>NDXB01006438.1:10668-79772 GCA_002631895.1 Agapornis roseicollis | reverse complement strand
TTTTTTGCATGGACACTGAGGCACAAAGGCAGGAAGGTATTACTCTTAAGTTTTAGCTCAGCAAGGAGCTGGGACACTGCTGGTGCACGCCTCTGTGGCCAGGAGCTGCAAAATATCCCAATTCATAAGGTACAGATATAGTCAGGGGGAAAAAAAAGGACACTGCATTAGAACAGACCATATAGAACAGACCATCTGTGCGAATGCAAGTGGCTGATCCATTTCTCTCTAACAATTCTGGAATCAGTTGCCCGGCGAGTTACTGGGTGGGAAGAAACAGCATGTCATCAAAACGAACTCCTTGAGTATTTCCATTTTGGTGCAGAGAACATTTGATAAAAAGAGGCACTTGTCATCTCTTCCTTAAACATAGTCTTCTGCCTCTTTTGCTCAAGCCACTAAAAGCTAGCTAGCATATGCACAGAGAGTAAATTCTTCACAGGCGGGCATCTGGATCAGTATATTGAAACTGAGGCTATTTTTAGGCGATTGATGCTAGCTTCCCCATGAAACTGCATATTTGGAGATTTCAGGCTTTCTGAAGTGGATTCTTGCCATAAATTGATTGTAAATCATTTTGAGTGCATGGGAGGAAGGGCCTGCTCCAAAGTCTATTGAAAATACATTAGAGGCTATTGATTTGAAAAGCTGAAGATCAAGCCAGCAAGGATTCATTCTGTCCATGTAAAATACAGGCAATTTGCATTAGAAATGCAACATAAATGTATTTCTTATGCAAAACTCAGCTGAACAATGCATTTTACTGCCTATCTAGAAAATTCCACAGCTGGAAATATTGTTCTCTCTTTTATATCCTTATTCTTCTTGTCCCCGTAGTTAACCAGATATCTGGGGGTTTCTCAGTTGCTTTGTTACAGGGATAAATAGATGAGAGTCTGTGATTGCTCCAGTACAACCCATTTTCTTTACCAGGAGCAAGCATAAATCCCTGATATGACAGGAACAAACAACAGAATGTTTGGTTTGGTTTTTTTTCCCCCATCTTTCATTAGTCTAAATCTGTCTTTTTAACAATCATTCTGCCCCAAAGATTCTTCCCCCCCCCCTTTGGTTTTCCTTCAGCCATGCCACACATATTTCTGCCTTTTTTCTGGTCCCTTCTGCTTGTTTTTGTCTTGGCTGCTGATTCTCTTCTCTGTTCATTAGATTCCTTAGGTTCTGAGACTGCTTTCCGGAAAATTGCAGCTGCCAAGGTCTGCTGCCAGTGTTTATAGTAGCAACTCCATTGGATCAGTTGCCACTTAATGCCCGCTATCACTTAACTGCTCTCATTTACCTTAAGAGACAGTGATTGTCACACACAGTAATTTCAGTGACTGTTTCCAAATCAAAAAGCTCAGGTCTACCATCAAGTTACAACACGTAAGTGGTTATCTTGTGCTAGACAATCCACTGTAAGTGTTCAAATATCCTTCCTCTTAGACCATGTCAAATACATAGGGAAGTCATTTAGAGAAGTCCCCAAAGAGTGACATCCTAATAAAAATAAATTTCATATTGACTCTCTTGATGTGCTCAGGCCACTGAGGCTCAAAGAAGGCTATATAGAGATCAATAGGTTCACATGGGGTCAAACGAGAGGAGCATATGGGTTCAAACCTCTTCAGGTAAGCTTGAGCTACCAATGAAGCTATTCCTCATTTTTGAACATGTATGACATTGAATGATCACACAGTGTGAAGCAGTGAACATATATTATTACCTTTTGGAACAGTCTAACTTGTCTAAGCCACACACCATCAGGACAAGAGAAATTCAGTGTCCAATGTAATTCTGTTACAGTATTTTTTTCTCTCATGCTAAAATATTTTTATTTGTTAAAGTTTTGAAACATTTACAAAGTCAGGATGCAGTCACAGAACTTATTTTATCAAATGAGTGTAGTATTTGACCTTGAAGGGAGCCAGTCATAGACATTCCTAAAGCTCATGCTAGGGTCAACCACCAACTGACAGAGAGTCTTGCAAACTCTTCGTATTTTAATTCTTGGCCTTGTGTGATGTCCTGGATACTGTTCTTTGCAGTTAGAGTTCTGAACTATCACTGATTCATGACCTCTGCTTATGACTGCTATCTTCAACAGGGAATAAATTTATGCAAAAAGAGACCCTGCCTAAGAGCCAGTCCTCAGGGCCTTGAACACCTGCCCCCAGCAACCTCATGGAAGTCACTGCCTGAACCATTAACTGATCATAATTTTAAGCATCAAACTAAAGAAGGACTAGAGAACAGAAGCAACTCAGAGGAAGGACAGGAAGAGGAGATATCTGAAACTGGGGTTGACAAACAACACCAACAGAAGTAGCGAACTGCCCCCACAACCAAAGACAGGAGAGAGGATCTGGCAGAGGAAGACCCAGAAGTCCTGAGAAACTTCGGCCACAATATTAATGATCCTTTAAAAAAATCCTAACGGGTGGATTTTATTTATCTATTTCTTAGATCTACAAATCTTCTTTGTTTTCCATTTCTTTCATTATTGGTATGCTTAAGCTCTCCTGCGAAGGCTGAATGTGTTTAGCTTCAGCTGTCACCAAACTCAGCAGAGTTAAATAGCCTGTCAGAGCAGCCTCAGGAGGGCCTCGAGGAAACTGAAACTATTTCAGCAGAGTGTACGTGAGCACAGCAACATTCAAGCTTGCTGGAATCACATTAGTAATGAAAGTAATGTAATTTTGTGTGTGTGGAATTTTTGTATGCCCTCTCTTTCACTGCTGAATAAAAAAGCGCCTTTTTTACACCAAAAGTAATAAATTGTGACATTGTGTTCATAGGAAAAACTACTGAAATTAATTACAAGAAAACCACAGTGTGTTCAGCCTTCTATATCACTTTTACTTGCCTACTTATTTTGAGTCTTTGCTATGCTTTATCAAGACAGAAACTTGGAAACACCTACAAAATCTGTTTACCCAGGTCTTCTGCTGCCTGATGGAAAGCTTTCACTTCTCAAACACAATATAAAAGATGGGGACTATTTCCCTCCTTAGCCTTTCTCTGTACCTTCAAAGAAGAAACGGATTTAATTAGCTGTTCTAATGAGTTGACATGGAGGCATAAACAAAAGGAATCCCTATCTGAGGTGCTTAAATTTTCCCATACATTAGGCACCTACCTCAAATCTGTCAACTCCACTCCCAGAGCCAGCCACACTTCAGATCTGAGCCTGACTATATGTGAAAAGCAAAGTATACAACATTTGGCCAAGGTCATGTACAAGTCTGCGATGGAGTGAGGGATTGAAATTCTTTCCCTCAAATGGATTGTTCTCCTCTTGTGCACCTGGAATAGCCCTGAGGACCAAAGCCCTGCCCATTCATATAATGAATAACCCTTCCACTACAAATTGCTCCAGGCACACTCAGCAGAGGGAGCAAGTGGGAGGACTAAGCTAGCCGATAACACTTGGTAAACTATTAACCAGCCCACATATGGGCTTGAAAGGTTTGTATATGTATATATTAATCTTTTCTGTAAACACACATAGGACAATTATGGACACAGTGTCTTAAACTGCCAGTGTTAATAGACTGCTGACCCAACACAGTTACTACTGTACAACTCCCACAGATACCCGTCCTTTCTGCTGAGAAGGACATCCTACTTGGGTCCTCACATCCTGCAGAAAATGGATGGCAAAGACAGATGTCAGTCATGCAGGGTAAAAAAGACAAAAACTAACAAAACAAAAACCACAAAGAAACCAGTTTTGGTGCTGGGCTTTGTTAGGCAACGGGAGAGACTGAGTTTTCCAGAGCTGTCAGGAAAATGTCCTCACCAGATGAGGAGAGGAAACCTTACCAGATACAGCAGTGAGGCATGAACAGGGTTACAGCCATATCAGGTTACTTACTGGAAGCCTGGCATGCTACAAGGCATAAGTCTTTGGGGTTGTTCAAACTGGAGAAGGCTCAGGGAAGACCTTACAGCAGCCTTCCAGGACCCGAAGAGCAAACAAGAAGGGCTTTTTACAAAGGCATATAATGATGGGACAAGGGGGAATGGCTTTGAACTGACAGAAGGTAGATTTAGATTAGATATTAGGAAAAAGTTCTTTGCTGTGAGGGTGGTGAGATACTGACACAGCCTGCCCAGAGAAGCTGTGGCTGCTACATCCCTGGCAGTGTTTGAGGCCAGATTGGAAGGGGCTTTGAGCAACCCGGTCTAGTGTGAGGTGTCTCCTGCAGGGAGGTTGGAACCAGATGATCTTTACGGTCCCTTAAAGGGAGTGTTTCTGCATATACATATGTATGTAACTGGTGTTTGGTTCATACTGAGAAATATAAAAAATTATTACAGAAAAGCTCTTCATGACACATAATTCAAGAGGATCATCTTGAAGAGTGCTGCGGTTGTCCTCACTCGAATCCAGTAATTCCAGAACAGAGAATGCATGGAAACTGCAGTGTGTTGGCAATGGTTGCAATTGGACTTTTATGATCCTGCTCAGTAGCCCTAGGTTAAAAAGCAGATTTGTCCTCTGCAGCCCATCTCTATTCCATTCCCCTGAAGCCCAAATACTCAGGCTATAAAAGCAGAGTAGCTCTCAGCAAGATCCTATAAGCATCAACATCCAAACCCTGAATATACATGAGTATTCATATATCTGCTTTTAAGTATATGTCCTGTATATCCTGGAAGCCCCAGGATCCCAGTAAAACTATTATATGCTAACCCAGGTTCTCTGGGCATTCTGTTTTAATGGTTGTATGATATTACTGGTGTCTGTGAGAAAGATTTCTGTTCCACACCAAAAGTACATACATATCAACTCTGAGAAATGTCATTCCTCTTTATATCAAATCATCTGGCTTCCTTTTACAATAAAGGTGCTATATAACTCAAGATATGACAATTTAAGCAATAAAATTAGAAATCCTAATCTCCCCGTGCTGGGCACAAAGAGAAGTTCACTGAGGCATTGGTTTACTGTAGTTATCCAATTGTAATAATGCAGATGAAAAAGGAATGGAAATAGCAAAGTTATTAAACTAATTGTATCTGCAAGGATATTAATTTGATTTATCTCACTTGATTATTATTGCCATGAAGCTCAAATGCAAATTCTGAAGTGTGAGTTAAATAGATGACTGAATTTAGTTAGGGGGAGGGGAAATAAAGGATTAACAGTTATAAGTGCCACTTCCTTACATGAATTTGGTAAAGAAAATCTTTCTTCTAAGAGATTCTTTGATATCCTTCTTGTTTTCTAGTCTTCTTGTTAGGAGTTTGTAAAGCTCCCACTTTAAAGGAACACATGAAGAAGACTAGTGTATACTATTTTGCTTTATTGGACATGATTATGATATTATTACCTGATATTAACATGCAATTCTGTGTTTCACTAGATGTTCATAATCAGAAGAATTCAGGGAAATGAGAATTCAGAAGACATAGTGACCTCAAGAAGAAATGTGAATGGTTCTTATTCTGCCTACAAAGGAACAATACAGTTTCATTAGTTTTCAAATATGTATTAGGAAACTGTGGTGCTAGCACACCCCAGAAAGAATTAAAATGTGAAATATATGATTTCTGGTTTATGTTTCCATTTCAGTGCATGGGATTCTTCCTTTACACATCACCTTTCTTTAAAGAAAAAGGGTTGCGTTAAGTTTCTTATACTGTACATATTTAAAAGCATATATCCAATGGCTAGCACAATAAACCAGTGTATTCTGTCAGATTAGAAGTGACATATTGTCTTCTTCTAAAGTAGGCAAAATTCCAGGGTGTCACCGAAAGTATAAATTGTGGAACCAGGGATTGCTATCCTTATCTTGACTGAAGATATACCTATAATATGCACTACAGTTTCAAGTCACTTGCTGAGGGTAATTTAATCCCAGAAAGACTATTTTATTAGCATGACTGTGGTAGTTCTGGTACCAAGTAGGCTTGTTCAGAGTACTGGGCTCTGGAGATATAACCAGACACTTGCAGCAGAGCCTTCAGTTATCTACTTAGACTCCCTGTATTTTAGTATTCTTACTGAAAGAGTAAAAGACAGGTTGGAAGTCAGCACTGGGGCATGCATTAAGAGGTATAATTAACCTTTATAAAGTAAGAAGAAATTCTTAAACTAAAAGAACTAAGTAACAAACCCACACAGCAAGAAACAAAACTGAAACTTCATTCTGTGAAGTAGCTCTCCTAACCTAATCCAATTTTACATTCACTTCTTTTTATTCCCCGTTCTTATCACTTATCATCCCTGGCAAAGTATTTCTTTCCAGAAACAGTAATATCATAGGCACAGTCCACTGATATATCTCTCCATACTTGACTGAAATAACTTCAAACAGTCTCGTTTTTCTTAGGAGTCTCTAAATGGAAAACACCTGCTCTCATCACCCCAACACTTTCCAAACCCAGTCATCCTTAGAACCCAATCAAACAACAGGAAAAAAAGTAATGGTAGAGATGATTCCCTATAAATTTGGGTCCTACGGTTGAGTTCTGTGGTATATTTTTGGGTATCGGGTTCTCATACTGCAATCTTCCTTGGGCCAAGAGAAAGATCCTTCTTTCTGTCTCCACCCAGCCATACATTTCACAAAGTGCTTGAAAATTCAGCTTTGAGATTATTATTTCTTTCTCACGCTGACTGAAATAAGCTGAAAAATTCAGTGGTTATAAGGAGATGAGAGCAAGTACAGCAAGAAACACATGCATCCACGTACGTATTAATCCAGCAATTATTTCATTCGCTTCCTTTCTTTGGGAAACTAAGCCGAACCTGTTTGAAATTATTTCAAATAGTAGAAGAAAAAGAGGAATAAACATTAAGAATTGTAGAGAGGCTTATTCGTTTCAGGCAAATATCAGTCTTAAAGTCTAAAATTTTAAGACTTAAGATCAAGTCTTAAAACCTCAGCCCTGCAAAACATTTAACATTCATTTTTAGGAAATGTGTTTGAGATCAACTACATCCTTAGAGGACGTGTTAAATTGCAGTTATACTTTGGGCTGAAAGTTAGGATTCAGATCTTATGAATTTAAAATACTAGCCAGGCCAAGGGTAGCCAAGGTTTATTATTATGGCTGTGTAGAACATGGCAATCGAACCTGTGGAAGTGTCCGCAGCTGTACTCACAACACCCTTCTGAAAGGCTTCCTTTCTTAAGCTGAGCTCTTGAACTGAGTGGATTGTTGCCTACCATGCCACGTACACAGAAAAGAAAAGAAGAGAATAGAAAGCAAAATATCGTTTTGGCTGCCATATCCCTAAGTTAATAATCATTGTAGGAGCACATGTTGAGTTTTAGTACTAAAATGAAGGGTTTCATACTACAGATTACAGGGAGGCTCATGTGAACAAAGTAGCAGATATAAACAATCAAAGTGTCTATTGAGGCATGGAACTGCAATACAAAAGCAATAGGTGCAGACTGCAAGGCAGCGGCAATACCAGTTTAAATCCATTTGACAGGTAAACTATATATGTTGAAACTTCTCAGGGTGAATGAGTACAAACACTTATTGTCAGTATTGCATCATATCCCATGACAGTACTTGATTTATTTAGATGAAGATTGGAGAATGTGAGTAAATAAAGCAATTCTGCACTCTAAACATTCTTTGCAGGTAAAACTTTCCCTGTATTTGTTGCCTGTGCACTTTCCATGAGTCTCTCATGCAATCTCCCTGCCCACTGTAGGAAAACAAGCTTTATAGAAAGGACAGGGCATATGTCTGTGAAGTGTATTTACCATTTAGAATGGTCAGTTGAACACATTCAGGGTCTTAACGATACTGGAAAGTGCTGAATCCTTAATCTTGGCTTTTACCATTTAATGCTCTTGGTTGAGTATCTCAGATGTCTGTGAAGCATCACAGACTACTCAGTCATGCCTTTAAATGGTGAGAGTTATTTGGCTGGCAGAATACATTCAGTCACACTGTGTGGCAACATACTTTGCATCTTGATACAGATGTTTTGGTTTTACTAAGCACTTTTAACACAATTTTTTGTCCAGGAACTATGGATCCCAAGCACTCTGCAGTCCATTTCAATCCATATCACTTGACAAGCACCTTGAATCCTATTGTAGAGGGATTTGCTCTTCTCCTCTCATTTGAAAACAAAGAAGTCTTATAAATTATCATTCCTGAAATATTTCAAATGTACATAACCAGTCATATTTATAATTTTTTAAGATGGCAAAACTTTTAAAGACCACAGCGTTAGCGATTATCATTGCTGTGGACCTGACTTTTTAGCCCCAAAGCCAGAACTACCCCTGATTCGATAGTGTCTGAAGCGTAAACAATCTCCTTAGCACTGGTATGTGGGGACCTGTCACTTCCAGTGAGCTTTGGCTCAGACTCACATATAATAATTACTATTGTTTCCTCTGCGTTGCAGTGAAAAGCTAGTGAAGATTCACACTGTGCTTTTTCTTTCTTTTTTTTTCTTTTATTATTTTCCTCATCTTTGCTTTAATCTCTGTAACTGTGATAATAGCAAACTGAGCTACCTTGCCCTTTTTCTTGCTGAGTAATTTAATTTGAAAGCAACTCCTATTCTCAAATTCAGTAACTTTAGGGAAGAGGTGAAACAGAGAGGTCATTCAAAATACAGAGACTATCAAAAAGGTTTAAATAACTGAATCATTAAGATTCTATAACCTCCTCTCCATGACAAAGATGGTAATGAGAAGAGGAAATAGCATACTATGCAATGTATTCATTGGGAAAATAGACGTAATGAAACTTAAGCACAGGAAATAATACAAATGTAGCTTGTTCTCATTATATTCTGAAGACTGACATTTCTGTATCCCTTTCTTCCTGCCATTGTTACTCTTCCATGGAAATCAAACCATGCTTTCATCTTAGAAGTCTCATTTTGTTCAACATACCATACAAACGTATCACAGAAAATTGTAAGGCCAGATATGCAGTCAAGCTGTTAAGATTATTTCTTTACCATTCATACAAATTGGAAAACAAATCCTATGCTCAAATCTAAATGCAATATTTATCAATCATTACAACTATATTAAGATTTATTAAGTATAGAACAGCCTTTGGAAATATCCCAAATAAGTCTCAATGTGCAACAAGGAACCAATCACATTCTGTTGAGACACAAAGTGAAATCATGAGTTCTTAGGAGACTTGCATGCAGGTTATTACTCCAGTCATCCATAATAATCATGGATTTGCCATCTGCAATGCAAAATGAGTAAGACATTACTGGTAGTTCCATAGCTCACTCTCCTTGTTGGCCTTGACCTAAACTCTCAAAATATCGTATGATCATGAGCACAGAAGGGAGACTAGTACAGTGAGGCCCAGTGTTCCTTACCTCATAAAATGTGATATGAACATAAGGCAGCGAGGCACATCGTACATAATGCTTTCATAATCTTCATCTAAAAATCAATTAAATGAACCACAGGCATTTGTTAGCAAAGGATTCCTCGTGCAGAGGCACTAATGGACGGGAAGAAGATGCTACCTGTTACACTTTAGACTCACCTACAATGATGTGATGTCTGACAGGTGGGGATTTCTCCTCTCTCTCCACCTGTCTTTCTTCTTTTAGCATAATTCCAGCACTCAGTGCCTGTTGGCCTCTTCATCAATAAATATCCCTGTGTTTCTAGTGTTACATCATCACTTGACATAACAACAAAAGGTAGTGCTCTTTTGTACACCCAGCTCTGTTTCACATAGCTTTGGTAACTGCCAGCTGGAATAGGAAGAGATACTCTGATTTCAGTAGTTGACAGAACTGGTGCTAACCAGCAACAACCAAAAAGGAACAGGGCAGAAAACCTTTAACACCAGAGTCCAAGGCCAAATGCATCACTAAATAAGATCCAAACCCCACCCTTTCCTGCCCCCAGATGTCATCAGACCTATCAGACCGAAACTCCTAAGTTCATGTTTTTCTTCACTAATTCATAGTAAGTGCTCCTGTACATTGATAGCGCAGTGGCTATAAAGCACAGATCATACTGAATACCTTCCAGAAAGAGAGGGGCAAAATGAGTGCAACTCAGCACCCATCTACTTTCCGAAGACCAAACTATATGCAAACTTGGGAATCACTCCACAGGCAATCTCAGCTACCTAAGGTACCAATCACACACTTGAGACTTGGGATCCTTCATATAGACAGAGTTCTCAGCCACCTCCATACATCAGCTCTCTCAAACCATTGTACTCCTCCAAGCAAGGACCTGTTAGAAGAAGACAGCAGTGCGAATCAAGTGAAAAGACCTGGATGCTCCTCATGGTTTCAGCTGTTCTTTTTTTCTTTTCCTACCCCATTGATGAAGTCAGCTCCCAGCAAAGAAGGGAAAGAAAAGGTGAAGAGGTATATAAGGAAAACTTACAGTTTATAGTCTTGTAGTGTAAAGTCTTGTCTTATATTGGAATACTCTTTTATCCCCATTTGAATTCACGGCCACCACTGCATACATGCATCTGTCTTTAGAAGACGAATGTGTCACCTTGCAGGTACATCTATGGATTTGGGGAGCTGGGGCAAGGGCAGAGTGCGGGAGCACCACAATTCCTGGTGGACAACACTGAGAGATCAATGTGATCACGCGAATGCCATTTTATTAGACAAAGTGTTAACCTTATATAGAGATCCTTAGCACAGCTACATTGATTTGGCAATTGTTGATGGAGCACCTTCAACCTTAACAATGCCATGATTGGATAACACCGACCTGGGAGCTCGACCTTCAGAACTTCCCAGCTCCTTTTCTCTTCTGCTTACCTTTGAGACCTTGCAGCTGGTGTTTCTGTACTCCCTTATCCACAGCCCGCAGTTTATCTCGACTACGTGACCGTTCTCATGCAGGCTGCCTAACACCAAGGCCTCTGGATTGCTCACAAGATGTCCATTGTCACACAGCCTTGTCATGTGTTGTCACACAGGACTTGTCATGGCCATTTTTCCTACTCAAATCAAGCATTTTCATCTGAGTGCCACAAAAGGGCTCTGTGACTCTGGCAGAAAACCATGGGCAGCTTGCTGCAGATCTCACATTAATTCCTGATTTTCTAAATCAGTATAATTTCTTTCAGTATAGCAAATTCCAGGGCAAGCTTGCCTAGAGAAGAATTTCAATATGTACAGAAACTTCTTTCCAACACTTCACATGACATTACCAGCCACGTGACAAACTCTGGATGAAGCATTTAGGACACCTGACATCTAGAGCATTCACATGCCTTTTCAATGACAGCTGCCGAGAAGAAATAGCATCCTCCAGCTGCACAACTTTATCCTTCCCTCACTTGTGAATTGAGATGTTTGGCTTTAAAGTGGCACTCTGTACTGTACTCTTAAAACTGCAATTGTCACTTGATGAAAGGAAGCCAAATGCTCCATCAGTGACATCTGACAGCAAATAAAAATCTCTTCCTAAGGGCATAATGGGCAGGATGCAGCCATATCATTCTTTCCTCTTATTAGATCACACTATCAGTGGGACTAAATATCAGATAATAGACCCTTGGACTCCACAATAATACACAAAATAGAAGCATGGTAAAAAGGCAAGTGCATGCTCCTCCTCAGAACTGAGCACCATGACATTCCATGAATAAATAGATGTGATTACTCCTCCAAAGAAAGCCCAAGGAAAACATCTGGCACTAATGCAAGGCCAGGTACCCTATCACCTTAATCCTGGCCTTCACAGGGGTGTGTAACTATAGGGGAGGAAAGAAACAGCAGTTCCTCACTATCTGCATTCACTTGCAGGATAAATCTTAAAGAACAATAAAATATATGCACAATGACTGCCAGGCAGATAAACAAGGATGAAAAGCATGACCAGATGAACAGAAGGTCTGAGTTTGTTCATTCTTTCCTCCCACAGCTGCTGTCTGGCCACAATCTCCTTCTCAAGTCTAATTAACAGGCCAAATTAAGTCCTCATGTTACTCTGTTCAGCAGAGCTCGCACGTGGCATGCATTTGCACTAATGTGCTATGGTAGAGATTTTTGTTCAGCAGCTCTCTGGTAGTATTTAGATGTTGAGGAATCTGATTTCATAAAGGGCTGAGTGTTCTAACACCCAGATATTTTCTCTGTATAAGGGAACTAAGACGTCAAAGACAATTCAGAGTCAGTCAACTAATTAAAACTCTGAAGGGGGCAGATCCACTGCAGTCACTGAATCAGGTCTACCAGGCACACATATGCTACATTATTTTCAATGACACTATTCACCAGTGGTTAGGAACCTTAAATGTGCCACCATAAGTCAAAGATTTGTAGCCTTTATGTATGCTGTATCTAGACACAATGACCCTGAGCTATTCATCACATTTCTTTTATCTAATATACAGAAAATAATGCTGCTTAATAGCAATTAAATATCAGATTAAATACTGATAATATATTTTTGTTACTTCTTAATCTTTCCTGTATTTAATCCTGTGATATTATTTTCAAATCATAGCTCAACTCCAAAGGACCCACATGGGACTAGAAAAAAGATGTCTTCTTGAATACAAACACCTGCAAGGCCAAGGACAAGACCCACTTGTCTTATCCCACTTGATCAAAGAGGAGCAACTTAGTTGGGAGATCCCCACTAACTCAAAGACTATCAATGTCCCTGCTATATCCTCCCTAGAGAAAGGCTGACAATATCTTCCCTTCAGTATAAGATGTATGAGAAAACATGTGAGTTACCAGAATCCTACTTTTATCTATCCTCACTTAGGAGAATAGGAGGAAGGGATTCTTACTGTGAAAAGCCTCCTTAATGATATTTGGTGACCCAGCTTGGATCAATAAGACACCCTGCTTCTGTTTCTTGCACAAGGAAGGACAAATTCTTTGTTGTGTGGGATAAGCGATGAGTGAATTTGGGCTTCCCCAGGGAGATGTCTAGAGCGGGCCTGAAACTAGAACTCATATGCAAGGCGAGGAAGGAGAGGAGACATATCAGTGCCCTTATTTCTGAATGCACAGTAAGCCTGGACCCCAGTGTCCCCAGTCAAAAGCAGCTTGCAAGTTACGTTAACTGACCCCAGTTTGTTCACAGCGCATTTTATTCTAGGACATGCATCCTGTGAATTCCCTTGGTAACTAGCTAATGGCCAGCAAAATATTCTCTGGCAAATGCCCATTAAACTTCACATAATGTTTCAACACCAAAGAGGCTTTATCTCTAGTTTGTAGTCCCATTTTTTTTTAATCATCCTGCAGTACCAAATAAACTTTTAAATCTGTTCATTATTTGATGTTTCTCTTATTCAGAAAAAATGACAACAAATAAATGTTGGGGAAATAAAAGGAACCCACTTTGGTATTTTCAGTGGTAGCATTAACAAGACAAAGAAAAGATACCTTTTCAACATTCTTGACCAGAATATAAAGTCTGCAGTTTTGCCAGAGAGATGATTTGGGTACAGAGAGCTTCATTATGAAAGGTCTCAGCAGTTCTTGTCTGTATCCTCCCCAACAGCATTCTGGATGTCACAGCCACTTCCTGAGAAAGTAATTTTGATCTTCCCCAGAAAGCTATTAAAAGTAACCTGAATTTTACCGATACAGCACTTTAACCTGTGAATTTTAAAAAGCCAGTAGCCCTTCTTAATTATTTAATGAAGATTTAACACTGGGTATTAGCTCTGGGGCAGAGCCATATGTCAAGTATATGTCTTATAATTTGTTACTGAAGGATGAGCAGTAATGTCTGTTGCCACCTCAGGAGATAGGCTTGACCCAGGCAATACTTTGTTAATAGTTTGCAGGGTGGGAGGATTTTAGATTTCCATCATTTTTAATGATTCATTTGTGTCTTAATGGGGATCCAGGTTCACTTCACCTCCTCGGGCTACTGCAGACATTTTACCCCCTTGAGTTAATCCAGTGTTCATTCCCCAAAATGAATATTCATACCATTCAAATGCAATTTTTAATTAACTACACCAGCAGCATTATCATTATTGTACCTGAAAGATCCAAAGTGAGATCAGGGAAATGCTGCCACAATAGAATTCACTAAATTCTGCTCACATTCCCTTCTAAGGCTGATCACCTTTAAAGTATGAGAATAAACTGTGGGATAATGTAAGACAGATCTAATTAAGATAATGAACTGGAGATTATGAACACTGCTACTCTGTGTCTGTAGAATTCTAATATTAGTCTAACAGAAGGTTAAGGATTTATAAAAGTGAAGATATAGAAATATATAATGACAGCTTTTTGGACAAAGCTTGAGATTCGGCACTTAAAATGTATAAATACGAGCGAAATAAAACAGCACATTTCAGGAAACACAAATCATCATTTCTTTTAATTAATTTACTTAATACTTGCACAGAACACAGGAAGAGAGAGTCCTCCTTACAAAGTCAGCAATAAGAAGAAAGCAGGTAGGGAAACATTCTGAAAAGCCAAGAGGTACTTCTAAGGTTATACTGTATGGAGTTTTATCCTAGCTTCATCTGATATGGCTATTATGGCCTTGGATGACTTTTTCTTGAGGGAGCAGCCTAATTAGCTTGCCAGCAGCAGCAAGGAAAGGAAGGGAAAGGGAGGGAGGCAGGCAGAGAGGACGGAGTTAAATGAGCTGTTAGGTAAAATAGAGATGGCATCAATAAGACCTACTGTTCTTTTTCTGTGAAGCTTCATCTTCCAAAACAAGGCAGCAGAGAGACAAATGTTTGAGGGTGAAACTAGAATTTAACAATTTTCTGTAATCAATAGTGGATTGCCAAAAATCATCCTTCTCCCATCTGCAGAGGTACATCCTTCAAAGCAAGTGCCTGGGAACTGCTGCCTTGGAACGGTACCCCCAGATAATTCACTATAATCATCCTGCTAGAGATAAAGCTTTGCTCCAAAAAGACTCATTTTTAACCTTCTAGAATAGAAACATGGTTTACTAGCATATTCATTAAGGAGTAAATAGAATTGGGCCAGGCTGAGTTGACTCAGTGCTCCCCACTGCGGGCACACTAACCTCCTCTGGCAAGAGGGGACATTGGGAAACCTGAAGTCTTGAGGGCTAAGTCAACACAGAGGCATGACTACAGTCCAGGTAGGCATAACCTGTCCATCACCAGCAACGACAGCAGCATGTCTGCATATTTTTTGCACTGCCTTGCCTAAAACTGTAGGTAAGTGCCAAGCTGTGAAGCCTCGGCTGCTGTAGTGGGGCTGTTCCTCATACTAGAGCTCGTGAGTATTAACGCCCTGCTCCTGTGAGCCAGGGGACTCATGGTGCAAGCTCCTGGAGATCATCTGCTCTGTGCCGCATCCTGTTACTGTATACTAACAGGTCCTGTGCTGTGCCCCAGTACTTATGGGAGTATAAACATGCCAAAACGTCCATGGTAGTATTCTGACTCACCACAGACTCCTTCACAGAGCTAAGATAGCATTGCCAGAAACAACAGGAGGCACTGGACCCTGCACTCAAGGGAGTGCAGAGTCTATAATGGAGGCTAGTTACTGGACATGGTTGGGGAAGCAGCTGGTGACAGCCAGCCCAAAGCACTGTTTCATGTTGTGTTGCCATAGTGACACAACATAAGGACAATGGAATCAAATTTTGCCTGATTAAAGACAAGATTTCACTTAGAAAATATCCTTTGACAGAAAGAAGTATCTGAGAATAAAATGACAGTAATCTCATTTCTAGTTCATTTCTACTGCTCCAAACAGGATGCCATGGACAATATGTAATGGCTCCAAAGTTCATTTCCAAGAGAGCAATTCTCAGTGTTGCTTCCTGTCCAATTTTCATCTTGTTTCATACACAGAGGTTGTATTGTAGATAAGCCTAATTGTCACTGGCTTTGCTGAAATAGCAGCACAACTTCTCAGTACTTAGGAACATCCACTCTCCTTGGAAAAATAGCTATCTATGGACCTGGAGACTGAGAAATTCAATTTTTGTTGAGCTTTCCTTCAGCTTATGTCATTAAAAAAACCCCAAACAACAGCTTTTTCCCCCTAGAGCAGCAAAGACATAATATCCATAATGTATTCTCTGCAAAGAGGAAAGCCTGTCTGTGAAGTAGACAGGTAATGCCTAGAGGCTTATTCAGTGCTTGGGGTAAGCAAGAAAATAAGGACATAACCAGTCTCACTGCTCATACACTGAACACCAAGCACATTGCTTTTATCCTCACTTCTCTCTTATTAGCACAACTTCAAAAATAATTCCAAATGAAAACATTTGGCTGCAAATATTCATCCCCCCAAGGAGAGGGTAAGAACACACATACACCAGCTGTTCCTTGTGCTGCTGCATGCTCTACTGCATGTCACTCTGGTGCTTTGGTCACGAGCTCAGTACAAAACCCCAAAAGGATAAACTGGAAACCAAGAACTATCCTAATATCACTGAGAAAAGCCTGAAAAAAATCAGAACAGGAGCACTGAAGCAACTGCTTACAGGTCTGCCATCTGTCTACTATGCAGCAGCTTACCAGGAGAAGACAAACTAAATGAGGAGTCATCTTCACTCCTTGAATCTTAAAATAGACTCTTAGGGTGTGCCTTGAAAGAAAACCAGACAACTTTAAGGGTGGGCAAGCCTGATCTTCTAAAAGGTTTATCTGAATGGTTTAAAAGGTTTATCTCTGGTTTATCTGAATGATCTGTATTGACCAAATGGACAGCGCACGGCAATAATCTGTTAATACTGCCCTGATTTGTACACGTTAGACATGGCATTAAACACAAGCCACTGTGATTATGCGGGGTTGAAACAATCCAGTGTTTGGACAAGGAGCAAGGCGGACAGCCAGCAAGAAGACAAGTCACCTTCTTGTAAACCCTTGGGTGATGGGAGGTTCCCTAGCCCTAGGAGGGCTGTCTCATCCTGCCAGTGAGCCCACACATTGTCCTCCATGGACTCAGGAGTTAAAGCAATTCTGAACACATAAAAAGTTAATAAATTTCTCTTTACCAGGAAAAGACAGCTAGAAATATGTAGGTAAGTTTGTCAGACATTGTCTGCTGGTAGTGCTTGAAGAAGGAAGGTCTTGCCTCCCTTTGGTAAAAGCAAACATTATTTCAGGGAGACTAAGTGACTTAAAACCTTTTCCTCTAACTGCTGTATTCTTCCTTCTACCTTGCATTAGAAGTGATCTAGTCACTAAACAGTCTACCCACTGCTCACTGGAGATGGCAACTTAGTCAAACTGCTGGACGGTCCCTTGATTTCACTCCAAGAGTTAAAGGTACAAAAACTAAAACGCTGAACGTGAGAAGAGAACACGGATAAAGTCGTCCACCCAAACTGCTGCAGGCCAGTGAAAAATATCAGAACAGACAGATGCAAAATAATCTTGTTTTCCTGTATGATAGTCCAGATTATTTTTCAGAAAGGTAATACAGTCACAGTTTGATCATTGTTAGTGCCTCACCATAGATGAGACAGCACTTGTCATCTCTGATCTGCAGAGCTGAAATGGTTTTATCAGTATTTACAGAGTCTCACATTCCACCCAGGAACTGTCAGGCTTAAAAAAAAAATGAAAATAAAAATAATAATAATACTAATAATAATAATAATAAAAAACCCCAAACCCAAAGTGGTTTT
This sequence comes from Agapornis roseicollis, assembly GCA_002631895.1. Lineage (NCBI taxonomy): Eukaryota > Metazoa > Chordata > Aves > Psittaciformes > Psittacidae > Agapornis > Agapornis roseicollis. The sequence goes on along the minus strand of NDXB01006438.1, from coordinate 62,202 downwards.
AGTTCACATACAGTATTTTCTCCATCCCCAGGGAAGACAAAGAGGACAGAGAGACAGAGAGGATAAAGACATCTTCATAGATGGAAAACAAAGGCCTATCTGCAGTATCACTTAGGAAAATAATTTCTGCTGATTTAACTGGAAATGAATGAGATCAGTTATTGTGAGATCACAATCTCAACTCCAAAACTGTTGTATTACAATTACTTCTCTCTTGCTGTCAGTGTTTATTGTCTTTCCGACACCACTGGATGCCATGGATATTTGAATTTAGAAATATTTCCCTTCCTCAACATCTGAATCAGTAGTTCTGAATACTGCTTTACTCTCTGTTATCCCTCTGACTTTTGTTGCCCACAAAACCGTATTTCTATCCCACTCATATGCATAGAGATGAAAAGACCGAAAGAGACGAGCTCATGCAAACCTCATCATCTGCCTTATATCCAATGTACCATACATTAATGGAGCATTAAAGCTTTTGAGTTAAATCAAGGTAAAAAATTCAGTTATGATAATAAAGGCTGCTATAATCCAGCAATTGCAATTTTAAATGCTTCATGAATACATGAGTAGGACATATGATTTGCATAACAATGGGAGCACTGACAAATATTTAATAACTGGGAAAGTGTAATATTTAACGTGGTATCCATATTCTTGTTACAAAGTGAAGAGGAACAGACACGTCACCAGGTCAGGGACAAACCCTGATTTTCTCACTACCTGTATAATGATCTTGAATTAGTTTTTACACAAGCAAACTCCAGGTGTTGAAATGTACTACTTTACAGAACTTTTAAAGGCCTTTAATATTGTGCTTTTCTGCTTAAAGTAAGCCAACTGATGGAATAGACATTTGGTGAAAAGACCAAATATTGTCCCAGTGGGAAGCAGCTAAAAGACTGTGTAATTCTCTTATCACTCCTTTAACTCAGCAGCTGCCAAGATGAGCTGCATCAAAATTAGCAGGATGATGAGATGCAACTTCAGCTTGGCACAGGGAGCATGGGGAGGGAAGCGTTAGCACCCTGTCAAGAGCAGATTGCTCTTAAGGGAAAGTTTCCAGAAGTCTGGACTTAACATTGCCACTGCAGTGACGTTTCTGGGAGGTGTCCTCAGAACCAGAAGTCACCATAATGAAAATGAGTCATTTGCTGGCCCCCTGTCCTTTCTACTCCCAGAAAGTAAAATGACCGAATAGAGAGTCAGGTGTCATGGTTCTGAATTATTTGTCCTAATTATTTGCTCTCCAGCACTAGTAGGAATGCCCACAAATGTGGATTTGATAAGCCCTGTTCCTAGCATCCTTTCTCAAGGTCTTGTTTAAGGTGCATGCTACAGTTTGGAGCAGGGACAAGAGGAACAGCATTACGGCTATTTCAGCCAAGACGTTTCTATTTCATGTAATCCTATTTCACATCCCCATAGGACACTTCTGAGGAAGCACAGTTTGAGCTGAATAGATAATGGTAGAGCTTTCACCAGGCCCCAGGGCAATTCAAGGTTAAAGGAGCACAAAAGTATCTTGAAGCAACTTTATCATAGAATCATAGAATAGTCAGGGTTGGAAAGGACCTTAAGATCATCCAGTTCCAACCCCCCTGCCATAAGCAGGGACACCTCACACTAAACCATGGCACCCAAGGCTTCATTCAACCTGGCCTTGAACACTGCCAGGGATGGAGCACTCACAACCTCCCTGGGCAACCCATTCCAGCATCTCACCACCCTAACAGGAAAGAACTTCCTCCTTACATCCAGTCTAAACCTCTCCTGTTTAAATTTGAACCTGTTACCCCTTATCCTGTCACTACAGTCCCTAATGAAGAGTCCCTCCCCAGCATCCCTATAGGCCCCTTTCAGATACTGGTGGGCTGCTAGGACCACACAGCCNGTCCCTAATGAAGAGTCCCTCCCCAGCATCCCTATAGGCCCCCTTCAGATACTGGGAGGCTGCTAGGAGGTCTCCACACAGCCTTCTCTTCCCCAGGCTGAACAGTCCCAACTTTCTCAGCCTGTCTTCATATGGAAGATGCTCCAGTCCCCTGATCAACTTCGTGGCCCTCCTCTGGACTTGTTCCAACAGCTCCATGTCCTTTTTGCGTTGAGGACACCAGAACTGCACATAGTGCTCCAAGTGAGGTCTCACAAGAGCAGAGTAGAAGGGCAGGATCACCTCCTTTGACCTGCTCGTCATGCTTCTTTAGCCTATCTTCCTTCTGAGTTGACATTTCTGTCTTGAGTTCCTAGCCTGCTTTATGCTGCAAGAATTGGGGCTCCTTGATGTGTATGATTCCTTGAAACAGGGACTACAACTTCAGTGCTATAAGACCATGTTAGCTCCAGATGCTCACACTCCAGTAACAATAATAACTCACTGTGGTTCTCACCACCTTAGATACATCTGTACAGTAGCTCTTCACTTTAGGAGTCACAGACATCCAGGCTAGCAGCATGTGTCAGGTAAGGAACAGAAATTCTTTGCCAGAAAATACTAACTGCCATGGTGAGGCTGTCAGGTGTCCTATAACAGCACTGTTCATCAATGGCAGAAGACGAACTCAGCAGGATTTTCACACAGCACCAACACAACTGACTTTATTATTACCTTCTTTCTTTCACAGCCTCTATAGCATCAGCCTGCACCACTGCTGTTCCCTCACCTTGGCAAGCTGTCACAGAAAAGAAGACAAATTAAGAATTCTATGGAGGGGCCCATATTTTGTGTCTAGAAATAGGTTTAAATCTTCACACATTCTAACAAAAAAAAAATCTCACATTTCACTTTCATCTCAGAGTCTCTGCCAGCAAAATGTGAATTATATGTAGTTCCCATGTCCTGGACTGCTGAGCCCTAGAAGAGCAGGACCATTGAGACCACTTACTTGGTCCTACTTCATCCTGACACTGGGATCTGTGAATCTCATATGGAAGACGGGGCAGGAATAAAAACAGCAAAAAATAATGCCACCTATCAGGTCTGCCTGTCACAGATAGGAGCTTCTTTGACACCACTGCAGAGCTAACAGAAGAGATATTCACGGCATGCACACACTTCTCTGGCCCTCCCCCCACCACTGCACCTCTCCTCTCTTTGGAAAGCCAGAGCTCTTTGCATTTCTACTGCATGCACAACTTCAATAATGCTCAGTTTCTTTGCTTCCAAATTGCTATTTCGCAGAATCTTAATAACCCCTTATTAAACCAAAAAGTGCAGTTATGTACATGCTAATGAGAAGAGCATAATGTCAGCTCAAGGAGTGGGAAGTACAGCCCTGCAATGAAGCACTTCGGCAAAGTACCTCGGTATTCACATGGGCAGGTGAAATACATACTCGAGGACAGAATAATAACAAAGCCATATTCACACGCAAGGACATCTGAGCATACATGGCATATAATGAATTCATGTTGAAACATCTGAACAGAGTGCCTCTGCATAAAATCCTATGAAGGGATTAAGCTAAAGGAGTCATGTGGCAGTGACTCAATAAGGAAGATAAAGCACAGTCATTTAGGCCCCAGTTTCCCCCAAACCTTAGCTTCAGCTGCTCAGGCTTCATTTACATTACCACATCTTGTGCTTCAGCTATTAACAGCATACTACATTGTGACTGGCCTTTTGTGGGGACACAAAAAAATGAGTGGTCACAAGGAAACCTTTGTGCCTCTTCATGGTTGCATAGGAGAGCCAGTCCTTGCAGTCCACAGCTGTACAGGGAGTTTCAGAGTTAATAATGCCAGCAGCAGAACACTTTTCAAAGGGAAGTGGAGCAGAAGGGAGGGCAGTTAAGGCTCTGTTCTCTTTCTCTCACATTAGCTACCAAACTAAACAGAGGGAGTTTATTCTATACCCCCACAAAGGAGACGTACAAACTACTTGTCATTGAAGAAATCCTTTCCATGACACTGGGACTTTCCATCTGCCCTTGAGAGCTGACAGGCACAGTGCTTTCAGGAATTACCAGCACTGCAGTGCACCTGCAGTTCCCCCATCATTTTGCTGTGCCCTTGCTAGTGTCAGGAGAATAGGCATCACACAGGATTTATGCATGTCCTACTGCTGGGTTTATTTATGGTATTTTAAAGCACTGGCCATATGCATGATGCTTAATAAGACTTAAGTTCTGCCTGGAAGAGATTGCTACATATTCATTCATTCTCTGCTGCAAAAAATTGCAAACGGTATTTTAGAAGGAATATAAAAAGCCTTATTCACCCTTGAATCAGAACCGTCAGCATGCCTAACTAGCCAACTTATGACACTGAATTAGTCCTAAATGTCAAACCTTATGAACGAGCAGTCTGGGAAGTCAGAATTGGAGGCCCCAATTCTGCATGTTTTTACAGAGGATACGCTTACATTTTGTAATACGAGGTATAATCGCTATAGAAGAATTGTTCACAAGCCTGCAGAAAGAGAGGACAAACTCAGAAATCTGGGGCAATACCATAAAATCAAAACTGTCCCGATGCAGAGGGCATTTAAAAGGCTGTTTGGAATAAAGCAGGATGTGTCCCACCTGAAAACACGTTTGCATCCGAGGGAAGGAGCCGGCAGGTGTCAGCCTTGCTTTATGCAACCAGCCTCTCCCGGGATGCACGCAAGCTCTTGCCGATTTGTTTGATCTGATTATTGATATTGACGGTAATTTTCTTGTGAGGAGTAACAGTTACACGAGTTACCCGTGTTATCAAAGAAGACTCTATCCAGCAATATTTATATAGGTTAAAATGTTGAAACAGCTGTTGCCATAGCAACTGCTGCATCAAATGGGCTGTAGCTAGGAGAATTAGAAGACTGGAACAACTTCCTGATGAGAAATCCAATTAATATGTCAGTTTTTGTAGGCAGAGCTAAATAGCAATTCATCTGATCTGGCAGATACATTTTACATGCGATGGGGTTTTTTTCTTGCACAAGGGAAATGGTGTCCATAATACCTTTACGGTTTCTCCACAGTTATTTGTATGCCTGTTTGCGAGGCATTCACCCAAGAAATGCATTTATTTTCCTCATACCAAATTCTATCTGGTGAAATTATGTGTAGGCTTTCATTCAGCATATCCACATCACACAGGTAGTGTTTTGCAATGCCACGGATCACTCTGCTGTGTCACAACATGCAAACAAAATATAGTGTTTCCTTCATTAAAAATGCATGGAATAAAACTTTCAGGATACGACTTTATAAAGACAAAGTCCTGCAACACACTCGGTATGCTAAGTGGGAAAAATCCCAGTCCTTGTGCAATTTCTTTTCCAAAAGGCTCCTTATCTCTTGCTACACTCCAATTTCCACAGCACTCTGAATTCCCAGGGATGCTGTCAGTCACTCTGATGGGTGCAGCACACAACCCTGTTTATTTCTGATGTTCTTTTCCAATGGTCTTTTAAACCCGCTCTCCACTGCCCCAGAAGAGTCTAACCTGTGGGAAGTACCTGTAAGGAACAGAGCAAATGTGTCTGTGGAAGACTCCTGACTCTATATTCTTCTCTGCTTTAAGTCTTGCCATAATTTCATGTAGGGACTTGTAGTCATTTTTGTGAGATCTGAAATAATGTTTCGGCTTCTTCTCACATGTAAGCACCCTTTGGGTCGCATACTTTAAAATCCTTTCATCTGCTTCAACCACAAAACCTTTCAATGTTAGTCAATACCCATCCAACCACAAAACCTTTCAATGTTAGTCAATACCCATCTTGTTTCCATTTGGAAAATAAATGCNCATACTTTAAAATCCTTTCATCTGCTTCAACCACAAAACCTTTCAATGTTAGTCAATACCCATCTTGTTTCCATTTGGAAAATAAATGTAATACATGGCTCAGAGTATTTCCATGGCCTTGTGCCTTTTCATCACAAAGGCATACAAAGAACATAAACAAATTTCCCACAAGATGGTATCAAAGGTTTCCCACTTAAAAAAGATTCCATTTTGGATCTGTAATCACCTAATCGTCTGCTCAAAAGAAGCTTCCCTCTCTCTCATAGGACTTCCACCCTGGACTACATTCACAATTCCCTTTGCTCTCTAGTTATTTTCCATTCCTATTTATCTTTAGGCAGACAACTGCACCGAAGTGATGCATCAGTTCCTGAATTTGTGGTCAATTTTGAGGCATGTCCCTTTGGCTGCCCAGCTAAAAATCTGCTTGGGTCTTGTGCAGTCTGACTCTAGTTTCTACTGCTTTACCATTAAAAAAGAGCGAAATTCAGCAGCTTCCTCTTTTAGAATGAATGCTGTAATACACACCCAGCAACAGTTTTGAGGTCAGCCAACAAGTACCACCATCAAGCAGAGCAATACCCTGTGGCACACAGGATATAGCCGAACTAGATGTTCATAGTAAGCATATAATCAATAGGATGCTTGATACTGTCATGAGTAAATCAGTGTCACTGTAAGACTTCTGAAACTTGTTTTTCTTTGACCCTGTGTTTTAGTGCCCCTTTATTACTGATGTTCTGTAAATTTGGAAGGCTTTCTGTGCAACCATGAATATTAACCATAGCCTTTAAAACTGATCTGTTAAATTCTGGTTGGTGAACATTGCAGTTAGGTGGGATCAAGAGGTATTTAAGAGACAGATTAGACTCACAAACAAGCCACTGGACTGAGCCTCAGCTCTCTGCAGCTCGACAGACTTGACTTCTATTTTCAGTTTTCTCACTTAACGTATGATGGGACCAGAGAGAAGTCACCTCCTTTCACTATAATTCTGCTTATTTTCTGCCTTTTTCTGTCTTGCCTGCTAAGATTATTCAGAGACAGAGACCACCTTCCATTTTATTTACACCATGTGTACAAAGAAGAGACCATGTATTTCCAGGATGTTCGAGTGCTCAAGTAATGCAGTTATTCTGCTAACAGTTACAACTGCATTATTACTAAATCACAGATACCATGGCAAATGTCAACCCACTGAAAATAGCTTTACAATTTGGGTCATATAAGCAAGGCCATCCTCTCATGCTTTATTGATTTATCAAATTTCTTTTTTACAATGATACATTAACATTTCCTGAAATCAGGTAATTTTTGTCCAAGTTTCCTTTTCAGTTCTCTTTATGTAATGAAAGAATCGTGTAGAAGCAACATTTTGTTTAATTTTTAAAGAAATAATTTTGAAATCTAGTCATATTGGGATTTCATGCAGGAAATGGATGTTTTTATATTAGAATGCAATAAAGGAATTAATTACCTGTCATATTTTAACATCAGTGAAGTTTCACCACATCTACATGTATGGACCTTAGAAGTGAGAGGTTGATTTCAGCAACACTGACATGTACACAGGTTTCTTCATATGCAGGTTATTACAAGCACATGTAATTTAATTTGGATCTGTACATCATACAAGACCAGAGTAGAAGAAAGCTGAATCAACTCAAACAGGCAAGAAATACTTTTTTTATCATGTTGGCAACCATACTAATGAATTAGAGGATTAATGTGCAAATTGTAACTACTCTTTGGAGATATTTACACCATGCAGTCTGAAGCCTGAACACAGAAACAGCAGCATATCTAAGCAGCAAGGTAGCTGGAGTAGTATCAAGATGCTATCAAAATGCTGTCTGTGTTAACTTCTTTTCTCAGCATGGAAGCAAGGCCATGACTACAGGATGACAGCACAGTCAGTCATCACTAAACATCTCTCAGTTTGGTGCACTACACAGCGTCTGCACACAAGCACAGGCCAGTATGAGACTGCAAATCTCTAGCAAGCTCCACTCTGCTTTCTAGACATACCCGAAGAAACTGGTTTTGCTGGGCTACGGAGTGCCAACTTAACAAACAGGAACTGACAATTGCTAGCACCTCCTCCTGTTTACCAAAAGAGAAATCAAAGTCACTGTCTTACACTCACTTGTTCTCATCAGCTGAAAATGTTCAACATAAGTCAACACAGAAGGTCTGGTGAAATTCAGGCACCTGCCAATAGGCATCTTCAACCAGCTGCTTAGAGATTTTTGCTACATCATTTCAGGCAAAAGAACCTTCATAATCTGCTGCCATTTCCTGTGCTGTAATTATGAATCTTGTATCTTGACGCAATCCACTGCAACGGCTCTCTCTTCACTTCTTTTAATTAGATGTTTTTCAAGATTTAGTTTGCAGAAATACGCCAGTATCTATGGATTGCATTTTTCAGCTTGTGTCAAATTAGGTAGGTATGGAGCTTTATTAATGGCTCAAATTGCAGCTTGTGTAAAATTAGGTAGGTATGGAGCTTTATTAACGGCTCAAATTGCAGAAAGTCTTAGATTTGTCCCGGGACGCGGTTACTAAAGTGATCTTTGGGCCTTTGAAAATATCCTGTGGGGCCCCATGTTTACTTTTCTAATTATTTAAAAGAGTTTGGACCTGAGCCAACACCGTTCATTAAGAGGCGCGCAACCAGGTTCTGCATGCAAATTTCAAATGAATTTCTAATGTCTTTATAAACCTAAGGCTACCAAAAGCAAAGGCAATGTTAGGAAATCACGTTTCTTTTGCCCCAGTTACAACGTCCTCTGACTTTAAGAATTCCAACAAGAAATGGAACACAGCTAATTGTTATTATAATGTTATGATTTTCCATTTTCTCTGTGTGGTATCATGCATATGAGAATCCAAAGCACTGTACTAAACTCTGTATTCCTCTATGTCTCTGTGGTCCATCTAGAAATTATATGGGTTTTACATTTGGGAAACACAGTTATGATTAATGATGCCCAGAGAAGGTGATGGGGAAGTTTAAGGAATTCCAAGCAAAGCAGATGAATGGGTACTCTTACAGTACAATGTTAATAAAGCTGATAGAGGCAAAAGTGACTTTTACAGCAAGGGGGAAAAGGGCAAGCTTCTGTTTAATGTGCACCTCTTCTCACAAAAACAAAACTGGCAGGTGGTATGAGGAAAGGGCTAGAGAAAATCACCAAACATATCAGAAGGCTGTTAGATAAGCCATAGAAAGAGTCCTCTCTCTGCAGTGGGTGTGCATCTGATCATACATGGTGTCTCAAGAACAGCACTGCAGAATCACAGGAAATTTAGAGAAGAATGAAAGAAATAAAAGAGAGGAGTTTTACAGAGGGAGACTGAAAATACCAACACTGCTTTTCTTAGAAAGGGAATGAACAAAAGTTACAGTAAAGGCGCTTCTACCTCCTAGTAATTCTAAACCATGTCTACATACTACTGATATGAGGGTTATAATGATCAATATGAGTAGCAAACAAGTAGAAGTAAGAAACTTTCATGGTTATAGTCTTAAATCAAGGGACTGAGGATCAGGCTGAGATCTATATGTGATCTGCAACTAGTTCCTGTACAGTGTTTTGTACCTTCCCCTAGTGCTGATCACAGTTAGACACAGGACAGCATACAAACTACTGGTTTTGTCCAGTAGTACAATTTCTTTGCTCCTTTAGCCAATGGACACTACCTATGAAAATGTGAAAATAGGTATATTCCTAAAGCTATGAACTGGAGTCGTTAAAATGAGCAAATTGCAGTTTCAACACTACTCAAGTCTAACAAACTTTCATTGCTGAAAACCAGCACTTAAAGGTCATTCATAATGCAGGCCACTTCCCCGTTCAGTGTAGTAATTCTTTCTAGCTCTTTATCTCCAAAATGCCTTGGATAAAACCTGTAGAAACTAAAAATAGCAGCATTAGTTCATCACCACACTCTAGTCAATGAGTTGAGTAATGCAGACATTACGAAAATGTACATTTAGAGCCCTTTCAGATGAGCTGCGTAACACAAGCCATTAAACACAATTCTATTGATCTAATTCCATCATTTTCAGCAGACTGGAGTTCAGAAGTTACGTGCTCCACTCATTAATAAATAACAATCACAGGAAAAAATGGCTGTAATTGATTAAATCGTAGTTGAAAATAACTAAGATGAGATGTTTGTCATTATAGATAAAGGTTTATTATAATGTAAGTCTGTGTTAATCCAAAATACTCACAGCCTACTTTTTTTTAAAGAGCTAATATGCAGAAAAAGCAATAATTCTTCCCCACTGACACACTATTGCTTTCTAGTGGTAGGGTTAGAGAATGGCATCTTTCTGGAAAAGTATACAAGATAAGTTTAATCAAGGCCAGAATAGTAAGGTCACATTTGCATGCCAAAATAGAAAGGAACAATTGCATATGTTCCCATTTTTTCCAGAAGAGGTGGAGAGAAGTAGCCATACAATGCAACCATTTCCTCACCACAGACCAGCATTGTTTTTTCTTGGCAACAGGGCTTCATGGAGTTTCCTTCTAGAGACACAGAAGTTAATTTCTTTGGAAAAAATGCAAATTTGTGTTCAAGCAAATCCTTGTGGATATTCTGGCTGTAATGCCATAACAGAGCACCTAATCTTGCCTCCCATCCATACCAAATATCATGATGTCTTTCAACCAGTTCCTACTGAATTTGCGTAGGAGCTTCATGAAGGAAAGACCTATTGCTCTCTTTGTGATTCTCCATATAACAGCCACACTTGATTGTCACATTAAGGATCACTGAATGTCTTTTGATGTGTTGTTGTTCGATTCTTCTAGCTTCATGGGTCAAATTCTGGCTTCAGATAGAAATACATACCCGAAACAATTAAGTCCATTAATTTCACATTTATAGCAAAGTAATAGAAGAATTTGGTTTTGATGTGATGAAAGAGGAAGCAAGTAGCAGTGTTTACACATTCTTACAACACTGAAATATATATATATTTTTATGATAAGATTAGTTCTGTGCTTATAAGCAGCACAATACAAGGTAAATTGTTGCTATTTTCTCCAAAGCCTGTACCCAGCTGACATTATTGTACCATTAGAAGTAAAATCCAGGCATGACTGAAGTTGGTGGAAAGACATATAAATTAGTGCTTTTTGGAAACCCATCTACTAAATCTGACTGCACCTGAGTGCAGCACAGCCCTTTTAGGATGCATTATGTGGTAGGTGTTCTGCTTCATATCTTGGGTGCCAGGCAGGCCATAGTGATTTTCAGAGATTCGAACTATATCACCAATTAATAGTTCTATTAAATAGGAAAAATATTTGTACATTAGGGCACTTCATCATAATTAAGTCATACTGCAGAATTAGTAATAGCCATTTCCTGTATGTGTCTCAAGCTAAGTCTATGTATATGCATCTACTAAAGACAGAAGCGTGTTAGGCAGCACATCAGCCCCTTTCTTTGCCCTCAATTGTATCAGCTGCTTCCTCCAATTTGGTGGCAGCCATGAACTTGCTGAGGGTGTTCCATCTCATCATTCCAATGAAGACTACACTATTGGCTACCTAAACTTTAAACCACTGACTCTTTGAGCCTACTGATTAAGCCAGTTTTCCAGTCACCTTGTAATCCATTCCTCTCTCTAATTTGGCTATAAGGATGCTATGGAATACTTTGATATAAGCTTACTAAAGGCATACAACATCCATTGTTCTCTCCCAGTTGCTAACATGGCCAGGCATTTCATCACAGGAAGCTATAAAATTTCTCAGTGATGATTCATCCTTGGCAAATCTATGGTGGCTGTTCCTAATTACATTCTTTTCTTTTAAGTGCCTGGATATGGCCTTCAGAAGGATTTGCTCCACAGTCATCCTAGAGAGAAGTTGAGCAGGCTGTACCTCCCTGATCACCTTTATGGTCCTTCTTAAACACAGATGTGACGTTGCCTTTTCCCAGCTATCAGAAATCTCCCCCAGCCACCACAGCCTCTCCAGAATGATAGATAGCAGCCTCTCCATGACATCAGCCAGCATCCCATCCTGTCCAATGAACTGGTGTATGTTCAGCATGCCTAAGTGGCTGTTAACCCAGCCTTTCTCAACAATGGCTAGTATTCCCCTCGCCGTAATCCTTTCTCAAGTAACAGGTATTTGGGAGACCTGCAAGCAGATCTTCCAACACATACCAGTTAAAGATACTTATGACTGTACACATACTTCTGTAGATCTCAAACAAGGTATATAAAGGTAGCTATAAAGCCAGTAGGAAAGGAGGATGTTTAAAAGTGGGGTGTTGGGTTTGTTTTGATTTTTTTCTAATTTCCCATATTTTGTAGTGCCTGTTTAGTATGGTTAATGTCTTTCACATTACTCAAATATTTGGTTCTGCATTGTCTTTCCTGGTTCGAAAGAGAAATGTTAACCTGAGAGATGAGGTTATAGGCATCATAAATGGATCTTGGTTTAGTCTGAATTAGTATTAATGCTTGGTTTGGTTGCTAAGACTGCATGTACTTCCATTTTAAGGTATTCATGAAAAACACATTGCTAAGGGACTGAACTGAGTTCACTGGGCTGGAGATTCTAAACTACATAAGTAGAAGGACTACAGGAGCTTGAACCAGCAGCCACTGAACATATTGAGACTTTGTATTGGACCTGTAGTTTTAAAACTGTTTAAGGGGCTCAAACTCTAATTTTTTACTCAGCCACAGTGAATCCATTCAGTGAAATTTTGCCCATGTCATTACTTGTCCATCCCTATAACATATACTGTCAAATATAAAACATTTATTGCTAGCTAAAAAATTTTTAATCACATTTTCAAAAAGGAAAGATAATATTGTGGTTGTGTTCCTCTATCAGAGCAGCTGGATACATAAAAGGCTTGACTTTGTACAAATGAGTAAGTTACTTAGATCTTACATGCTAGTACGCAGAAACAGCAAATACTACATTTTTTTACCGATTAGATTCATTGGGAAGGAGAACAGATAGAGCTGTCTCTCCTCTACCTTGGATAGGAACCACCTCTTGCAGGGGAAGTTAAAATGAGCTAGTGGTGTAGACCAGAGGGAAGCAAGACCATAATTCACCACAGGAAACTGCCTCAAAGGCACAACGTCTTCGAGCTGCACAGATTGCATGTCATTCATGGATCAAGGCTGTGCTGAAAGGAACAGTCTAGCCCTGAATATTTTATTTTCCATAATTCAGCCTAATGAATTCTTTGCTGTAGAGGCAACAGATTTGAAATAGAGCTGTGAATTTAAAACTACCGATAAAATGTATTATAACCCAAGTTTTATCCTGGTGGGACTTAAAATGAATGAATTGGGATCCTCTCCAAAAAGGACGTGATAATGGAAAAGCTGACAGATCTTTCACTGCAGCAGCTTAGCACAGTAAACTGTTGTCATACAAATCACTAAGCTGATCATGAGAAACCAGCAAATTTTAGCAGGCTTTATCTTTAAAAGGCTTAAATTAAGATGATCCACGTTTTTGATAACTCAAAATGAGAAATAATGAATCTACTGTGCCTTCACAATAAACAAAATAATATGATTTATCCAAAATTACATGGATATTTAAAGTTTTCTTACTAGTATCTGTGGAGTTTAAGAACCTTTTTCAAACCCTGAATTAGGAAAGAATATGAATCTCAAGCTTTTTTAAAACGCATATTCCAAGTAAACTTTGACCTCTCTTCAGCAGGAATGAACTGAGCTACAGCACATCAACCTGGTAAGCAAAATGGTTTAATTGCCCACAACATTTTCACCTTTGTTAAACATTCTTAGGATAACAAAACACATCTCATAGAATCAGATTGAAGATAATTTCATGAGCATTATGCAAGAAATCTAGTTATCTTTAGTTACATGGACTATACGTATATGTGATAGAAAAAAGGAACAGCACAATCAGAAAAAATGGAACCTCTGAGAGAGTACATCTTGTCTCCTTGGACAAATGATCCATGCTGTTCTCAAAAGAGAAGGGGGGAAAAAAATCATTGCTGAATGAGAGACACAGCAGTATTTTGATTAACAAATACTTTCTCTACTTAAAAGAACACTTCAACCTTTTTTTATTGGTTCAGCTCAATAATATTCCTATGGCGAGGTGAACTGCTTTTCAAAAGCATAGTACAAAAAGGGTTGGAAAATAGAATTTTCAATAATAATTGATATTTCCCATCACTTAAAAAAAATCTACGTTACACTTCAGAAGGTTAAGTGGTTTGTTTTTCAAATGCAAACATGTACTGAAGTTGGACTAAGCAGCATTTTCTGAATAGCAGCCTCCTGCTGGGGCAACAAAAAGAGAAAACGACTGCTAAAGATAAATCTCAGGATAACAGAAGTTGAAACTTCACCAATGTTCTGTTACTCAATTTCAAGCAGTGACATTTTTTTCTATTAGACTGTAAAAATATCATAAAGCCCTTATGATATAAGGAACTGAAAAATATTTTCTATATAAACATGGTTATCTTGAGACAGCCAGATCACATTGTCTTGGAGGGCAAAGAGATTTTACAGCACAGGAGGATTTGATTCAACCTGTCAAAATCTCAGAGGTTACTTAAAACATGATGCTTGTGTTTACTTCCATTTCATCACCAAGAATTCTTTGGCACATGTTATAAAGGTTTATCTAGCACAATTACTTCATTTTAGTTTCTTTTCAAGTAATTAACAGAATGCTTCCCAAAACTGAACATAAATATGTTTTGGAAGAGATCAAATCTTTTGATTTATGTGTATTGTTAATGGTGCTCAGCAGGAAACTGAGATACCAAGCCATAGTATTACTTGGTAGGAAATATCCACTAAAGATCATACCTTCAGAATATTCAGTAAGTATACAATTTAATATAGTAGTGTTTATACAGTAAATGAGGGTTTGTATGTAAATCAAGCAATTTAGTTGCTTGCAATAGTTAATGTGCTGCAAGGTTTCTTTTTTGACATAGTAGAATTTTCTCCAGTTCTGAGAACAAGCAGTACCTACAGTTCACAGCATAATGACTGTTAGATTTTTTTTAATAGACTTTCATCCTCCTAACATATGAAACACCTCCAGGAGATCTTTAAAAATTAGGTGACTCATATTCTTAATGAGCAAGAATATTTTAATAGTATAATTGTTTCAAGGTTTTATTTTTCAGATGGAACACTTCTCATGAACACATCAAAACACAGTAACATCTAGGAGCTTCAGCCTGAATTTACTTCTGAAGAACTGTATTTAATTGAAAATGTGTCATTCAATTCATATTGCCACCATACGAATCTGTTCAATGAAGAACCATTCTTTTTTTGACATATCCTCCTGACAAGAAGTTTTATTTATTAAACATAGTTTCTGTTAGTACCCTGCATCCCTCTCATCCCCAGCCTTGTGGAAAAGGCAAGCACATCTGATTTCCTAGCCTCTGAAAACATCGGAAGGAAAATGGGAGGATTAAAGGCACTGGTAAATCAATGTAAGAACCCTTGGCCAGCTCTGCCATAGGCTTTTCTTGTCAAAGTATCATACCGGTTTGCATCGCCATTTCTCACTTATGAGTGGAGACCAAGATCCTTGATGTCTCTCCCCCATTTTGCATTTTCTTTCAGATTCTAAGCCTCTTTGGGAAAGAAATTATTATTTGCAACATGTGTATAGTGGCTAAAACCACAGGATTTGGCTTTGTGATAGAATTATTTGATAATGCTGTTGCAGAATATAATAAAAACAAAATCCATAGCACACTGCAGGGCCTGGATTGCTTATGCAAATCCACAGTAGATTAAGACAACCTCAATTTAAGTATATCTGCATTTCAGAATACAACTAACGACTGCAGGTTGTGTATGTGCGTGTGTGTGTTCAAATTCATGTTTGCAAGTAAATACTTGAAAAGATTTATTTATTATTATTGTTCTCGAGGGAAATCAGTTCTCACCTTTCTACTGTCTACTTGCCTTTATTAAGTAAAAACCTAATTCTTCAATGCCTCGAAATTCTCTGATTAATTTCCACAACTACCAACTCCATCTAAACAACTGATTAACTAACTCTTTGGATTCAAAATGTCAGGTAGGAAAAATAGATGGTCGATCCACATGCTCCCTCCCTGTCATTCAAATGAAAAACACTTGACAAGAAAGAGTACGTTGTGTGCTGTTTACAAGGAGTTTGATAATAAGGGAGAGAAATAGTGTACAAATAGTGGAAGAAACTACAATAACAACAAAGACAAGAGGAAAGAAAAGTATTGCAGAGCCCACTGATCATGAATTCCCAGAGTTTACTAATCTTTACTTGGGCAGCAACATTTAAAGTTAGGACTTTGGACAATATCTAGTACTAAAACCAATCCCGCACACAGAAAAAAGCAGGCAAGTTCTTGGGCTCACAACTGTTTTAAGTCCACAGAAGTATTGGAAAGTAATGGTGACTAGACAACATGAAAGCCACTATTACAGGCAGACTCCTATTTGGCAAAATTTTGGTCCTACCTTGATGACCAGAGATGCTGCACCACTCCAGTCTGGAGCCTTCTAATTCTAAACCTGGCTGTCATTTCAGCAGCTTCACTATCCTAGTATGTGTTTGCCAGTTCATGAAAGCAGAAGCAAATCATTAATTAATTAAATCTCTGATGCTGACAATAAGCTAAAGGTTTTCAATAGACCACTAAGCAGGAATCATGCTTATCACAGACACAAGTGGCCAGGCAGTCCTTACATTAACATGATTTCTTCAACTGATGACTAGAATTGGTCTACATTAGCCTCTCACTAATCTACTCATAGGAATATACCACTTTATAGAGATTCTTTCAATCTGTACAGATTGACTTCTTCAGTTGATAACGTTAATGCCCAAAAGAATATGCTCTACTTTCCACTGGCTTTTCATCTACGGGTCTGTCACACAAACAATACAAACCACATGTCCTATAACGCTGAATTAGGAACAAATGAAAAACAGCAGAACACAAACTGAAAAATTAAACACCAATAAACTAGATAATTTTTCTGAGAAAACTGGAAACACAGAAAGGATTGAAGGCCATTTAAAAACTGCAAAAAGTGGCGTTCCAGACATCCAGAGCAGCGTGGCAAGAAAATCAAAAGACCAGCAGATCAGGAAGGACACAAAAGACCAAAATATTCATATAAAGGACTGGAGGAAGCTTCAGGGGAACGTCATTTTTCTCCCTGATCTCCAAATTTTGAGCAGTAACTTGAACATGCAGCAACCGTGTCCATAAAACACAGCATTACATGTTTGTATTTCCTTAAGGAGAAACAGAGAAGAAATGCTGGAAAGATTAAAAATCATCTTCATGTGTGAGAGTTTAACCGTTAATTGTTAATAATAATGTTACAGTCTAGGGAACCTGAGAAACCTTCAATGTTGCTTCTGGGATATCTGATACTATGCAAACTTACAAAGTAATCAATTCGCAGATAATTCAAAACAGGAAACAAAATCACAGCACGTGTAAACCTTAAGAAATCTTAAGAAAATAATGTACAGAAGGGAAAACTATTGTTCCTATTGCTTCAACTGACAAAGAGCTCACTACCACTGGGCTTCCAAAATACTTGAATTTCCAGTTTACTGTCTCCTGGTGATTGTCCATTTTCATATCTGAATTTCTGTCTTACCACTTAAAGGAATACAATAACCTTGGTTTGGATTGCCCCGCATTTGTTAATATTGTATTACACAGATAGCACAGAATACAACTAAGCAACAAAAGGAGGATATTCCATAGTATACTACAGCAGCAATACGGTACAGTAAACATAATGAGTTTCACCGAGTCAATATGTGATTCCAATCTTTATTTGTCCTTCTGCAAATTAACTGTAGATGGAGCAAAGTGTAACCCAAGGCTCAGATGTGAGAAAGGTCTTACAAGAAGAGGGCTAATGTTTATTGCTAGCTCACTCTTTCCAAAGTTCTAGGTTGGTAGGACTAGGGCCTTGGAAAGTCAGCACTCTTCCATAAACTGTGACACTTCCAACCGTGGCGTGGTTAACAGTTACACTTCAGAGGGCTGTACTTTATATTTACTTGAATCTTACAGCGATTCTGATGATGCCATCTTAACAACCTCAGTTTGCACGAGGATGAGGATTTCTATAAAACAGAGAAAATGGACTATTTTTTTGAGGTCAATGGATCAACTGCTTAGGAGACTTAAGGAACCACAGTACTTTGACGTCCAAATCGGAAAAAAATGTCAGCAACAGAATGAATGTAGCACCATGCCTCAGGGTATTTCATCCATCCAGTCAGCTTTGCCAAAAAATTAAGCTTGTGAAAAGTAGTAAGTGCACCTTATTTCATGCATCAGTTGCAATAACTGTTTTTTTCATTACATTTCTCTATTTCTGCTGCAGTAAAAATAGCTCCATGGGAGATAAAAGAAGTGCTAGAACAACCAGATGGCACTTGCTTATATTTATAACATTCATGTCTGGTGATAAACTATACGTAATATAATGAAAGATTAAGAAATGCTGGTACTTTAGTGAGGAATAGAGGTTTAAAACTAATTTTTTGAGCTTATATTGTAATCTCAGCTAATGCCTTTGCATGCTGTGAGATTTTACTTTTTTCACCCTCCTCTAGGAGATTTTCATATATAAATTAAAAGGCTTCACTTGCGAAGGAAAGACTATCAAAAACCAACGCCAGATCTGGCTGAAGGGATCGCAGACCCTTCACCACTGTAGAGAACCCTTTTGTCACTTTCCTCCGGAAAGGTAAGCAGTAACTCCATCAACACTTCCCCTCTCAAAACTGCAATACCTAGAGTTCATTTGCCTAATTGGGCAATACCTCTAATTTAATACCTCTCATTTACTCCTGAGCCTGTTACTCTTTCATAGTTAAGGGAACTCATGTCCTGAGAATTAATCTCATCAGAAACTTAGATAAACCACACCCTAAAAGGCACTTTTTTCTCTGTTTGCTCTAAAAAGAACTCTAGGTGACCAACACAGTGTCTACAGTATAACATCTAAAGGCAAATAAGATACCCAACATTTGGTTTCCTGTGCCAAACTTCCAACTGCTGAAGTGTGTTATATGCCTTTTTCTGCAAAATTGAAGACCCCATTAAAAGATATGTCCTTCATCAAAATATTTGCTCACTGTTACTGTGTTTAAACACAGAGACCATTAGGGTTCCTGTAGTTCTGGAAAACAATCCGGTGCTCATTGCCATAAACCCATTCTAGTTTTGTCACAGCACTTCCTCTGCACTTCTGCGCTAGATAGACCACCCTCTGGAACAGCTTGCTGCTAGTGGCCAAACCAGGATCGTATAGGGAGATTACAGAACTTCCCTAAGTCTTACCTGAAATTCCTCAGGTCATACAGGTGTTAATTAAATTATCCCTTTTGACTTCTGCAGTGCTCTGGGAGTGCATGCTTAGCTACAAACACATTCGGTAGGATTCCAAGTATTTTTCAGAGCTACTGTCTTGCAGTAAAGTCCCCATTGCTGTAAATACCTTGCATTTTCACACCTAGATGTGATTTCCAGTGAATCGGGTAAGGTTCAGCAAATGATGCCCCAATCCATTCTTTTCTTCCCTCTTTATTTCTCCGATCCACTCCTCTTCAACCCTTGCCTTGAGAATACCAACTCATCTCCTCCACTCCTGCTTGAACTGCTGCTCTCTTCACATGCAATGCAGTTAACACTTTCCCATTTTAGTAGGATAATTTTACACCCTCGTTGCTCTCCTATTTCTCCTTTTACCTCTCACCTACCCAAAAAGATCGTTTTGAAATGCTACCTGTGAGCTTTTCCTCATTTCAAGCTCTGGTCAGCTTGAAATCCACCTGAAACACTTTACTCAAAACAGCTCTCAGAAAATCCCTAATGATCCGTGTCCAGCCCGAGCTCAAAGCCAATGCTCCTCCTATCCCCTTTGACACTGCTACCTGTTTGCTACGTCAAAGGGCCTTTTATCTCCGTTTCCACTACCTTAACGACAACTGCCTATTTACAGCAGCCAAAACACTTTAATACTTCCTTGATGCTCCTCATGGGACACCTACGATCCCCAGCAGAAGAAGGGTTTTGGTAGGGGCAGTGAGGAGCCTCGGAAGGGCTCCAAACCCGGGTGACTTTCCTGCCGATTTCCCCCAGGCCTCCCTCACGGAGAGTCCGGGGAAGGACGAGGAAGCGGGGCCTGGCCGACACTAACGCCAGGAAGCCGACAGCCCCGAGCGTCAGGGACCCAGCAGCCGCCGCCCTCCGGCCTCGAAGGCTGATCGGGCGGTGGCGGCGGCGGCGGCAGCTCCAGCTCCGCCCCGCTGCGGGGCTGGCAGAGGCGGCTCCGTTCGGCGCTGTGACGCCGGCGGCGCCGGAACACCTGGAGGGGTGGTGGCGGCGCCTCCAGCTCGGCCCTGCCCTCCCGTTCGCAGCGGGCAAGGTGAGTGCGGGAAGGGGGGGGGGGGAGGTCGATGGACTTGTACCGCATCCCGGCGGGGAAAGCGGGCTCCGCCACCACCTGCTGCGGCCGGTGTCGGGCAACCGTGGGTGGGCGCCGCATCCCCCGCGGACTGCACGCCCGTTTCTTAGGGGGATGGAGGCGGTGCGGCGGTCGGGCCTGAGGCGCTGGTGGCCGTCAGGGCTCGGCGGTGGGTGTAGCCGGAGCTGGACGTGTCCAGGGCTGAAATTTCCGAGGCACAAGATGGCATCTGCCCCTCTTTTTTTTTTTGCCTTGCGTCCCCACCTCCCGCCGTGCGGTTATCTCGCCATGATTACTGCATTTATCCGTTTCTGCCTCCCGTACATCCTCTCTGGCGCCGTGCCCGCTGGAAGCGGGGAGGTTGGGGAGGAAAACGGCCGCTTCTCCTCAGCGGTTTCCGGCTCGGCTCCGGGCTGAGGCGCAGGTTGTCCGGCTCCGGCGGGGCCGTTCGCCAGGGAGCGGCCTTCGTTTGTACCTGAGGGCTTCGGACCGGCCGATGAGAGGGGCTGCAGGGTGCCTGTGGCAATGTCATGTCAGTTACAAACGCAGACACACAGGCGTTAGTAGCTGATAGATTGGGCGTTAAACCCCCCCCGCCCCCCCCAAACTTCCCGTTTAAAGGTTATATTTGTTGAAAGGTTAATTTTAGTAATTGGATTTGTTCTGCGTTCGTCCACCTGGTACATGAATGTGTTTATTTCCTGTAGTCGTTCAGAAGAAGAAATATAAAAAATTACTTGAAACATCAGCTCAGTTTTTAGTAACAGAAAAGGATGAAGGGCACTGTGTTCTCCTAATTATCTGTATCACTGTGTATATGCTCAGCACCAAATGTAAATAAGGCTCTTGTTCCACGCTGCTTTACTTAGTGCTGATAGCTTCAAGGTCCTGCACGGACCCTGTAAAAATAGTAATTTAGGTTTACTTTAGTTCAAATGTGTAAATGTGAAACTGAATTGGGTAATCTTGAGGGTACATCCTTTAGCCTTCTACCCTGAGGTTACATTGTGTAGATATTTTGGAGGCTTGGCATTAAGTTGTTCTTCTGTTTTGTTGTTCGTGATATTTTGTCCCTGCCTGCAAGCCTGGCTTTAAACCAAGGTGACCTTTTCTTTCCACGAAGCACCTGTTTGTTGGCTTTATGTTTGGTTTTTCGGTTGGTTGGTTGGTTGTTTCTGGTTGCCCCCACGTTTCTTTCTGTTGCCTTCTTTCTCTCTGTTCCTGGATGGATGTTATTTCATTTGGGTCAGAAAGCAGCTATGGCTCTTGTTCCAGAGCAGACTTCTTGGAAATAAACTGATCTTATATTTTGCTCTAGCAAGGCTGTTGTTGCAAGGGAGAAACTGTGTTTGGTCACTTTTCAGAACTATTGGGCAGAGAAAAATGGTGCACTGAGTTTTGGAGTCTTCAGTGCTGTCTGCATTTGGTTGTGGTTTTTCATCTGTTTTTTTTTTGTGGTAACCTATTCTTTTCCCACTTTATCTATTCAGATTTCCTGGGGAGTGAGTGGAAGTCCCTCTTGACAGTGCTGTCTGCCTGGCACTAGGCTAGGAGTTGCAGTTCTTAGTGGTACTTAGCATGAAGTCCAGGAACACCTCATTTAGACGTTTTATGTTTTGTTTTATACTGCTGTTTAAATACAGTAGCTATTGGTTTACACTGAGTAACTTAATAATTTAAGATGTAGGTTAATAGCACTAAAGAAGGAATTTAGCGTGAAGCCACAGAGATCATCTTTTGAGTAGTAAACTGCCATAACTGGTAAAACCAGTCACAGTTTTCCTACACCAAGCTCTGCTGGAAGATGATGTGGCACTTAAATGGTGCCAGACCTTGGTCTTGAGTTTGTGAAGTTGTTTTTACTGTCACAACTTCATAGGTGAAACATGTTCTCTCCAGAAAGTTCAAACCCTCTCCTCAAAAAGAGTTAGATGTTGGTAACTGGAATTTGCCACCTTCTTAATTGCAAAAGAATTGAGTGCCTTTTGTATAATGTCAATTTCTTCCATTGTGTTTGTGGGAACTGAGATTCAAATATGCAGGTTATTGAATGTTGGCAGGTACAAGAAGATCCAGTTATAACTGAATGGAAGGAAGGTTTGTTTCACCATTTTTTGTTCCCTTTTTCTCTCTCCCCTCCTCTGATTACATTATTGAGGTGTGGAGGCAAAGTAAAATTCCTGTTGAACCCTACTACAGGGTCTTTTCCCCCTTAGTAGAGTTTCAAGCCCACCCATCTTGCTGATTCTCTGTTATCTATGCTCTACAGGGCTGCTAAATTGTTCTGATGAATTCCCAAGGAACCTTTTTTCTGGAAGAACTGAATAATAACAGCTCTTTTCACTCTTCAGCTAGTGTTGAAAGCTGTTGGTATGAGTTGGCAGAAAAAAATGTGCTAACATCTCAGCTAAACTAGAAGTCGAGAAATGTCCTCAAAGTCTCTTTTAATACCTTTTGAAAAATCTCCTCCAACAGTGTTGCTGTGAAGGGGTTGATTCTTGATTTTTTTTGCCACTTCTCAACCATAAAATCACTCTAAAGACAAAATTAAGTCATGTGATGCAGAAGCATTAAAAATACAAAAGCCTGGAGAGTGAAGAATGTTAAGTAAAGAACCAGGCAATCAAGAACAATAGAAACAGATGACCTTTTAGGAGTTGCTAGGAGTAATAGCATCAGAGTAGTTTTTCCTGTGGCTATAATTAACCATGGCAAACCCAGGGGCATTTTAACCAGTTATTCAATTGCTTATGTCAGCCTTAGGAGCTGTCTGTTCTGGGCCACTGAGACAGTACTCTGGTCCATCTTGCATCACTTTGTAGGGATCACTGCTGCTCTAGAGACAGTCGGCTGGTGTGCCAGGATCTGAGAACAGTAATACAACAGTTGAGTGGCCTATGCAACTATAAAGAATATACAGTCGGCATTGATCGTGGTGTTTACTCAAAGGGCGGTGAAAGAACATCACCCTATATTGTTGTTGCTGGGTATGCTAAAACTGTTTTGTTAATCTCATCTCTTATCCATGGATATAAAATGATCTCCTGAGGGAATCTAGTGAAAATTCTTTTCCTATCTTCCTTCTCCCTGCATTGTCCCCCTCAGGTATAATGGCATTGCTTCCCAGCTACTGCATGGATAAAAAGGGAGGAGGAAGGCAGAAACGGGAGTGTTGACTGTGTCAGCAGATAATGGCTCTCTTGTTTAGATACCCTAGTTTGAACTTTAAAACCATATTTGTTCATACATGTGAAAAGAGTTTCACGATTTTTTTTCATACATCCACTGCTTTTCTCACAGGTTCTACAGATGGAAGGATTCCTAAGATTAAGACTCTAGGCTGATTACAGGTAGAATGTGTCACGAAGCTCATTTTTATATTGTCTTTTATAACTTATGCACAGCAGGTGTTCCATATGGCATTTTCTTCAGTGGTTTTCAGCTACTAAGTTTAAAAATACTGTTTTTTAAACGAAGAGAACAAATGTGTGTTACAAAACAATTTGATAGTCATTTCAGAGATACGAGACAAGCCTTCATATAGAGTGAGATTAAATGCTGGATTGCATATATACCCAGGTTTGCTCATTTGTAGAGTGAGGTTGGACCTGTCACTCAATGACTTAGTGTTCAATAAAACTCACATAGTACTCTATGATACTTACCTGGTTCTTTCCAAAGGACATTCAGTGTTCCTCACAAACATAAGAGGAATACTAGGAGTCAAGTAGAAGATGCTGTGTGAGGGCAAAAACTGACACTATTTGCTGTTTGTATATTATTTCACAATAATCAGCTGAAAACTCAGTATAACCTGAAAAAGGAATTTAAAAGAAGTTTTATGTATCGTTAAATGTCTGTGTCTTTATGTAAATGAAGAGCATGCAAATTAACTTACCTAGAAAAGGCTGTTGTTTGCTCATCAATCTTCGAACTATGAGCTTAGCAGCGTTTGCCTAAAATATTTTGTTCTCAGAATACATGTACTGTGTAGTGACTGCCTGTGCCATTCTTATCAGAGGCTTTGTGGTAAACAGCTGGGTTGAGGAATTTGCTATTCAACTTTTTAAAAAACAAACAAAAAAACACAACTCAGCTTCAAGTATTATTCCAATGCATGTTATGCTCTAGGAAGGAGATCACTTACGCTTGTAAGACTTGATAGTCTTTGGAATGATATGACAGACATAGAGCACTGAATAGGCACAAAATTGTTTTTTAGGGAGGAATGTTAATGGCTGACTTGGTCTTTGTGGAAGCAAAACCAGGTTTTTAAAAAGGTTTTTAAAAAAACGGTGACATTGTGACGATTTCTTTTTCTTTTTTTTTATTGGTTAAAACTTACCTCTAACCACTTGAGTGCTGAAAATCAGTGCAGTTCAGATTAAGTTCTAGGTATAAGTGAGCAAAAATTTCCAATATACAAATTTTCTCTGTTTATCTGCTACTGTCTTCTATTAACTTGTCTTCTATTGTCTTCTATTAACTTGCAGTAGCTCTTCATCATCTGCCCTGCAAAGACAGTATGAAGGATCAGTGTAAAATTCAGTGAAAGATGGTTCATTGTATACTTAATGTCAGTAGCAGTAGTACTGATTTTGTTGGATACAGTATTTGCAGACAGGTGTCCAGGTAGCACTGTAAAATGACAAAAGAAGATCCAAAGCATCCAGACTTTTTCATATCTTGTTCATGGTTTCTAATAGTGCAAGTCTTTAATCACACAGCCACAGTCATTTAAGATACCTGCTTGTATTACCGTGGTTTGTTAACACAATTTACTAGCTTGAAAAAGAAGGGAAAAGGAGTGTTAGATTGGCTCGAATTACCTCCTTGGAAAACAAAGTCCAATTCCTTTGACACGTCTGTTGTTTTTGAGTATGTGGTTGGGGTTTTTCTGCGTGTTGAATTTAGGTTTTAATTATTTTATTTTGTTTTATCCTTTGAAGGATCAAGGCAAATGAATAAGTGGAATGGAATAAATAATTTTTTCTGGGATGTCTCTTAAACCTCGATAGAGAGGAGAAGGAAATTGAAGAAATTGTGTATAGAAATAGTAGTTCCAGAAGTGCTTGCAGTGAAAGAAAAAATTGATTCCAGTGGGCTTACAGATGTGTCTGTGTCCCAAGCACAATGTGTTACTGAGTGCGCTGCTGAATCTTTTTTCCCCAGTAATTCAGCAGACCACCTTGAAATCCCAGTTCTAAGAGGAGTAGGGAAGTGCTCCTACTGCATCATCTAGCCATCCAGTTCAGGTGCTTCATGCAGAAACTGTAATTTCTGTGTGCTCAGAGGACAGTGTCGACGCTGTGGTTCAGGGGCTCAGACTTGCTCTTTAGAGGTTCTATTCACTATCTGCACAGGGGCTTATTACTGAGAGACTTATATGGAAATTTAGGCATCACAGTAGATAATTGGGGTCAAAAAGCATGAATTTGTTTCCTCCTCAGCACCTCCCAGGTGTATGAATATAGCAGGAGTTCCTCTCTATATAACAGATGCTGGTTTGCTCTATGCTGGTTTTAAGAACAGGTAAAGCTATTTCTAGATGTCAGCTGTGGAAATAGGTTGAAACTGTAGTTCTGTTGATACAAATCCTTTTATAAGATTGTGGTATTTCTTCTCCGGAGTAGTTGTGGATAATCTGTAAGATACATGCTTCTGAGCAGAAGTAGCAAAGCTGTGAATTTATTTGAGACAAAGGAACAGACCAAAAGTGGAAGGAAGTTCTGTGCAGCACTTGCGGACTAATTCTGCAAACTTTTGGAATTAGTGAACAAGTGTATCAGTGAGGAGGCTAACTGAAGGAAAACCCTGGATTTAAAGCTCAGCACTGGGATTAGAACATTAAGGATGAACCTCAAGAGCTTTAGAGGAAAAATTAAATCTCGTCATTTTTCGTACTGATATAACTTAAACTCTAGATTAATTTTAGCTGAATTACTGTAGTTGCTGTTCATGTGGTTAATAGTAGGAATACTTATAGATCTATATATAATCTTGATGTTGAATGCCTATGTAGGCCCAGACTTCACTCTTCCTGTTTTCGCAATATGGATCATTCAGATCAGTAGGCTGCTCTATTCACTTTTGTTTGGGAAAGACAAATGCAATTTGAAGATCCTGGTCTGTGTGTTTGTAAACAAACCAGAGAAAATATAACTGTGCCCTGCCTAATCCTCATCTTGCAGTGAGACTGCTGCTTGTTCTGGAGGGCCATTTACTAGGTTCAGTTTGATCACAGCTTCCAGGGAGCAGAGTGAGGGAGATAGGTTGTCAGTCAAGAGGTGCTGGAGGCACAGATGGCATTGATTCCCTCACCTAAGCACATTTTATTCCCTTCAGAGTATTTTACATAAATTAAACTATCACTTTTAACTTCTACAGATAGAACTGCTTAAAATTCTTCTTATTTTTTTGTATTTGGTACCGCTGTACTATTACTGCATTTGTCATCTCTTGGAAGATCAGTCATTTTAATAAAACTGTTCTGCTAAGTAAAACAGCTGCAATACGTGATTCTGCCATATTTGAAGTTATAAACTGCAGGGATTTAGGATGCAGAGAGTCTGGGGTTTGAAGAACCAGAGAACATATTAGCTGCTTTGAAAGGACAGTAACTGGAGCACAGTGCTACCAGTGAAAGTGTAGACTCATTACTTTCACATAGAAGTTGCTGAATTGGGCTCTGCCTCTCATTCTGTTCCCTTTCCTTGTTTCTGGATATATCTCAAAAGAACATGTTGTTCAATACTGCCTCTGTACGTGACTATCCTAGGTCATCTTGGGATGTGAAACTTGATCTGTAGATCAGCATTTATAACATTTTTGCAAATATTTCAGTTCATCTCTTGGTTCTGAGAAGTTGTGATTAGATCAACACTTTTCAGATACAGTCTTCACAGTAGAAAAGATTGCTGCTTGCTGTCTCTGCTTCCTGCTTTCCTCTGTAAGATCTGTTAGCTAAGGTTAAGAGCACAGAAGAGTACTGTAACCAATGCTCAGTCAAGGAGAGATATTTGAATTAGGATCTGAATTTAAGATCATAAGATATGAACTTCACCTCATTAGATGATACTTCTTACATTTACACTTACTGGAAAAGTATCTGAGTGACACTGAGAATATGCAGTTCTTGCATATTCAGTTTAGCTGCTGGAGACAAGGCGTTCATACCATGTTGTAAATAATCTTCAGATACTACTTGTATAAAGTTGTTCAGATTTTGGGAAACTTGACAAATTATGATGCAAAAGCATAATATAATGAAGCTAAAAAAAAGAGAAGCAAGAAGCAAGCATGTGCAAATGTTGCACAGAACATGAGTGGGAAGGTAAGCCTAGGGTATGCTGGAGTTTAAATCACTCAAAACACAATGGAAGCATTTTTCTGTTGGCATAGCACAATGTAGATGGTGTACTCAAATGGTCTTGGAGACTATAAAAAATCAGAGGATTTTCCATAGAAATAGAAGTGCTATCGGCTAATGAGAGCGTCCTCCGTCAAGTTTCATTCCAGCATCATGATTAATAAAATATCTTAGTAGGGACATAAGGGGATGCGCTATGCCAGAAATATGTTCTGTGTTCGTTCCAGCTATTTTGGCTTCTGGTGGAAATAATTTGTGAGTAAATAGCCTACAACCCAGATAAGCTCTGCCACAGATGCAGAGCTGCCATAGTTGGCTGTTTGCAGGGCCATCGTGGTTCCAGCAGATCGTGTTAGTTGTGGTAGAGCACTGCCTGGATGCAGCTGTACGGCTTCTGAAGCCAGGCTGAATCTTCACAGTGTCCAGGCTGATGGACTGTGCTGGTCCCCCCTGGAGTCACTCTGCAGACAGGGAGGTCTGTGGGACATGATGGCTTCCTGGCAGCTTCTCAGAGGGCCTGTTGGGTATTTTCAAGGTTTCAGCAGGGGTTATGAGCCCAGCTGGTTCTATGTGGGAATGGATGTTCCATCATTGTGGTCCCTTGTGTTCTGGGCAGACTTGTTATAAATAGGGCCAGCTCAGATTTAATGCTGAAACTGAGGTCGTATCTGTCTGCCTCATTAAACACTGGGAAGTACTTACAAAATCACTGGAGCCCTGTGTGGGCTTCTTCAGGATGCCCCAGATGCAGCACTGTGCAGCAGTAAATGCAGATTTGTAAACAGTGGGCTGTAACAGCATGCTAGGGGAAGCAGCACTATAGAAGCACCTATGTTTGCTTTCCTCCCCTATCTAGAGTATCTCTACCTTTTGTTTACCAAGATAAAGGTGGTCTGTCACAGAGATCGCAAGTGTTTTGTAACTCTTCATCATCAAAGATAATGGGAACTTTCTGATAGAAATGCTTTCGGATGGGGTGGTGAATGCTATTTTTATTTTATTTTTAATCAGTGTCAGCGTATTATTATTTCTCAAAACTTTTTTTCTTTTAGTTTTAGTACACTGAGAAGATAAAAAAGTTTCTTACGTCACCTCTTTCTGGCAAATTAAGCTTGTTTTATATATAAAGCTGTATGACAGTATCGGTTACTTTTGACTGCTGGTTTGGGGGAAGGTATTGTTGGACTCCAGTTAGTATCATACGCTTACATTGTAGTCAGCTTTGGCAACGAGCAACCCTCTTGTTACTTCAGTTTGGGACATTTATGTCTTGTTCTTTGAAAGTGTAATAGAGTTCAAACCCTAGTCACAGGTTATGTGCTCATTCTTTGTTCTCTGCAGCCTCATGGCCAGTATTTCACAAATGTGGGGATTCTTTGTTATAAAGTGTTCCTTTTAGTTCCTAGATGCTTCCATGGGCTGTTTCCAGTCCCCTTTTATTAGCATCTCTCACTTTTTGTGGTTAGACTTAGACTTCTGGATTTCTTTAAAGAAAAAAATCTCACTGCTTTCAGCTATCCCAGATACTTTTCATAATCATGTCATTTGTTACACTGAACCGGTATCTTAACCGTCTTTGCTTCCTGCACTTGGAATAGACAGTAACAACATATGAAGGTAGAGAATTATGGCCCTGTTAAATGAGTGCGGGGACAAGCTACGTTTTACGTGTAGCAAAACCTGGAGAATGAAAACTGCTTACGTTAAGTTTCAGCTGTAGTGAAGATAAACAATATGACCAACAGGTGAAAGTATTGTAAGCAATTCTTCAGAAGAAAACATCTACGCATTCTTTTTTCCGTGTGTGTGTATAGCTTCACACACAGGCACACGTCCACACAGTTGGTGCAGTGTTATTCTGCTGCCCATTTACACTGTTCTTGTGGAAAGTCTTCTGTGTTAAACCAGTGGTCGCATCAAATTTGCTGCTCTCCAGTCTCATCTTGATTTACAGTCATACAAATTTTCACAGAGTCACTGCTGTTGACTTTCGTGTCCCTTGCTAGTTTCAGTCCCAGCATGGCTTTGGCTTTCCTAACTCCACCTGTGCGTACTTTTGCATTCTCCTGCGTAACTTGTCTCTACTTCCATCTTCTGCATGCGTGGATTTTGCATTCAAGTTCATTAAAATTAATCTATTCTGGCCTTATGCCACAGGTGCTCAATTTTCTGCCCATACAAATGGGCTGTGCATGTGCTTTGAGGAAGTTGACCTCAAAGATCACACAGTTCTGCGCTCCTCCTGAAAACCCGGTTAAGGATATGACCTATTTAGTAAGCGTGGATGTTTCTTAAAAATAAAATCCTAACATAATGAGCTAAAAGTTGATACATTTGCAGCAGAACTTGTACACAGCCATGAGAATTGCTGTGATGGTGTATCAGCTACATACAGCTCCCTTATTATGTTTCTCTAATTTCCTTCCTGATTTTAGTGTCTGTGTTAATATATACTGTTTCCATTTCAGTAGGGCTTAAGTGTGATGCTGAAACATGCATTATGAATTGGTTTACAGTGCTGCAAATATACAAGTGTATCTAACTTGAAATAAGGTCTGTGTGAATGGAAATTGTTAGGATTACCATTGAGATCAGTGGGACCTAAACCAAATGCACATTTATGGTCTAAATGAACAGCTAAAAGAATGGCATAACAGTAGTGCACGTCTAGGTTTTCCAGAGTGTTAATCACAGAGAAAGGTGAAACTCGGCTGGAATGGATGGGATCCAGGAACATCAATGGAAATCATAGGTGAACACTGGTTACCTGGTTCATTTTGAGCAATCACAGTTCTGCTTTCTCAATGCCAGGCTTACTAAGCTGTCTTTGTACAAACTGAATTCTCATTTAAGACCAAAATCTACTTCTGCATTGGAAATAAAATGCATCCAGGGACTGAGCTGCTGCTTGTTCCCACTGTTTAATTGCTGCAGTCTTCCTGGTGTAGTTTTTATCTGTACCACCTAGAACTTTCTGGGACCCTTCTCTCTCCTGGCATGTTCTGGGGGATACAACATGCCAGGAGCAATTTCCAGCAGGCAGTGTAGATAAGGCTCCACTCTTGTTTCCTTCCACCCTAATCAGCCATACAGCACTATGCCAGCAGGTCATGTAGCCTCGAACACCTCAAATGCCATAATGCCTCACAGCAGGAAGGAATGCATGCCCTTATTTTCATACCATGAAAACACTGGCCTAATAGCTCTCATACAGTCCTCATTTTGAAGTAAAAAAAAAAAATCTCCACAAATATTATATTAAAGGCATAGTGGTGTTACATAGAACTCAGTGGAATGTAACTAAGAAGATCCCAGAATCAAAATATAAGGTCAAACTTTTTTTTAGGGACATTGGCTTCCAGGAGACACAGGTGGACATGTACAATGTGTGAGGTCAGTGCCATAGACCTGTTCACCCTTGATGGTCATTTACGCTTTGTTTCACATAATACATGTGTTTCTCTAGATAGACTGTTCCTTGCTTCCTGTCAAACCAAGCGTGCTGCTGACTGAGTCATGGCTGTGTATACAAGCTAAATCCTGTGTTCTTATCTCACTTGCACTCACCCACAGTTGACTTAAGGAGGACCAGTATTAAACCAGTGAGATCAAGCAGAATAGCGTTAGAAAAACAGAGTTAATGTTACCTGTGTCTTATGGCTTTAGAAACTACAGGAAAGCCGTGACTGATGCTGTCCATTGTGTGTATCGCCTGACTCAGTGGTGCTATAATGCAAACAAACTGAAACAGTTCTTTCGTACTCTATCGTTGTGTAGCTCTTGGACTTCATGTTAAAGTTCTGCTCTGAAGGCAGTTACCGATTTTCTTGTGGTTTCCCTGGCAGTTCTTACGAGCACTTCACAAATTGCAGTTCAGGAAGATTTTCTGCTCTGATATAATCTTGCAGAATCTCATGGAACCTTGCCAGGAAGTTTCACAGGTGCTGACAGCAGAGAGGTTAGAATCAGAAATCTGCGATTTGGCTCTATTTGGCTCCAAGTGGAAGTGCATGTGCTTCTCAGTTGCAAGAAGCGCTCTGATGGTTCATGTTCCTGTGTTTCGGTTCCTGCAATCTGTTCCAGTCCCTTTGCTACTCCATTGCTAACCATGCTGTCTGCAAGGAGCACCATGCTGGATGCTTCCAGTGTCACACTTCCCTGTTGCAGCCCCTTTTCCCTCTCATCCAGATGAGTGCCCAAGTTCCGTTTCAGCACCGTTACCTTCTTAGCTACTTTTTCCATTCCTACTTTGTAAATCAGCTTCACATCTTAGTTCAGCATGTTGGTGTGTTCATACTGTACCTTGTCCTATCAAAGGCCATTTCTCAGCAGCACCACCTGACCAGCTTCTTTTTGGTATCAGCTATGATCACGCTGCAGTGCTTCCATTTCTGTGCTGGCTGTATACTGGAGAATAGAGTTCTCTCTGAAAGCAGCAGAGGAAAAGCCAGTTGCTCATTGTTTGTAAGGAATGTCTGACTTCACTTACAAATTTGGCCTGGAAGGAGTGTGTTCAGTTACTGTTGGGAAGCGATGTGCATGCCATCTGGTCAGCTCGAAGTATAGTGGGAGACTTGACCATCCAAGCTTGGAGATACTAACTTCTAAAATCTGAAGTACAAATGCATACAAGTATCTTCAGGAACTGTGGTGTCCCTCATTGCAAAAACACCTGGTGGTTAAATTTTGCATCCTTGCCTCAAGATGTGGTATGTGTGTATATATATATATGTATATATATATATCATGTGTTTTCAAAATGTAGATCAGTGGGACATGGGTGAAAAAAGCAGCTGAACTTTTTTTGTGGCTAAAACATTGGGAAAAAGGCTTGACTGAGAAAGATGCCTTGCCTCATCAAAAAAATCACTGAATTTATGCCAGGTAAATTGGAAAATTTGCTAACATAATAATTGGCAACACCCATGACATCACTTAAATGTGTTTGTCATGGATTTAAGTGAGAATTCTGTGTCACACGAGGAAGGCATTTGGTCCACAGATTGAAAAGTTTTCTGTTGTAACATGGAAACGCAATGGTACGTCACTGTCATTTTCTGCATAAAATTTTCTGCCTTCTAATGCCCAACTTGAACATTAAGTTTAAACGATGTTTGTATTAACTGATAATTTCTTCTTTTATTTAAGTGTCTGAAGAAAACAAGAAACATGGAAGGTCATAAGTAGTAAGTACCTTGGTCATTTTTTTCTTACTCTAAAGAACGAATGGTGTTTGGCACGCTGATTTGTTGCAGCCTGAGTTTATCACACATAATGTTCTGGCACCTAGTGTTTATGCGAAGTCATTGGTAGACATTCTGTTTAAAAAGAATAAAAATAAAAGATGAAAGACTGCCAAAGAATGGAAAAAACAAGTGAATTGAATAGATAGAAAAATAACACGTTACTGATTTCCTGTTCAATAGAAAGAAGTGTATGAACTGTCATATTTCAAGAGGTTTATCCATGGTTGTCAACTTCACAATAAAATACATCCTTCTTTTAGTTTCATGTTCTGATTGTTCAACAAAACCTAAATATGTCCATGATTGCTTGACACAACATCCATTTTAAAAAGTATTGACAAGTATCTACCAGTAAAAATTGCTACCAAATACTTCAGTAATGGGATTATAAATCTTTCACTGTCTTAAGTATAAACAGGAGCCATTGGATTCTACAAATGAAATTAGAAGCTTAATTTGTGTATATTGGCAGAAGATTATTGTGGATTGGAACTAGATTATATTTAAGATCCATTCCAACCCAAACCATGCTACAGTTATATTCCTCTTATTCCTTCAATTGGTTTATCACGCTCTAATTCAGGAATCTATTAATGCCAGCATCGTTCATTTTTTGGGGGGTGTCATATTAATAACTCATTTTTACTCCTTGGAATATGCCCCCGGAATCTCTAGTGACCTCAAGTGAGGTAGATATGAGGCTGTTTGACATCAGATGAATTACAGTGTTTTCTTCAGCTGACCACTGAACTGAGATTTCGGGTACCCACACAGCTGTAGCAAAAGTTAAAGCACACAACAAGCCAGGCAGCTGGGATCCTTACGCTAGCTTGTGAGCAATTTGATTTTTATTTTTTGTTATTATTACTAAAGTAATGCTATTTTTATTAAACTCTCACATTCTGTTCTCATGTAATCCAAGAGGATCTTCTGGTAGCGGTTGTAGGTTTTATAAAGTTACAGCATGTGTCGGGTTAATATAGGCTTCACCTGACTTGATAGGCTGGCTGTTGTCAGAGCAGTTAAGGGTTTGTCTGTGTGGAATTTCACATAAAATATGGTATAGCTTGCACGTGTTGTTTATTTTGTTCTGTAGCACCAAAATGTCCTTTAATTTTAATGAAATTAATAAATAAACCTCTTGAAACTAATGTTTGGGTAGAATTAAATAGGTAAATATCTTTGCTTTCAAAGTTTGGGGAAGAAGCAAAGAATTGCTATATATAAGTGCATTTTGAATTTTGTCCTCGATCACTTCCAGATTTGTTTCTTACCACATCTTTAGTGATTAAGCCACTGCGTCCTAAAACTGATTAAGAAAATAAATAAAAGAAGTAACAAATCCCTGTGAGACAAATTTCCTTTCTAGTTTAAACTGTGTCGCTAGTAACTATATGGAGCAGATTTGGTACCCTTTTGGGGAACATGTATACCAATGGTTTGTTTCAGAATGGCCATAGTATTCACAGCAAGCAATGCACACACACACACACATATATATACACACACATACCTGTGTGTCTCAATGTGCATGTTGGGTCTGAAGACCTCTGAGAGAGCATTTGTGAGCTGTCTGTGTGTTGTGAACAGAGTTAGTGAGCAGTATCTCAGTAGTGAACCACAGTTTGTCACTTCACAGGTGAAGGGTATATTTTGTCAAAATAAACTCAACCTCTTTTATTTTCCTGGAGTGTTTAATATAGCGAGTTTTAGCAACCATTTACTTCTGAAGATCTGAAAAATTACTGAAGCTTTTTATATATGCATATAAGGGAAAAGGCATATAATAACAGAATAACACTTCCTGAAAGAGATTTAATGGTAAAGCTCTACCCCTGTCCATCAGTTCCGTAGCCCCATCATAGAAGGCCACCAAATTGGTCAGGCAGGATTTCCCCCTAGTGAAGCCATATTGGCTGCCACCAAGCACCTTGTTGTTTTTCATGTGCCTTAGCATGCTTGCCAGGAGAATCTGCTCCAGGATTTTGCCAGGCACACATCTTGATGTGGTTTAAATGTTGTGGGATAGGGAGTTTGTCTTTGTGGGATTAAGATTAGATTAGGTTGTGATTGTTTTTGGATTACACTTTCTATTCTGTGGTATGCTACAGGAATTCAGAGTCATCTGTTAGTAGAAAATAATCCTTGAAGAAAAATTGCATGTATGTGCACCCACAGCTCTCACGTAGTCACTGCATGTATAAAAGGAGTCATGACTGACCTACCTTTCACCTAGCATGCTCAAAAGAGAGGAGTGCTCTTCTAATTCTGTATTATTCAATTGTAAAAAAGGGAGGGCAAGAAGTAATCTAATTCTCTTCATAAAATGAACTTTGAGAAACACCAACACTGCTGAATTTGCATGAAATTGCTGCCAAGCAACTACTAGTTCATTGGAAACTGTCCTATTAGTTATAAAAATAAAAATTTAATTACATGGGCTATAAATCATTCCCTAATGCATTGGGAAGAATTCTTTGCAGCTGATTATTTGGCAGTACTGCTACAGTACATGTTAAATACATTCAAATTGAAAGCAGTGTGTTATTTTCTAAAGTAGGAGGGTGAAGTTAATATACTAATTTAATTGCTTTGTTGTTAATGCATGATGAAGAAATGCATGGTAGGAAGATACATGTTTGCGTGCCAATGCTATATTCTTGATGGAAACGCATTAATCTAGCATGTTAGATTTGGTTTTTTAAGCATCATATTGAAGCTTTGTAATTCTGTTTCTTAATATTCTAGCAATTATCCAAGGGAATTTTATGACCAATATGCTCAAAGCCAAGAAAAATCTGTGGTCAATAAAATGCAACAAAAATACTGGAAAACAAAACAAACCCTTATAAAAGTTACAGGAAAAAAAGAAGATGAACACGTTGTGGCTTCAGATGCAGATCTGGATGCAAAACTTGAGGTTTGTGAAGTTTACATAATGTTTATTCTTTGTTAATTCTTAAAACGTTTTCATTTCCATCAAGCTACTAATATGTGTGCTCCTAGTATATAATAATGTATATACATTTTGATAATTATTTTCTTGTAATCTGTTTTCTAAGTTTTTACAAGAATGCCTGTTTAAATATAGGAAACATAGTGGGATTTTGCAACACAAACCCACATCCCTCAAACTTCATTTGGGACCAAGTATCTGTCTTACTTAGTTTTAGGTTTTGGTCCTTTTGTTGTTAGAGGAGAGCAGGAGATGGTCATTTCTACTTATATGAGTCATTCTTATCCTTTGCTTGTATCAGTTCAGGATTTTTTTTTTTAAATAGTCTTCCTTAATATATACAAGTGACCTTCTTTATACAGTTATAAAATACTGCTTACAGCAGGGAAAAACATGCAGTGTGCCAAGAAGGAGCAAGGTGCATAATGCGCCCTGCTCTCTGGAGCTTTTGTGCAGATAGGTGCGTTCTGACATGACCCAAGAAGCTTCTGACAGTCTGTAAAGTGTCACCAAGAGAAGGAATCCTGCTATGTCACAAATACAGCTCTACTGTCATTATCCTCAACCCCACTGGAAACAATAATAAAAATATTAAGGCTCTACAAATTGAAGAGCTTGATAATCTTTAACATAAAGCAAAAGAGAGAATGGACTTCCAAAGTGCAGTACTCAAGCTAGTATCCAGCTAAATTTTATCTGTATTGTTTTGTTATATAAGGAGGAAAGTTTTGCCTTACTGGTTTTCTTGCAGTTTCATAGAAAATTGTTGACTTGTGATTCTCAGTTTATCTACATTTTAGGTGAAGTACAAGAGGCTGGTTTACAACAAACAAATCTTTGTAGTCCTAGCTAAACCAGTGATAACTTAGAACATGATGATTCTATCTATAGGCTCTTCATGATGGGTTATAAATCAAGAGCATTGATTTAAAACAAGCTGGAAGGCTGTAACGATCTCTTATAAATGTGTACCTGAGTTCCTACCGTGGTTACTGTGTTGCAGATCCATCAGAAAGGATGCTTTGTTAGTTATGTGTGATTGGAAATGGGGAAAGTTGCATTTACCAGATACAAAACTATAAGCATGTTTTCACTTGAACAACTTCTCAAGCGCAAGTAACACAGTCTAAAAGACCTGTGTAAATGTACAGAAGTCAAACATGAAGAAAGATAGTTCTGGAAGTCCATTTTGCATATGTTTATACAGTGCTTGATACACTGGAGATGAGATTTAAGTTACAGGTTGGAGATTTTAGATGTACATACAGAAAGAGTAGTATTTTTTCTATTACCTAGAAACAATCCCCAAGTTTAGTCACGACTGACTCCCCTTCCCCTCCCCCTGCTTCCTATGGAAAACGCTGATTTATAAAATTTGGTTAGAGAACTGGAGCTGTGTCACTAAAATCTCCGTTTGAATCAGTAACTTCCTATGTTGGAATACCAATGCAAGCTTGTTCCACTAGACTTTGTAGTATCAAACATTCGGTATGTGTGTTGCTACACCTGAGAAGCAGGATACACATTTTGATAACATTTTATTCTATTTTGAATTTTTTTTTTTTGTTTTTAGAAAGATTTGTACTACACCTTCATATACACCCAAATATATCAATTCAACCCCCCCAACATGAGTAGTTTGGTTAACTATCAGCTATTTATATTAGATCTGATTCCAAAATTATTTTTGTCTTTGTTTTCCTTTCATAAGTTATGAGTGGTCTGCCTTTGGCTTCAGTGGACAACTTAATTGAAAGAAAAACACAATTGACAAAGAAAAATTACTTTCATGCTGGAAAAATTACTCATTGTTCAAGAAGAAAAGGGTGATCCTAGTAATGTCTACAAAAATTAATCTCTTTCTTGTATTTGAATTGTCGGTGTTTCTTGCATATGCTTACAAATTTTTTTGTGTATTTTGTTTCAATATCAGCTGTTCCATTCTATTCAGAGAACGTGCATGGAGTTGCTGAAAGCAATTGAACTGTATCAAAAAAGGATTTGTTGTAAGTATGATGAATACAGTAGTTAAAATAAGTGAGTCTGCATTGTGGAATAATTTTTTTTTAATCAGGATTGACTATGAAGATTATTGGGCTTAATACTAGTTTTATAATTAAGTAATCCATGCTATTATGATAAATTTGATAATGCTGACTTGACTCTAATGGGTGTATAGTAATTAATGGCAGTTACTGGGGGAGGCATGGACCTCATTTAAGAAGCTTCAAGAAGCAGGTTGTATTAAATGACGTCTAAAGGTTCTCTGCAATCAATAGTTTGATTCTCTGCTAGTGTGATTTCTGGCCTGGAAAAGAGAATCCAGCTTTGGAGATATCTTTCAATTTACTTTCTTCTGTGGAATGTTGTTCATATTTTCTTGGGTTTTCTTCTTTTGACTGTCCAAAGAGAGTTGGAGATAATGTGTCGGGATCTGAAAGTAAAATTAGAAGTACAAGAAGTGTCATGTTCCAGAAGTGTTCCACGGTAGCAGGTGAAATCTCTTGACACAAAGATGTGCATGCAGCACATTGTACTAGAATCTGCAATGGATTTGACTGCCAGCATTTGGAAAAAGGATGAGGACTTCAGGGAATCTCTTTTCATTATATTAGGCTGTTCTCACTATTCATAGTGGGAAGAAATTGTTACTTTAGTAAATAGCTGCCTTGAAAGACTAACAGATAAGACCATAATGAAATGTTTCTGTAGGGATGTGAGGTCATGAAGACTCATGATTCCAGCTTGGAAGTAGTCAACAGTTCACTGCTATCTTCTAGTTTAAAAAAGTGTCACTTTATTAGAAATATTTCAGATATTTGAAATATAATTTTGAAAATAGTGTTTGAATTGTGTAAAATGTTAACTTTGTAAAATAATCTTGCAGAGTAATTTGGAAATGAATGTTTTTTAAAATTAAGCACTAGATTTTCCATATGAAAATTCATTTCTGTAGCCAAGCATGAAGTAACGGAGAGCAAGAGAAAAGGAAGCGAACAAGCTTTGGGTAGTATAAGTCAGAATTAACTTCAAAGAAGGTATGCTACCAAAGATCAGCTTGAGGCAGTGTAGGTGGTAAAATACGACTAAAAATGCCTCAAAAACCAATCAACCAAATAATAATGATGATAAAAAAGTAAAATAAAAGCTCCAAACCAAACAAGTCTTAAACCCTAAAAGATACTTTAGTCAAGATTGAGCCCTTTGCGTAGTTTAACCAAGCTGGTATTTTTATTCAAGGAAGTAACAGCACGTTTCTTCTTTCTCCTGTTGGCTTTTGGCACTGATGAAATGTTGTCATTTTTAAGTATATCAGCAAATGTCTCAAGTGAATCAGATCTTCTGTTTACTAAATGTGGAAATTCAATGAAATTCTGTTTCTGCTGTGCTGCTTGGATTTTGAGTAACTCAACCTATTTGATGTTAAGCCTGTTTTAAAGCTGTTAGGGACCTATTAAATAACATGTTTGACCACTCATTTATTTTTCGTTAGTTCTTTCTCAGGAAGAAAATGAATTGGGGAAATTCCTTCGGTTGCAGGGCTCTCAGGATAAAACGAGAGCAGGAAAAATGATGCAAGCCACCGGAAAAGCTCTCTGCTTTTCTTCTCAGCAAAGGTATATGTGTCAAAATTGCTGTCTGATTTACAAAGTATGTGGGATATTTGTAGTTGATTTACCATTTGCATAATTAATTTTGCCATTTGAAATATGTGAGGAACCAAATGATAAGGAAGTTGTTACTGACCAATCTTTCTGTAGTATTTGAAATATTAATGGCTTGCTCTGTGTAGTTTTGCCTGATCCTAGTTCTTGTCTTACGGACCAGCTATGTCATCTGTGTATTCCCAGATCCCCTGTTTACACCTGTACAGCTCAGCAGTTCAGAAAGTTGTGCATCTGCACACATCTCTAGCAGTGGGATTGTAAAGGAGCTGATGTCAGATCCCTTCTCCTGCTTTGTGGCACTTCTCACTCTGCAGAGAAATGCTACAGCGGGCTCATTGTGGGGGTACCTGGGTCCTGGGAGGGCAGGGAAATGAGCAAGGAAATGCCTTTTACTGAGCCGTGTAGTCTCATGCCTCAAGTAAATGGAGGAGAAAGGAGGAGTCAGGTTGCCAGTTTCTGCTTTAGCCTTACATTTTGAAGTTCCCTAGGAGGGATCTTAAGACCCCCACTGAGGCCATGTAGGTTGGGTAGGAACAAATCAGTAAAAGATAAGGAATCCAGACACACATATACACAAATATGTTTGTTACCCAGAGTCATTGATATCTCACTGACCCTGTATTTGCTCAGAGAGTTTATAAGTAACAATACCTGATGAGTACTATGGTGGTTTGGTTTTGTTTTTTAACAGTATTGGGAGTATGAAAGTTTGAAATTCACCATCATTTGCAATGGA
Source organism: Agapornis roseicollis (assembly GCA_002631895.1). NCBI lineage: Eukaryota > Metazoa > Chordata > Aves > Psittaciformes > Psittacidae > Agapornis > Agapornis roseicollis. The sequence continues at coordinate 21,985 of NDXB01006438.1, read as the reverse complement.
AAATTCTATTCTGCGATATTTTGCAGGATTTTTGGGGGGCTCTTAACTACCGTGATACTTTCCAGCTGTAGCTTAACAGTGCAGCTACTTGGCTCAAAATAAAACACCGCATACAGAGCACTGAGAATTTCCTATGTTTATCTTGGGTTAGAGTTTGGTCATTAGCACATCCAGCAACAGCCATGAGTGGGATCCTTAAAACACATGTAAGGCACCTTTGAGCAAAAGCACTGGTGATTTCCTCTTTATAAAGTCTAAATATTTATAGAAATCCCAGTGTATAACACATGTACATAAAACAAATTTTCCTTTGAAGAGCTGGGTAAGTTTTTGTAGAATGAGAAAAAATTGAGAGGGAGTACACTAACAAGTTCATGTTTTATTGTATCTCTCACTTCATGCATTTTTAAAGCCGCTTTTAAAATAAAATCACATAAAAATAAAACCAGATTCTTGTCTGGCTTCACTTCTTGAGCAGTCTCCAAGGTCATGAAGTTGGGGCTGCTCCTATTTATGTTGTATGCCAATAGCTAGCTCAGTAGTTAGAGATCAGGAAGACACAGTTCACTGGTTACTGGAGCTGAAATTAGGAATTCTCTTATGCCTAGGAAGTCACTAAGTAACACATTAAACTAACCCATTTCAGTGAGGTGGCTGCTGGCAACCAAGAAGAAAGCAGAACCAGCAGGAGGAAGCAAAGCAAAAAGTAGTCCTATCTAGTTTTGAGATCACATTAGGAGCTAAAGTGATGACATAGGGAAGACAATAATGTCCCCTACTGCCTTTCCAAAGTGTAGTTGCTGGAAGAAATGTTTAAGAAAATGCCTAAATCCTTCCAAAAGTTAAATGTCTTTCAAAGACATTGTTCAGATTCCTAAAATAAGTAAATAAATGAGGAGGAATGAGATCATTATCTACTTGACAGATGACTTCTTTATTTACCTTTGCATTTGAAGATTAAAGGGCTAATGGAAGTGCTTTTTGTGAGGTTTAACATGACAATCCTGATACATCTGTGGTATGTATCCAGTAAGTTATCTCAGGTACATTTTTAGAGTTGCTAATTCCAGCCTGTGAAGAGGAATGGTAATAGCATAGGCACAAGCAGCTTGGCTAACTAAAATACAGACACGCATTAGAAAAGGTTACTTGTCTACTTGCATGTGTAAGTGAAAACTCACTACTTGAACAGGAAGATTACAAATACAATATTCATACAAAATTAATCTGTTCATGTGTACCCCCAGCCAAGCTGTGGTGCCATCTGAACATGCGCTACACTTACGTGAACTGTTTTGGCAGTGCATGGTTTTTTGATTGCTGCTAATATGTACTTGTTCCACAAAAGCAGACAGATTAATACAACTCTTTTGACATGTTGTTCTCCTTCCTTTCTTTCCTCCATGCCTTCTTCCAGATTAGCATTGCGTACACCTTTGAGTAGATTATACCAAGAAGTGGAGACTTTCAGGTATAGGGCCATCTCAGACACTTCTCTGACAGTAAACCGAATGGAACAGTATCGGACTGAATATAGAGGAGCTCTACTCTGGATGAAAGATGTGTCTCAGGAGCTGGACCCAGATCTTTATAAGCAGATGGAAAAGTTCAGGAAGGTAAGAAGTTTCCTGTAGTTTCCTAGAAGGGGATGCCTGTTGAGTGACAATGAAACATACTTTTAGTTTTTCCAAGGAAGACAAATTTCTGCAGCACTAAGGATGCAATTTATTGTGACTAATCTTTTCCATGTGACAAGAGTCCAATTAACCTGATATGGAATGCAGTATCCTTCACAGAGTGGGCTGGGAGGAAAGATACGGTACTAAGAAAGGTCATTTTTCAGTAGTCTATTCAACTTCAGCCTAAAACTTTCTAACTTAAATAAGACAAAATTTAAAGTAGGTTATCTGATTTTAAGTACTTAGTTGTGATGCCTGAATGACTAAACGCAAGAAGATATGACTGCTGTCAGCCGGGACAGGGAAAACGTATTTTTGTAACTAGAAAGTACATAATAACAGAAATGCTGCAGGGTCTGCTGCTAATTTTTTTTGGTACAGTTGAAGACCAACATTTTCAAAATTGGCTGAATTGAATTGAATTCAAAATTCAATTCAAAATCTGATTTTGGGGAGAAGTTGCAAATTTGGAATTTGTTTTCAATTTCCTTGTGCAGTCCAGCATGACTCTTGGGCAACTGCTAAACACTAAAGCTGCTGATAGAGCATGCTCTGTAAATCTTCATTCAGTATCACTCAAGTTTGCTAAATTCCTCTCCTCCCAAAGGGCTTCCAGAAATCACAGTCTGCCAGTCTACAGTTTTGCTACCAGGTGTAAGTATAGCATTTACTTGGACTCATCCTGTCCCAGTCAGTTCAAGAACACTCGTGACAACTTCAGATTTGCTTGTGAAGCCCTGGTGCCGATTTTGTTAGAAGACTATAATGTTCACATTTTGCTGTTTATACATCTTGACTATTAGGAGGAGGTAGGATCCTAGGTATAACATGGTGGCTTGGGCTTTGAGTAAAGGCAGTAAAAATTTTACAGGATTTGTGTGATGATTGAAAGCAGAGGCCTAAAAACAAAACTTGTATTAAAGTGTATGTGCATGTGGCTTAGAGACAGGTAATGTACAAAAGATAAAACAGTGGTCATCAATGGTTTAAGTAATCCATAGCTGAAAGTGTTTGGAGACAAAAGATACTTAATTTGTGATTTTAAAAGCTTGAATAATCCATCCTAACGGGAAAGCACTGGCATGCATCTAGTCTATGCCAGTTTTTGTAAACCGAAGTGGTGACAGTAGCAATTAAGGAAGGGGTGGAACAAATGAGACTCCAGCTAGTCATCTAATCTTTATTTAATGCTTCAGGATAGGGTATTTCTGGAAGTCTTGTGGCACCAGATGTGTTTTATTATGCCTTGTGGGGAATGTTTATAATGGCGAGTCCTTGCAGGTAAAATAATGGGTACGGTCTTGGCCTCAGCCAATTGCTTATGTATAATGTTTGATTTATTAGAAAAACACTTAAAAAGTGGAATGTTAGAATGAATAAAGCAGTACTGGTAATGGGCATACAAAATTGATTTATAGCTTTCTTGCAAAACAAATGCTATGGAAGGTATAAATTATATAAATGGCAAAGTAATTAAAATAATGTATGCTTTGTACAGTGATCTGCTGTAGGTAAAAAGTTAGATGTGCAATTTCAGCCATTTTGGGTTGCTAGGCTTCAAGGTCAGCAAAAATATTTGTTTCAGGAGTTTTGGGCCTTTTTTTAAAAGGTCTTACAAAACTTAGTAGTAAAAATGTGGAAATACCGGAGTATTTTGAAGTATGTTTGAGTCTGGAGTGAGTTATATCCTGCCATGCAGTAATAATGCAGATTCTAAAATTCTGTAGCATTGCCACAAAGAGTTAAAAGAACCCAAAGAACAACCCAAACCTTGAAGAAGCTCTTTTGAACCTTTCTTTCCTCCGGCCGCCTGGCAACTGAAAACCTTTCAGATTGCATTATAAGGCAGAGAACAAAAAGCTCTATATTTTGTAGCCAACAGAGTAAAGAAATGCCCTTGGTATCCATTTCCCTGCATACTCCATCTGTGCAACAGGCACACCAAACTAGTCTTTGAAGATTTTAAAGCTTGGAGAAGGTAAACTTTCTCTTTTTTCATTTTTGGGAAAAAAAAAACCCTCAAGCATAATGCACTTAGCTAGCTATTGCGTAACAAGACACAGCAGTTCGGATATAGTGGTTTACAAATGCAGGAGGCAAACAAAACTACTGGTGGATGCTGTAGTCTTAAATAATTAAAGGAGTTATTGTCATCTTGTTCTATTCTTGCTTGCAGAACTTAATTGTGCCATAGTGTGGCAGTGTAATGCTGGGATTTTAGGACTTATTTTGGATCTGTAATTCACAAAGTCATTCTAGTTCCTTATTGCGAAAGATATCGTAATTACTGATGTAAGGGGTTTGGTTCTAAAATATGCCATCACCAGAGAGAAGTGTTTGATCTGGAGTTGCATATCTACTTATCACTGCAGCAAGCAGTTAATGAAGCTAATCCTGTCAGAGCACTTGAAAGAAAGTTTTCTTCAGACTTCTAATTGGAAAAATCCTAAGTATTACTTCAATAAACATCTTTTTTATTTCAGGTAAACAGCGCTGGTTTAGTGATCTTTAATGCACCTAGTGCATTAGCACTGTTTCTATCACTTGGTAGTAGCACTTGTTTTTGAAGAATGTGGCCTTTTATAATGTAATCCTAAGTGTGTCATTATGTATACAGATACAGTACTTGATTTTGAAAACCAAAGCTAAATCAATCCATATGGGTTTTTCATACTTTCCATCAGACTAGCTCAGGCTAAAAGATCAATAGTTGAGCCAGTATTTTCAGAACTGATAAAATCTGAGTTAAGACATTGGCGTTTTTGTAGCTGTCTTTCAAGACAGTGAGGTACCCAAAAGAGTTTTCTAGTGCTGTTCTTAAGGCATCAGTCTAAAAATGCAAGACTTGGCAATATTACCGCTTTCAAAGTGTCCCAGAACATTGCAAAACAGCCTTTTCCATTATTGTTTGAAGGTATCTGTGTGACTGTATTTACTTGAATCAAACCAAGGAAATGGATGAAATATTTACTTTTCCCTGCAGAGTTCTATTGAAAGTTTTTATGGATACTCCTGTGCTATTCTAGATATAGGAAGTCTTCCACACCAAGTTCACAGTTTGAAGTCTTACTTGAGAGAATCTAAACAGCATCTTGGCAATGCTGTGATATTTAAAGCTATTTGAATAATTTTGTAGTCTTTTACCAAATTCTCCACTGTTCATCAGATTTTTAAGCTTTTTAAATCCAGGTTGTTTTATCTGTTTCATGACTGTACGCTAGCATGAGCTCTGCCACATTGTTGTGGCAAATTGCCCAAGTGCTGATAGTCCCCCAGTATCCTTCCTCTAGCTCTGAAAAATATAAGCTTTGCCATGCCTTTTCTGAGAAGGGACATGCCAATGTGCAGAGTGATAAGCTATGATATCAGCAGCCTACTATTTGCAGCCTATGGGAACACAGAAGAGACTCTGCTGTTTAATTTTACTTATTTAAGCGATCTCGGACACTTGTACACTGCAATATAGACTTTCTTATCCAACCTAGACATTACAATGCCACCTATAGCAAGTTAAAAGTGAGAGAACATGGCAGGACATATATCGTGCTACATTGACAGAGTGTATTACTCCTTTATTTGTTTTTCATTTCCATCGTTATTCTAGTTTTCTGCTTCCCCTTCATTCTCAGGCTGGAGTGTCTTTGTAAATACCCAGTAACCATGCTGGCATCCCTGAGACATGGTGTGCTGCAGCAGTGTGCTGAGAACTGCGTGCCTGAAGGGTTGGGCTTTGTTTCTCCCTGTTGTCTAGTCCTCTCTGCTTTGCCAAAGCTGCTTTTTGGGGAGTTCTGCTTCTATATGAGCCAAATGAAGCTCAGATGGGACAAAGAATAGGTTGAAGGTGTCTAAAGATAAGGAGTGGTGCATGGACTGGTTGCAGCAGACCTAAGTAAATGCCAGGAGCCTGATCTGCTTGGCATACAGTGTAAGTCCTATATCTATCTCTGTGGTATTTGGATATTACAGCATATATGTGATTTTGTGAAACAGTATGGATTAGATAGGGTACTGTCTGGAAAAGAGTTGGATTTTGATCGATATATTTGCATGGGATCTGTGAGGAGAACAAGGAGCATGGCTTGTTCTGGATGATTAGAAAGGTCCTCCCTCACAGTGCAGAGCTCTGAACTACTTCAGGAGTATCAAGGAAGTGGAATAGATCCTACCACAGATGAGAATTGTCAGAATATTTCCCCAGAAGATCCTAAATGATAATAGGACCCTTAATGCCTAGCTGTTACTTTGCATGCAGCTGTCAGAAAACTTGAAAGCTGGCAACTGAGTTGTTTGGTCGCAGTTTATCTCAAATTCTTCATAGTAGCACTTCACATACTGGAAATAAAAGTAATGCCCTTAAATGGCGTTTTAAAGGTAAATCTTGCAAGAGGAAAGGAAAGGCAGTGAGAAAAAGGAAAGTTCAACAAGAACTGGTAATGATAAACAGTACCTTAAACTGTTGGTTTTGTAATACTTTTTTTGTAATGATATGACAGTACCTTAAACTGTTGTTAATGTACAAAATTAGGTAGGGAGTGGCTGATCCATGCAAGATCTCTGTTAAATATCTTTTTAAGAAATGACAGTTGTGGGGACAGCTGGGGAATAAAGATGAAGATCTAAATAAATCCATTGATTAAAAGATTAGAAGGGAAATGCTGAAGTATATGTATTCATCATAAAGATCTTGGCAAGTGTGGGTAAGATACATCTGGTGCAGCCTGACAGGCAAGTCTCAGTACCCACACCTCTGTTCCCCCTCTGTCCCCCCTGGCTTATTAGGACTGTCTGAGATGAGTGCATTTTGGCTTGCGTGATGATGAAGGGGCTATACTATGTTACAGCATCATCTGCTACTTGCCTGTCCATTAACATCAGCTTAAAACAGCCCTGCAAACCTGGAGGCACTGTGAAAACGTGCTGGAGGGTTATTTTTTTAATTGTCTGTTACATCTTGAAAACTCTTGGAGAGCTAAAAAAAAAAAAAAAAAAAAAAAAACCCAAAAAAAAAAACCAAACCCCAAAACCCAACAACCAGGGAAAGAGGAAAAAACAAATAGGATGCTGGTCTTTGAAGTATGAACAGACTTTGCAGTTTCCATCCTTGTAAATTTAATTTCAGTTCCTGGTAAAAAAAAAAATGAAGGGAATCTGTAGGCACGTAGAGGCTCACAAACTGAAGAGTAAGTAAACAACACAGATTTATAAATAACATTACAGATTTTTTGTGTTATTTCTCATTTTTAATGAAATTATTAAATTAGGAAAAAATTGCAAATCTGGATTGTTGCAGTTCCTCATGCGTGATTACTGGAAAAATGAATTTCACTTCGCTTAGGAAAATAAGAGCTCTCAGGAGCTGAGAGTGGAGAATATTGGCTGAGGGACACTAAACAAAGTTTCAGAGACTCATAGAATATAAAGATGGAAAATACCTTAACGATCAACTAAGCTTTCTTCCTGCCAGCACAGAATTGTGCATCTGTAATATATTTTCCAAGTGTTTTTCGACATCTAGTAAATATAATTCAGTTGAGGGTGACACTCTTAGAAGTTTTGTGGATATTGGTGGTGTTCTAGTTCAATTATTAAAAAGCCAACCAAAAGAAAATATGCTAATGATAATTACATCTGCAGACGATACTGAGCTGGAAAGCCTTTGGTTTTCCAAGCAGCAAAGTATACCAGCTTCTCAAAGAGAAGTATCTTTGGCCCTTGCAGTCACAGTGGTGTAACAAATAGACTCAGCTGCCATAGTTACAAATAGCAGTGTGATTGATGTTTAAAGCCGCCTATGGTAGTCAATGTTTACCAACTTCATTAATTTTTTAAAACAATTAAAGAGAAAAAAGGTAAGAAAAAAAAACGTTGCTTACGGCCATTGACTCTGTTTCGGTTTAGGTTATGCTTCTACATTAAATTCCAAGGTTAACTGCACCTGGAAAACTTAAATCAACCTTTAGGTGACAGAAATGTAGGCCTTTTCTTGTGAGAGCAGATGATGATTGTTGTGCTCTGGAAAAGTCAGAAAGACCTGAGTAGCTTTAGTAGACCACACATTAGATATATATGGTACTATGTATACCTGTATATACCTATGTATTTCACTATATATGATGAAAAATAATGCTGGCTTTCATAATACCCATTAGGAATGTGAGATACTAAAGTCTGTCACTTTGCTAATCCGTCTTTATCAATCTTTGTTCAAAATCTTCCTTAAATAAACAAAATGCCCCTCCTCCCCCCAGTCTGTTAGCTGGTTTTGATTGCTGCTGCTCATCAGATGAATAGGTGAGATCCAATACTAATGTCTGTAAAGAACTGTGTACTCTAAAATTAGTAAGGTGGTGTCACACTGCACTCTGAGATCCGCCTCTTAGTGTAGCGATGTGATGGCAAAGATAAAGAGGTAACAGCATGCTCTTACAATATGATGATAAGCAACACCTACACATACCACTTCTTGTGACACGCCTGTGCCACCAAGAGTGTGTTTAGTTTCATTCTGGTAGAGAATAGCAGCAAGAACAGTATTTTTTAAGATTTTTGGGGGTATATTAGGAAAAAAATATGGTGTTGGAAATTTTTAATTTAATAACTTACCTAGAATTTTGGAAGTCAAAACCAAAGCACACACAAAGTGCTTTTTATACAAAATTGGAGGCTTTGCTCTGTCATTATTGTCTCTCCTTGTAAAAGCAGATGGAGTTTCAACACTGTTTTCTCTGTGCAGTTTCTGCTGTAATGTTTTTTCCAGGTTCTCCAATGTCAAATTCAATAACATTAAGTGGAGAAAACAAAACATTTCAAGACACTTTGAATACAAAATGCTCAAGCATTTTAAGGTGGTTCTGAAAGATGCACCTTTTTTGAAAATGTGACCTTAAGCAGAGATGTTCTTCACAGTGTAAGCATTTTATAGTCTGGCAACTTCACCACTTCAAGTACCAGTTGTAAGAATCAGGGTAGGCAATAAGATAAAATCAATGATTTTCTGAAGCTGTTTCATTATATATTAAATACCACTGATGATTGTTATTGAGTTAAAAGCAGAGTAACTGTATGATGGAGACACCCTTTTAAAGCATAAGAGCATGCCACTTAGAAACAGGCTTCTGGGAACTGATTACATCATCTTAATAGGTTTTGCTTGTAGAGTATAGTTGCTTCCAGAGATTGATGCTTGCCCTTGAGAAGCAGTTCATCATCTCTTCAGTTATTTTTTTTAAGAAGAGTCTGAGGTGAGACTTGGCAAAGTGGCTGTAAAATAGAGTAAAATGAAGTGCTAGACTACGGATACAATATATTTTTAACAACCTGGTTTCATGTAAGCTAGTTCAAATTAAAAAAGCTAGGCTTCGTTTAATTGTGCGTTTTCGGACTTATATTTAGTTCAAGAAAAGGCAGGCAGGCATATCCTAAAAATTTCTGTTCACGTAAGTAGCAGAACTTGTAATGTTCCAGCAGAATACTGCAAATAGTTTAATAGCTAAAATCAGTGATTGAAATCAATAGTAAAATTAAGTTCAACTTTAATATGTAGTAATTATTAGCCCAGATATTAAAAAGGCACTCTCAAACATGATGTGACAAAAATTAAGCTTGAAGAATTGTTCTTACATATAATCACTGTGGACGTGTAAGCTGTAAGTGTAATACTGATTTCCTTTTCCTAAAAAAGGAACGGCTGAACACTGTCTTCAGTTAGTTATTCTGCTGTGCTTTGGTCTTAAAATCACAGAGAAAAGATGGTTGCCTAGACAAGTGCTGTTGCTCACATGAAAACTCTAACCTGGCAAACTGGTCTATGTGGGCAAAGCCCCTAACCCATGTGAATCATTATGTGAATTCAGAACCTAAATGAAGTGTAAAAATGCAAACACAATAGGTTGTGAGAGTAGAAATGGGATTTGGAAAATTCCTTCAGCCTTAACAATCTGAAAAGGGTAGAAGAATAGCTAAGGAAATATTTTTAAAAAACAAATGAAATGCAGATGTGACAGAACTGAGAGAATTGTGCAGGAGGGAAGAATAAACAGGAAGGGGAATACAGCTGTTGGGGAAAACATTGTTTACACAAGAGAACCAAGGTTTTCTATGGTCACCACTGCCCAGGAATTCTTCCTATACTCTCCTAAAATGCCTGGGCACATACATAATGTTGTCCATCTGCTTTTACTCCATAAGGCTTTTGCTCTTCAGTTACATGCTGCATAGGCATGCTACATAGGCTCTGAATGATTACAGAGATGCTATGTTTGATTTTTCTCCTTTGCATAAAGAAACAAAACGAAGATAGACTACAAAAAATGTCAACAAACAAAGGGTACTGTTCTAACCAGAAAAATGGGTAATATGCCATTTCAGCTCTATTTTAGGGATACTCTGCCTGAATCTTGCTTAGATTGCAAATGTTGTTTCTTCTGTAATAGCACAGTGTGAAGTCTGAAGAGCACTACAGAAAGATTTGGGTTTGTTTTTTTTCATATGTGCAATCATTCTGAGGTGGTTTATGGATAAAATATAATAAAATTGGTTTGAGGGAAACAAGGCATACTTACTGATGCATTAAATGCCAACCAGGAAAAGCAATAATGATACATGGGATTGTGTGCCACAGATCTAGTGTTACAAATGAATCATGATTATTAGTGGGTGTTGTTTCATATTCTGTGTTGAAAGAAGTTAGCAGAAAACAAAATCCAAAACTTCAATTTATAGGACTTCTGCTTCTGCATAAGCACTGTAAACAGAGTGGCTTTGTGCTCTGGACAGGAATTGCATCTGGGGATTAAATATAATGCTCCATCCCTGCATTTAGATCCAGGGATGCATATAATGCATCTAAATTGAATGCTCCATCCCTTGCGGTGTTCAAGGCCAGATTGGACAGAGCCTTGGGTGACACGGTTTAGTGGGAAGTGTCCCTGCCCATGGCAGGGGGTAGGAGCTAGATGATCTTCAGGTCCTTTCCAACCCTAACTATTCTATGATTCAATAAAGACAACTCGGTCATCATGGTGATGTTGTTAAAGGTATCTTTCTTGGAGTATTGGTGTCACATCCAGCTAGATTTGCAGCTAGATTTGTCAGTGGCATTCTCTGGCACTTTGTTTATCTGCCCAACCCACCTCCCTTTGCAGTGCCAAGAGGATCTTGCAAGCCAGCTTACTGCTTCGTGGTGTTTTCACTGGGGTAAATGTTACTGCACCTGAACTAGCGTTTTTCACGTCCCTGTACCTAATTCCAGCTTATTCACTCCCCCCATCTACCTACTCAGAAGGGACCTAGAGTCAGGTAACAGTCTTAGTCAGACCTTGAAGAATTTAACTTGGGTTTAAATAAATGAAAAAATACAAATGACATTTTCCAGCTATGATGACACTGCACTTAAAGGGGTCAAGAAGACTTCCAAAAGATCTTCAGGAAATAAGATAAACTGAACTGTGTAATTACTGGAGGAATAAAATCATGAGCATAGTAGAGAGATTAGGTTTATGCTATAGTATGGTTTTCTTTACATCACCCCTCGGGTCTTCTGGTGTTCAAAGGCATAGTAATTACCTGTTTCCATTTCCTGCAGTGGTTAACTCTCTAATTACTCTCTACTTGCCAGCGTCATCTCCCCCCCCCCCCCC
>NDXB01006438.1:0-10533 GCA_002631895.1 Agapornis roseicollis | reverse complement strand
CCCCCCCCCCCCCATCTGTGGTAACCATCCTTTGCTCTCAGGTTGTCTCATATGTTTATCCCAATTGAGTTATGATGAACTCAGCAATTCACAGCACTTTTAGCTCTAAATCCAGGTTACTTCTGGTTTAGAGCTGTATGTGATCTTTCAGACCTGAAAGCTTATTTCTTTGCTTTTGCCATTTAGTTTGATTGGTCTGCTTCTTGCTGCAAATCTTTGCAGTCATTTTTGGCAACTTGCAGACTTTCATCCTATTAACAAAATATGATTCTTTGTTTCCAGACTACATAAAGTTATTTGCATGTGTGCAAAACACTTTGATTTTATCAAGTCCTTGTAGTCATTTGAGGAGAGGAAATGTTTTAAGTTATCAGGACCAAACTCTTCCCTGAAGAGGATGTATGTTCATACATGAAAATGCGCACCCGTTTGCAGTTTAAAACAGTATATGTCCAAGCACGCTGTTGTGGTAATTACCACTGCAGATTGACAGATGTGTGTTCACTACTAGAACTATATTTGGGACTTTTACTATCCCCAAACTCTGAAGTAATGATATTAAGATGACTGTCATTCTGTGTGCAGTTTAAGAGCCTCCTGGTAACAGGAATAGAAAAATCATTGGTCCTTATTGCCTTTGTATATCCTTGCTTCAAGGTCTCTTGTTACTGTCAACACATTTGGGGTTTGTTGGGTTGTTTCAGCCTAGTAAAGCACACATCTTGGATTTGGCTAATACTGAAACTTGTTATCAGCAGAAAGTTGAAGCATGTATCTAGGCTTCTTACAGCAGGGGGGAAAAAGAATGACCTTCTGACAAGGCTAGAAGCAATGTATTTATTTCCTTTCCTTCATTTGAATTGTCTTTTCATGTTTGTTCCCTTTTGAAAACAATTTGCGTATTGATCTAAACTATAAAAATGAATACAGCTACTGTGAGAAACCTTTCCATCTTAATAGTTTGAGGAGCATGTTCTATGCTGGCCAATAATCAGAGAGTACCCAGAAGGTGTAAGCTCTGGGGGGTAGAGCTGCTCTCATACACAGTTTATTCCTGTAATGACCCAATGTGAGTAAGTTAGGAGGAAGGGCTGTGTGCACTCTAGCTGTCAGCTGTTACATGTCTGGCTTCATGAAAACTCCCTCCTTTGATACAGTTTAAGTTAAACAGATTAACCAGAAGTAGTTTGTGCTAGAGGAAATTGAGAAGTCCCACACACCGACAGTGGTGTCAGCTGGGATGTAGCTGCTGAGTGCTGCCCTCTGCTTCATCCTGGGCCCTCCTTTGGAGCAAGAGCTACAGCTGTTTGGGTCAAAGCTGCTGAGGTCAGACCCTACCCTGCATAAAATGTGGACATGTTCACTTGGAGATTGCTTCATTCTGCACAGGCAGGAGATAGGGGAGTTAGTAGGTAACACATAAGGAGCTTGAGGCTATGTATTTGAAGAATGAGGAAAGATTTTTGGAAAGCAGATGTCAGGATTACACATAGCCCTTTTCCCAGGGAAGGTGTTTGGCCATGCAGAGATGCTGCTTTTCTGAGAAGTGGTGCCTAAAGGAAGCTGAATTGGTACCGAACCCTGTGTAAACACTTCCTGCATTTGAGAATAACATCTATCAATTTAGCTTAAGGTGTATTTTCCCCAGTTTAAATTTCAGTAAACTACTCTTAGTTTGAAATGCCTTCTGTAAACATGCTTAGCATCTGTTTGGTTCAAAGTGATTTTTAAAACAGTTTGGTTCAGCTGCAGAAAAGTAACCTTAACCCTAACCTCCATGTCTATGGCTGTGCACTCAGGGGCTCTTGAATCTTTTAAGGTGGTGTGACGCAGTAAAGTTGTTTTGCTTTGCATGATTGTTTTTTGTCGTGCAGTGATCTTAATTTCAATAATGACTTTGGTTTGGGAAAAATAAAGACTCTTGCTGCTTTCAGCTTCTTAATTTTAGCAAACTTTCCTTCAATTTACTGTAAGCAGTGCTTGGAGTTATGAAAGTGATCCACAGCTTGCATTTCAGAGTTGGGCACGTCCGGTATTTGACAGACCTTTTTTGGTTTTTTTAAGAAAAAAGCTGACCTATTGTATTTTCTGTGTATATTCTGCTTCATGTTTCGTTGCAACGAATGCATTGCTGGTAGAGCAATTGGATTCATAGTTTGGAACTTCTCTGTGCTACTCTGTGAAAGCTGTTGTGAGACTTAAGGCTAAAGATTGTCTGGTCTGTTTTTTGGCTGGATAAACTTGTTGGATTCTGCTGAGAAATGTAACTTTGATCGGGGCTGTGTCCAGCTGCTGGGTAAGTGGAAAAGATTTTGCAGAGGCTGTGCTCTCACCAAACCATGCGCTGTGTCTGCCTGCACTAGGCCATGCTAGAGGGGCAGTAATCAGGAAGGAGGAGAAAAATACCTCCCTCATACATGTGAATTCCTTAGGCAGAAAAGCCTTCAGAGGTTTTCTGTTGCTGTTGGGCTGTACTTTTCAACCCCCTTTTATTATTATTTTGTTTTATGTTCCTATGAAGGGACTAAATTATTTTTTAATAATGGAGGAGGAAGTGTGTTCTGTTGCTGCAGGGCAGCAGTTAAAAAATAGTTATTTAGCACAGGCAGTAATATTACTTGCAACAGGTAGTTTTCGTGTCTCGGAGAAATTTGAATTGGATGATAACAAAATTGTGCTGCTGCACATTTGGATATAGGTCTTTGCACTACCATAGTATTGATAGTAGGGAGAAAAACATGTCAGATCCAAGTCAAATAAGTTAAATGGGCAAGGAAAATAAACGCAACGTTATTCTTTTGAGATGTCTTCACTTGGAACACCCTGTTGGTTGAATAGCAGGAGCATTTTTGGCATATGAATGTAGAGTATCTTTAACTGATGGGCCTGTTCTAATTAAATATCTAACTCAGTAATAGGGCTGTTCCAAAAATATTAATTTTTAGCAAACTACCTCTTAAAACATGTAAGGTGGGAGGGAGATATGTATAGTTTTTCCCAGAAGATTCATTATACAGTAACACTGTGGAGTGCACCACTCCCCTCTTAAATATCATTAGCAACAGTTTCACTCAACAGACAACCCTCTAAATCAGGAGAGAGAGGAGCGTTTAGCTGCATGCTTTGGCAGTAGATACTGGAAGATAAACTAGGCCTATTCGGGTAGATCCTGCAGTTTTTAACAATCCATTTCCAAATTTCAAACCCCAGGTCTTAATATATATTTAGATTTCTGTACAAGGGGAACAAATTCTTATGAAGGTAAAGTACTGAGATCTGACATTCTCTCTGCACGGCAGTTACAATAGTGGAAATGTTCAAGCATCTCAAAATTGTCCCTACTCCTTTTCGAAATGAATCTGTGTGACTACAAAGTTTATATAGTGTCATACAGCTACAATATCTGAAGCATTTGTACATGCTTTCTGCTATTTAGGCATGTTTGGGCATAGGCAGTACTTGAATACATTCTGGCAATTGAAACTGAGCACTCTTACAGTTTCAAAATTATATAACTCAGTGTGCTGTTAAATTTTGGTCATGAAAAATCTGCTGTTACACAGGTGTTGCAGATTACTGCCTTCTTGGAAAAGCTTGCTTGAAGTATCTGTGCTGCCTTAGACCACAAAACAGAGAATTCTCCTAAGCCTGTCTGAATCTAGTATAGCAAACTCACAAGCCCAGTTTGACCTGCTAAAATGTGCCTTAAGGTTTTCTTCTTAAGGATGGGCTGTTCAGATGAAAATGCAGTTTGTCCACCATCTGTCTTCACTGGTGATCAATGCTGGCAATCAGGATAGAGCAAATACACAATAGCATTTTCTCTGCTCAGTGGAGGCATCATAAGACATGGTGCTTTGGTCTTTTCTATAAAATTGTTCAGTTGCCTTTTGAAACAGTGTTAATTTTGGCCATCATCTGTTCACTGTGATCAGAAAGCTGCCCTACTGACACAAGTGTCGTGTAAAGATTCACTGTTCCCGTGTTGCGTTCAAACAGCTAGTTTGGTTTAATACCCTCTAGTTGCTGTTTTGCCCAGTTCTAGTCTTTTACAACTTCTGTGTATGTGGTGGGATGGACTTCCATCACACTCTTCCTTAGTCATCTCTTTCTTTTTTCTGGGCTGGTAAATGCTAGTATGTCATCTTTTTATAGCAACTAATTTACACCTTTGATCAGACATCTTGTTCTCGCCTCCTTTTTTTCCCCCATTGCTAAGCCTGAACTAATCTGCTCTAGCAGATCCAGCTTAGCTTTGGGTGGAAGAAAAATATAGACTGAAAAAAAATTCCTCATGTCGCTGTATAATATTTATGGAATCACATGCACAATGTGCAAGGAAGTTCTCAGTTTTCCCCATCCCTAAAGAGACACAAGAGAGTTGGAAAAGTTACATTATAAAACAGCAGGAATAAACACAGGGCTGGGAAGGAAGTGAGGTAGTAGAAAAAAAGAAAGAGAAAAAGGAGTAAACCAAATGTGCATGAGTTTGCATAAAGGAGAGAGGGAAAGCTACTTACCAGGATTCAGTTTCTGCAATAGATGTCAATGAATATATGAGAAGATGGTACAATGAAACTTTGTTTTTTGAAGGGGAAAAAAAGAAAGAATATTCAAGCCAGCCATAACCTTATATCCTCACAGGGGTCAGAGAACTGCACATATCTGCTGACTGTCAATGGCTATGAAGTAAGCAGTTTAGACCCTGGCTTACTCATTACTGCCAGGCTGGAGTTACATGACATGTGAGCCAACAGGCTCAAGGCAGTAAAATTTTTACAGGCTGAGTGCTGAAAAACATAAGAGGGAAATGTGGTATAAATGTGACACAAAGGGCAAATTTCATATTCTACTGAATAAAATCCACAAAGAAGTTATGGTGCATGTCCAAAGCCTGGCTGTTTGGTAAACGTGATAGCTGTATAATATCTTTTGGGGGAAAAAAAAATCCTCTATTAGGATTTTAAAGTAGTATTTTACTCAATGTACCTAACAACATCGTTTCTTACCATATAATTTTATATTACTGTTAAAGAAAAAAAAATGCAGCAATGCTTTTGAAGCACTTCCCTTTTTAACCTGAGATTCTCCTTGACCCAGGACCATAGACATGGGTTTCAAACCAGGCAGAAAAAGTCCGACATCTGACCCAAAGTACTGACAGGACTAGAAATTAAGAAAAAAATTAAGGAAAAGCATCAAAAAGTGTAAGATGTAACTTGACGAGTAGGGGAGCTTACTTAAGACAAGGTGTTTCTAAGCCAACCTACATCATTTAACAAAGAGAAAATGAAGAGTAGGCTTGCCCATGGTGTGCAAGTTGCTGAGTTTCAATCTACTCATCAGGAGTTTAATCAAGAACCATGGCTTGGAAGCTTATACTGGATGAATTCAAATGGTAAATAAGGTGTGTATTTAAATACTATTATTATTAGCAGTAAAGGAAGTTGGTTTGTTATGGATTTTTATTTTCATGGTCTTCACTTAGGTTAGGATTTATCAAACCTAACTTCAGACATCTGCTGTGTAGATGCCTGTGCTAAAGTAGTCAAAAAGAGCTCCCTTTATAGTCCAGTAGAGAGAAACAGGCTCTTTTGGGGTAATACGAACCAAACTCTAGTCTCAATTATTTGTGTTGGCCAGATCTCCATCCACTAAAACAGATCACAGGGTAACAATGTAGATACCAGCATCAGAGCTAGGCATGCCTAGTATTTGTCTCTGGAAAACATGCCTTAGGGTAAGTGCAGAAGTAATATTTTGTGATGTTAATCTACTGATTTGTTCTGAAGTTGAACTCTCTAGCCAGATATATGGCAACTGTTTAGGAATGCTTTTCCAGAACACTGCAGACCTTCCCAAAGCTAAATCAGGTAAGAATGACCAAGAAGACAGGAATCCTGCCATGCACAGGGACAAACTCTGGCAAAAAATGAGCCAAAATAATTACTGTAATTTGAAGATTACTGTGGGATTTATAGTGGCTGTCCTCAACTGTTAAAATGGTCCATATCCTATTAGGATGTGTTGCAAATCACAGAATCAGAGAAAATACAGGTTCCTGGAGCTTAAAACTTTGCTACCCACCAATACCTGAATGTTTCTAATAGTGTTTTAACATACTGGAAAACGTAAATTAAGTATCCATTGCTTTTAGTTGAACTACTATAAAGAATGTGGGTTTTTTTATACTGTCCTAAATAAATGACATCTGATGTCTTTTTAAAACTATGAGAACTTAATCCAACATAAATATACCATGTCTGTGTTAACCTCATAAAGTTCAACAGCACCAAGTCCAAGATCCTGCATGTGGTCATGTTGATGAGAATCATAGAATAGTTATGGTTGGAAAGGACCTTAAGATCATCCATTTCCAGCCCCTCCTACCATAAGCAGGGACACCCCACACTAAACCATGTCACGCAAGGCTTCATCCAACCTGGCCTTGAACACTTCCTTGGGCAACCCATTCCAGTGCCTCACCACGCTAACAGTAAATGTTTACTCAGTGCTCAGTAAAATTGTAACTTCTCTCCATATTAGGGTCCTAAATGTACAGTGAAATGGCTAGGAAATTATTCCTGTAAATATTTGGATCAGGGAGGTGTACATGTATCTATTCCCAAGTACTACCTCTCTGTTGGTAGAAACCATGCTGCAAAGGAGAAGGCCTGTTTCTCCATTTCTGGCATTGTCAGTCACTTGCTTCTGTGCAAAATGAGTGGCATGAGTGAGTTAATATTGGCTGAGAGTTAAACTCATTCTTGAGGGCATAAACGTACCTGCATCAATGTAAATATATCAGTTCAGTGGCACTGCTGATGGTGTAGACCTACAAAACCAGCTATGTTGATTGATGCACACGTTCTTCTGTAAAGAAGATGCCACACAAGAGCAAACTACATCATAGGCATTATCTAAAGAATTTCTGCTAGCAAAATAAAGACATACTTACACACACGTGTGTGTATGTGATCTATAGCACAACAGAACAATTTTACCCCCAAGTATTCCCAGAAGGGTTAAGCTAAACAACCTTTGCACATGGACAAACCCTAAATAAGGAACACATCTTCGGGAAGATCGCAGGCTACAATATCGGCATGCAGCTAAGGAAGGTGGCAATCCTGCTCATGTAACTGTGCAATTAGGATAAGGTCACTTTCTATTTCCACTTTGTACAATACTCTGAGATCCTCAGGTGAAAGGTCTGTACCAGCATGAAGCATTTCTACCTTCACCAGTGAAGAAGATAGCATGTTGTACACTTTTCTGTGGTACACTTTGTGAACGCTGTAGTCATCGCTGTTATATTTAGTTAAGAGTCCTCTCCTGCTCTGCTGCAAGCTCTGCAGTTTGACAGCATTTAGTAAGGGCTGGCATTTCCATAGAAGTAATTGTATCTTGGTGGCTTATCCTTATGCTGCTTCCATTACTGCCACAGCTGTGTAACTACGTTTTAGGAGTATTGTGCATATATGGGTGAAACACCTCCACAGGAGAACCAGGAGTATGCACTTGCAGCCCAGAAAACCAACCATATGCTGGGCTGCATCAAGAGGAGCATGACCAGAAGGTCAAGGGAGGTGTTTCTCCCCCTCTGCTCCACTCTCATGAGACTTCACCTGGAAAATAGTGTTTAGAGCCCCCAGCATAAGAAGGACGTGAATGTGTTTTTTAAGTGGCTAACGTTTTAAAAGTTGGAATTGCTAATAGATTTAACATCAAGTATAGAACATCATGTTCTATACTGTACTGACAGATTTGTACTGGCTGAGACATTTGGGCTTGTTCCACCCTCAGAAGCACAGGCTCAGAGGAGACCTTACAGTGGCCTTCTAGTATTAGGTTCTAGTATTATATTACTAGTATATGTTCCAGGTATAGGTACTAGTATATATTCCAGTATTAGGTATAGGGGGCCTGCAAGAAAGCTGGAGAGGGACTTTTTGCAAGGGCATATAGTAATAGGATAAGGGTTTTAAACTGAAAAGGGGGAGATTGATGAAAAAATTCTATACTATGAGGGTGACAAGGCACTGGCACAGGTTGCACAGAGAAGCTGTGGGTACCCCATCCCTGGCAGCGTTCAAGACCAGGTTGGACAGGGTTTGGAGCAACCTAGAAGGTGTCCCTGCCCATGACAGGGGTTTGGAACTAGATTATCTTTAAGGTCCCTTCCAACCCAAACCATTCTGTGATTTTATGATTAGCCAACCTTAAAAGAATTTTATGTTGTTGTCGTCCATTCTGGGAGATGATACTCTAATGTCAAACATATATATATGTATATAGAGGTCTAAGTAATGCAACTTTGCAGTGTTCCTTCAATGCAGCTTAAAAAGTTCCTGGTTTGTTGGGTTTTTTTAATTGCAAATTATGATTTGTTGGGTGCCTCAGAGCAGCAGAGCATGTTACAGGCAGACGTAAAAACTGCCAGAGTATGATCACTTTCCTGATGAAAAAATAAGTAAGCACCCCAGTTGCTCTGTAGCACAGTAGAGCATCACAGGCACAAATGGGACTAAAACACACAAAATGTTATTGTATTTCTATTAATTTCATGGGCTTGAGAAATTCTATTGCACACGACACAGAAATTTAGACCTGTGTGTTGTGTCAAAGCTATCATGTGTCGGTGTAAAGTGTCCATGTGAAACTCAGTTCTGTCATGTAATCCTTTCCTTGCCTGGTACGCAAATACTCTCCTGTTTATAGTATCCTTGCTAGCCCTTCCTGAGGGGAACAGAAGAAAAAGGGGTGTTTAAGATCTATGGCCTTACTCTATGCATGAGAAATTGAAAAAAAAAGCCATCACTCTCCCCCCTCACCCCCTAAACTTGGAATTCTGTGCTCATTTTATTTGTACACCAGTCAGGGTATGTTTACATCACATTAGAAATCAGTGTAAGCAGAAAAGCAAACCGGTAATGCCCTCCAACTTCCAAGTTCTCTAATCAGCTGAGCATAGCTGGAGGCTGAAATTTGCTTGGATCTGGTATATCCAGACACCCGGTGGAAGCTCTAATGCTTTTTAGTTGGTAGATGTTGCAGTAGAAAAATGCTTGTAGTAGATTCCCGTGTGTGTACGCACATGTGCTCTATAGCACAGTGGAGATGTAAGAGAACTGTACTACACAAATGATGGAGTGGGGCACACTATTCACAGTCCTGTTTACAAGACTGGAACCTTTTAGTTGATTTATTTTGCAAAACAGAACAAGTGGTTGCTATAATGTTATAATGCTCTAGTGGACTGCCCTATACTGCTGCGTCCAAGAGTCACTCACACCTATATATAGCTGGTGAGGGCATGTTTTGCCAGTGTAATTCAGTGTCTGTCAAACACTTGGGCTTGTGCATAAGTATCCCATAACTCTGCAGCAGACCTGTAGTTTATTCAGTGCTTTTTGGGGTCAGGGACAATGGGACCCACTCTCACCGAAACCTTCAGGAACTGCTGTAATATAAATGTTAAATAATAATGGCCGATACTATTACAATCAAAGGGAATAGTCACATATTCAAATGAAAATGTGAATTATCATCAGACGCTATTGTTCTTGTGTGTGAGTTAAAACTGTTAGAGCTGTTATTTTGTCTCCCATTCTGACTGCGGAGGTAGATGAAAAATCCTGGTTTTGACTAAACTCAGTTTCTGTGGAGGAAAAATAAGTTCAAGAATGGTTCTACCATGTGAATTCAAATAGGGTAGGATTGGGAAAGTAGCTAAATGCAGCAGGTTTGCATACCAAGTTGCATGAAAGCTGCTGGGTTTGGGGAAATAATATTTCAGTTAAAATGTGACTTCTTACTAGTTCTTTCCTCTAGACAACTTTGACATAGCACAAGGAGAGCAAAATAAATGTTAAAATCATGGAGATATGATTGTTCTTACTAGAAAAAAAGAATTATGATTAAAGGAAGAAAACTTTCTACCCGTTTATGATGACTTTATGGTTGTTCTTTTTTCAGAGAATTGATGTTTCAGATCAAATTGTTTGGTGGAGAAGCGTAATTGTTCTTGGTATAGCATTGTTTCTGTCTCTGTTTTTTCTTTTTTTTCCTTTTTCTTTTTTTCTTTGTGTACTTTAACATTCTTCTTCTGTTGCTTACATTGAGTCCTAGGACTGTTATGAGCATGCTGTATCCTCCAGTGAGACAACTGAACTAGTGAATTAGTTGCTTCAATTAAACCTAAAATCTCTGGGTAATCATGACAAGCAATTTGCTAGTAGATACCTGCAGTTATTTGAGTAGGTATTGATTTCATTGGATTATGTTGACATCACCATGGTTCACTTGAATATTTAGTCTGTTTCTTGCCACAAATGTTTCAGCCACTAGAAGAATGATCTTTGGTGGCTGTACAGTCTTTGTGCTGTATTGTATTTTGTGATAGACTTGCCTTCATCACATCTGTATATAATGAGAGTTTTCTACACTTCAGGGATACCAGGAAGTTGTGACAGTTTCTTTTCCCAGAATCTTTATCTCTTATAGTGTGGCTAGCCTAATTTACATTTAATG
>NDXB01006437.1:224100-243863 GCA_002631895.1 Agapornis roseicollis | reverse complement strand
CCAGGAGAATCTGCTCCAAGATTTTGCCAGGCACAGAGGTGAGACTGACTGGTCTATAGTTCCGCAGGTCATCCATTCCTATCACATCTTTTTTTCTGCAGTTATGCCCGTTTTAGTAAAAAATACACGAGATTATTTCTGCATACTACTTTTTTTTTTTTCATGTACTGAATAATATACTATGTTACTAACAGATAACTTGTATTTTAATGTATCTAAAAAGCTAAAATCATGAATAATGTGTGAATTCTGCAGTAATGGTAATAGACAAAACTAGAATTAAGATTTACTTATTTATCACAGTTTTACTTATTAAATGCATCTTAATCGGATTCTTCAATAAAATGTCTTAGCAAAAGACTAAATCTGTGTCAACCTTAAAATTCTGTATTATTACATCTGTTTGCAAACAAGAACAAAGAGGGATTGGACTTTTTCTTCCAGTCAGCACCCAAAACATCTCAAATATTAAAGACACTTTCATTTTGCAAGAGTTGGTCCTGGAGCATCACCAAGTTTTAGCGCAATTTCTTTACGGTTTCTAAATACCTATTCTCAGGAACATTCATCCATTAGAACATCACTCTACAAAAAGAATGTAGGAGACTGTACTTCCATGGTAAATTAAGCCAGTCTAACAGATGCCATGGTCCTCCTTTACACCTGGTCCTGGTAGAACTGATGCTAAGGAGGAGGCAGGATTTTGTGCAAGTGTTCATACAACTGAACAGCAAACATCTGAATTAAAAGTATGTTTCATTTTAACCCAGTTCCCTGATTTGATTCACCACAAGCATTGTCAGTAAGAGAAGGAGCACAAAAGCAGGAAGACCAAGCTGCAGCAGGAACATGATACTACTTCTTGGCACTGCTTTAGGGAAACTAAAAAGAATTTTGAAACTTTAGCTCTAGGTGGCTGTCTAAACTATTTCTAACAAAACTGTTGCATCAGCCAGGGATACACAGAGGTATAACTGACACAGCTATGCTGGCATAAGCCCTGAGCACAGTTATACAATAATGGCTTGTCTCACCAAGAGACAGTGTGGCTAAACTGGTAAAGCTATGCTATAAAAGCTGCATGCATACCAGCATAACCTGCACTCCCATCCTAGGTAAGGGCCCTTACACACTCATAAGCTACATCTAACTATGCAAGATTGTTACAGTGCCTAGGAGCATGAATCATGGGCAGGAGCTGCAAGAACTTAATGAGTGCCACTGAGATACTCAGCATCAGAATAGGCACAGTGCAAGGGACTCCTGTTCTGATAACTCCATCCAGGAAAGCCCCAGTGAACAAGCAATTCTGCAGGAATGCAAGATGCATTTTCCTTCTCTTTTATCCACAGTTCTGTCTTTGATGCAAAACACCCGAAAACTCTGTAGATAAAAGTATGCTTTAATAATCAGTTTGAACTATACTTTGAATTAGTCATTCTATAAACACACAAAACCATTTGATGCAGACTCTGCAGTCAGTTTCTGTAAGGCAACCCTACTGAGGTTGCTAGTAATTCTACATATAAAGGAATCACAAGATTCAGCTAATTTTAAATTGATTATGCTAATTCACTCACAGTCCCAGAGCTTGAAGACTTGCAGAAATAGCTTAGAACAGTTTTTCTGTACTAGCTTCCCATACGGACACCCTTATTCCAAAGTGGAGGCCCATGAGTTTCCAGAAAGGAAGTAAATACAACACAGCTACCATGATTTCCATTTGTACATGCTACCTTATTTCACAATAATCTCCTGTACTTAAATACATCCTAACAGGGCAAAAACTTGAGAAAACTTTCTCACAGTTAACTTTCAGCTAAAAATAAAAAGCGATACATATTTTGCTTGAACTAAACTACCTAAGTAGGTAAAGCACAGACTACTGCATTTGTGGGCTTGGGATTTATACACACACACACACACACACACACTTCGTAAAACACTGTACAAACATATTCCAGAACCTGTTATCTTACTGGCTAATAATGGAATACTGACATAATGAACACAAATTAGTTTTCTAGTGTCTTGTGACAACAAAGGTAGACAGGCTAGCCCCTATCCTGATATATAAGAGCTCAGCTCTCTTATATCCAAGCATAGCCAAACTGGAGTTGTACAGTATGACTGACTGTGGTAGTGGGTCCAATAATGCACATACACTAAATGAAGCTCCTTTTGTAGCCAGGGATATTCACATCACTTTCCTGTGCAGACTAAAGAGGAACAATCCATGGCCTGTTGTCTAACAACAGAGTACAATTCTGTTACAACATGTTAGATAACAGACACAGACCTGGTCCTCAAACAAGGTTACTTTTGATGCTTACAGATGTACTCAATTTATTATGCAGATGCTATTTTACTAAGTACTCATGGAAAGCATATTCAAGTGCTCCCAATTCAAATATTACAACTATTAACACTGATACAATCTGAAGGGAAAACTCTAGGTAAGTCAGGAGCACAAAAGTGCACATCCCTAGAGCGCCTTACAGAATACTATTTCTCAAAATTCACACTCTTTGCCATAAGGAAAATATGCAATTTAGTTCTTTTATCTAAATTGCAGCAAATTTTTACCTAGTTTGTTAGAGACAAAAGATCTGCAATTAATAAGTTTAACCAAAAAGTGTTTTCTCAATTTAATACCAGCACCAATTGGTAGTGTAAAAGTGATGAAGTACAGTAATGACAACTATCATTACTAGGATTATAAACAAGCTAGAAACCATTTAACAGCTGAATAATTTAAGAACTACACTAAGTATCTGCACTAGCTTAAGAAGTTTAATGAAACAAAAAACATCAGACAACTCAGAACTGGACTCTTAACCAGCACTTTCTAGCAATTTATAGTTAACACAAATTTACTATGCTAAAACATTAACACTATTTAAAGTTCATATTGAGTAAAATGAACTAACCTTAGGACTCATACACTTCTTTCCTATTAAAGCCAAACTCCTGGAAACAAGCACAGAAGAATGAACACAAGACTGGGAAGGTGAAAGGATTGGCTTATTCCTACTATTCCTTAGGCCCATGAAGAGTTGTGGTCAGGGGGTACCATTTGACAGCTGCATCCTAGCCTCTAATCCTAACCTGACTAACCCAGTTCTGTCACCAGATACTACTCTCTTTCCTCAGGTTTTTAAGAGATTACCAGAGACAACCAGATGACCCTGACTCAAATGGAGATCAAGTATTTTTTCTGTTTTCCACTTATTCCCAAAATCTTTCAGATACTGTCAACTGATATGTAGACCACTTACTATATTCCAGTCTCAAATGGATACATGTTAACATGAAAAAATGTCACTAATGGAATACAAGGATGAGCAACAGATACTGCTGTCTCTTCATGAATACCCCCACTACCAATACTTGGCCAGCTCATAAGTCTGGTCAAATGATTACTAATATTGTAAGTTAAGTATTTTGTATCACAGATTTAAGTAGTATTATGAATACTAGTGCTTATTAGCATCTACATGATACTGATCCTAAAAGTGCAATGGTATTATATTTGTAGAACTTGAAAAACTGATACATGGTTCAGCTAAACAGGTGTAAAACTACAATAACAGAAGTGAGAATAATAAGCAGTTTTCTTAAAAACTTCCTAGTAAATGCATCTTGTTTTGAGCCAACTATTCTTTAGTTACCAAAAACGTGACTTACAGACAAACTCATTTGAAAGCAAAAGATCTACAGATCCTTTCTGCATTATTTTCCAGTACAAACTTGAAGATACAACCAAACATCATAGGTGGAAATATGAAAACCAAAGATGCATAGTAATGGTAGTTCAGTACCCTTTTTATACAATTATAGAAATCCAGTCTAAATGTCTTGCCTAAAATCATAGGCATGGCTTAAAATACACAGTAGACAAAACTCTTTTTGGCAATGTACAAAGGATCTCACAAACAACTATTTCAAAGTTGAGATGATCTTAACATTTCAGGGAAATGCAGCTTAAAGAGGTATATCTCTCATCTGTACCTTCAGGTTCCAACCTAGAACTTGCCTAAAAGCCCTGACAACTTTGCATCTACCTGAAAAATTCAGCCTCTAATTTGAAAAGGAAGATGATTCATTAATGTCTTACAATAGAGGAAACTATTCTGAACTAAAAGGAACAAGCCAACTTTAAAAGTCTTCAATTTGCTTACAGGGGAAAGTTTTACAAGGTGTGGCCACACTCTTGGAGCCTCTCTTTGTATGTTTTATTTCACAAACATTAAAAACATTAAAAAATAAACATACTGGGAATATATAATCTTGTAGGAAGAAACCTGCATGGCTTCTAGTCTACCTCCTGCTTGAAGCAGGTCCAATGAGAGGTTGCTCAAGAACTTGTTGAATTTTGAGTATCTCCAAGAACAGATGCCACAATCTTGCTGGTCAATCTATTTAAATGTTTGACTACTACCACTGTAATTTTTCCCAGTGTCTAATCAGAATTTCCCATGTTCCAGCTTGTGTCTATTGCCCCTCATCCTATCCCTGTGCACTTCACCCACAAGCTTGGCCTCTTCTCCAGAGCCTCTCCACAGGTACTTGTGGGTGACAGGAAGATGTCCCTTCAAACAGTTCCCTCAACATCAGTTCTCTTATCCTGTCTTCACACAACATGTGCTCCAGACCCTTAAACACCTTGGGTGTTCTGCTGGGCTCACTCCAGCATACCAATGTCCTACACTGGAAAGTCACAGACTGGACAGAGTACATCACACATTGCCTCATAAGCACAGAAGAGAGGTGAAGAATCACTTCTGGCAAACCACTAACTACATTCTTGATAATGCAACCTAGTATGTGTTTGGGTTTCTTTGCCACAAAAGCACTGCCGAATCATGTTCAACTTGCTCTTCACTATGTCATGCAAGCTGTCGCCTGCTAGCCTGCTTTGTTTCCAGTCAGTCACCAGTCTGTATGTACTGATGCATAGTGCTTTTCCTCCCAGAAGCAGGACTTGGCTCCTACTTCTGAACTTCAAATGGTTCCCATCAGCCCATTCATTTCTCCAGCCTAAGATCCTTTTGCATAACAGCCCTGCACTGCACTCCAATGCACTTATACTCCCCTCACTTTTGTATCATATGCAAGTCTTTCGAAAGGCTGAACAAGAGGTTGGTACCCACTTAATACAGTTTAAAAGTTCTCATCTTCACACCTTTTTTAACTTTATAACTTTTAATTAACTAGGCACACTTTAGCTTTATTCACACAAACAGTTGTCCTGGTTTTAGCTGGGATAGAGAGAATTTTATTCCTAGTAGCTGGTACAGTGCTGTGTTTTGGCTTTAGTTTGAAAACAATGCTGATAACACACTAATGTTCTAGTTGTTGCTAAGTAGCACTTACCCTCATCAAGGACTTTTCAGCCTCTCATGCTCTGCCAGTGAGAAGGGGCACAAGAAGCCATGAGGGAGCAGAGACAGGACAGCTGACCCAAACTAACTGAACGGATATTTCGGACCATAAAGCATCATGCTCAGTATATAAATCAGGGGCAGTTGGCTGGGAGGCACTGATCCCCGCTTGGGAACAGCCTAGGTATCAGTCACTGGATAGCGAGCAATTGTATCGTGTATTAGTTGTTTTTCTTGTGTTTTATTCTTCATTCTCTTTGTTATCTCCCTTTTCATTATTATTGTTGTAATTATTATTTTATTTTACTTTATTTCAATTATTAAAGTGTTCTTAACCCAACCCAATTCTCCTCCCTGTCCCACACAGAGAGTGCAGGGAGTGAGTGAGCGGCTGCACTGTACTTTAAGTTGCTGGCTGGGGTTAAACCATAACAACAGTCCCACTGCACTCACAAAATTTCTAATATCAGCATGACTGTTCTTACAGACCAAAAGTTAACCATACATACTGGCAGAAAATGGATACTGTTTAATAAAATATCACTGATTCAGGAGCCATAACAGAAGACAACTCATTCTTACACATTTGCATTAGCTCTGTATGATAAATGGGAAGAAAAACAAGCATCCACAATTTCCAACAGGCCCTTCTAGCAATACTAAAGAACAATTACTACTGAAAGTTTCCACCTTGGTGAATTCAACTTCTAGTACCCAAGACTGCCCAAATATAAACAAGACAAATTAAGTTTTTCTGAGTCTAAGATTAAATGGTTATAGCTTTTCTAAACAGCAAGAAAATTTCAGAGATGCCCCTTAACATCTTACTGTAGACTGACACAAATCACAAGACCACTATGCACAATGACAATAGCAAACACCAGAGCTAAAACTAGAAACACTAGAACTTTAAAAGCCTAAAAAGGGATACAGTATGGCAGACTACTTTTTCTTCTCCTTTCCTCTAAATTATAAAAGCTCAGAGAGGACCCCAAAACAAATACCCACTTCCTTCAACTTTGCCATTAACCTACTGTCTCCACTTGAATGCTGTTATGGATTCAAGCAAGTTACAAATTTTAACTGCCAATTCAGATATCTGTTCATGCAGATATTTGTATTCCACAATTGCAGTCAAGTTTAATTTACTCTCAGCTCTATCTGGGTTTACAACGTGTGCAGATAAACCCGTCTCTTACTATTTGTAAGGAAACATTCTGTGGTAGAGATACTGACTCTCTTCTTGCTAGGAGGAAGCTAAGTTTCCCAATGCATTACCTTCAGTATCAGAGTAGTGGTTTCACTGTAAGGAATCTATTAGCCTCTTATTTACAGATGGCCAGAGAACAGCTGACATTCCTACATGATAAACTGGATAGCCAATTAAATAATGAGTCCTTCGATGCCAGCATAATATAATTTCCTTAAAGCATAACACTGATGCTCTATTAAAATATGAAAACAAGCCACACATTGTTTAATACCTGGTGAATTTCAACCACTTCTCAGCATCAGTGTTTAAGTGACCACAAGATGTTTCAACACATTTCTATTCATTGTTAAATGCCAGACTCCTCTTCTCACAAGATAGCTGCTTATGAACAGACAGCACGTAATTGGCTACCCACTGCAGCATACTAGCAAGTCTGTTTTGAAATAGTATCAGTTAATCTTCACCAAAGCATTCTCTCACTTATCAGAAGTGGGATACTATTCTCCCTCCACCAACTTACGGTTTCTCCATCACACTGTAGCCTCATACTTTTGTTCAAAAAAATGCTCTGCAGCTTTAGAATTTCAGCCCATAAAGTCAACAAGATGACAAGATGAATGAAATGACAGAAGAGAATAAATTTGACCAATTGATGCCTTGCCTAGACTAGGATTTGAAGTATGATCTAATGTACTGCTAGTCATTTTAGCCTTTTAATACAAGCACAGTACAGTAACCTTAACACATATTTAACCAGTCAAGTTATGACCTAGACTAACTTAACAGCCTCATCTCTGTTAAAGATGCAGGATCTCATCTACCTTCAAATTTTAAAGCTTTTTCCACACACAAAAGTAAATTGTTTTATTTTATTATAATACTTTGGAGAGCATTCCTGACAAAGAAATAGTTGTTACCTTGATCTATTTAATTCAAGTATTAAAGAAATGCAAAGTTACAAGGAACTCTCTTAAATATACAATATCCTACTCCATAAGTTAATGTGTAGGGCTTATAATAAAACTAGAGATAATAAAGCAAGCAGAGCAAACACATTTCTCTTGTTTAAGTGTGAAAAGAATGCTTTTCCAAAACATGCAAGAAGCCCCAGATTCAACTTAAAAAAATAATAATAAAAAAAAAGCCTTCATAGCTTATCTGTAAACCAAAGAACAAGATAGTCTAAAACACACATTTTGGCCATTTCCCAGAAATGCCATTTAAGTCAAGGAAACAGAAAGAGCTAAGTAACATGAAAAGTACACTCAATCAGATGAATAGCAAGGATCCATCACATCCTTGACCAAGAATACGTAGATCCTGATCAACCGCAAAGATAAACACACTTTTCAGAACTCTTTCTTCACTGATATTTAGAATTTGGTGCTTCCAATATGCACGTCAAATGCAGGAGGAATTAACCACCATCCAGCTGCTCCCTTTTAAACACATTTCTGGTTCCACCACTGTATTTCAGTCCAAAAGTGAGCACTAGAAGAAAGTGAATGATGAACTTCCTATGTATTATTTCTAAGTGTGCCTGACCCTTTCCCAGGTATTAGTGCTCATACTGCGCATACAAGGAAACAGGGATGGTTGCTCTTCATGTTCAGATGTAGCTCAAAGCATCAAATCAAGAATAATTCTAGTGCAGACATTGTGAGCCACCTTGCATTTGGAGAGGGACTCAGAACTTCCAAATAACAGATTCAGCATTGCCATTCATGAAAAAGTTGTCTTTCTTTTTTTAAGAAAAAAAGAGTTTAGTAATCATTTAAGTACACAAAACACACAGAAAGACACATTTTTTTTCTCTGTGATTCGTAATATTTAGTTACAAACCTATCCACCACCTTACTCCATATGCTTTCATGCTCAGTGATACTAACACCATAGTTTGACTGTCTCTGAATGCACATTCACAAAAACTTTGCTTGCAACTTGGACAACCATTGAGTAACACTGAAATTTTGCATTCAAGACAGAGGAATTTGTGTAGTCTGTACACATCAATTTTATACATACTGCTGTTATCAGTAAAACACTCATATTTAGCTTCCTAACAGTAGAAAAAAGAAGTATCAAACTCTTCAGCATTGTAATTTTAAAATTCCATCATTTTCATTTCATAAGAATTGTGGCCTTATTTTTGGGAAGCTTTGGGCAGCTTGAAGGCAACTTCACAATATTATTTATTTCCAACATTCTATACCAAGCCCTTCAATGCACAGACTAAACAAATGGTTTTAGTCTATGCACTGAAGCTCACTAGATCCAACCTTTACAGTAAGAAAATTTAGCATAAATCTCCTCAAAACCTGTGCCAATCACGGTTCCTTCTCCTACATAAACCAAAAGGAAAGAGTCTTGAAGCCTTTAGATATCACTTTCAAATAAAGACTCCTTTGTTCCCATAATACCAGCCTGTCATACAAGGTCTAGATTCTCTAGCTTTGGTTTAAAGGTGTCCAACTAGAAATTTCCCCTAGTTTACAGGCAATTCTGTATTCACTGTGGAACAGCTTAGCTCAATCAGCCTAGGCTCTGAAGGCAGCTGTAAAACAAGGCCCTTACTTTTTTCTAGAGGCTCATTTAAGCTGCATAGCAACAATGCTGTTAGCACACTCAATTGAAAAGCACATCAACTACTGCTGTCCTGAACATGTTTTCCTTAGATCATTAGTATCCTTCAGAAATTATCCTCTTGACTTCTCCTCTGTGAATATGTCTAGATTTCTAAAACACTAGCGTTAGGAGTTGCATATTCCCATTAAAATTTCACAAGCATCTAACCTGCAACATCATCCCAAGTAGGACGACAATGACGACACAACCATTAAAACCTATCTGGCTAATGTCCATCAACTCAGACACAGACACAGCAGACTCTGTGCTAATGTAACCCTGCAAACGCCGATATATAATCCCCCAAACTGCCCAGAACTTCTTTCATGACCCCCTGGAAGTGGCCAGCTTCTCTTACTAACCACCTCAGAACTCACTGTTCAGGAAACGAGGTAACATGACTGAAATGAGGGAGGCATTAAAAGCATCCATCTGAAGGTGAGTAAGCCTGCAGTGGGATAAAGGAAGTTCTGTATTAAAGTAACCTAAATAAATAGGGATCTTCTTGCAACCCTGTAAGAGAAACTAATTAAAGCCACGCTCTGCAGCCTCTGGCCCTGAGCGGAGGGATGAGCTACAGGGAATGTGTGAGACCACGAACCCCTCTAATTCGCTTCATCACCCCCCGACCTGCACGAAGAGCTCACACCATCCCCCTTCCCGCCGCCCTTCCCCCCACCCCCGACCGACCGAGAGGCGCGTGGGCCCCGACCGTGCGCGGGCGGCGGCACTCAACGCGCGCGCGGAGGGACGGATGAGAGCTCGGTCCGGGGCTCCCCGAGTCGGGCACGCCCCGCCCCGCACCCTCCGGCCTGGCAGCGCGCTACCGGGTGGCGGGGACCCTTGCCGGGGGCCTGCCTGCCTCCTGGGCCGCACCCCCCGCTGCCACCGCCGCTGCCACTGCCGCCACCACCACACTCCCTAGGCCCGGCCCGCCGGCCCCGCTTCTCCCTTGGACGGCCAGCAGCACCCGCTGCCAGCTGGGGGAGGGGCTCCGCGGCCCCCTCCTCCCCCCCCCTCCCCCCAAGCGGCTGGCGGGTCCCGTCTCCCCGGGAATCGCCATACCCCTCCCCGAGGCCGTGGGACAGGCCCACCCCCATCACGGAGAGGTGGGGCTGAGGGAGAAGCGGGGTCCCCACGCAGGCCGGAGGGGCAGCCGCACCTTCCCTCGCTGCCCACACTCATGCACATACACGGGGAAGAGTGGTGGCGGCGCGAAGGGGTAAGGGGAGAGGCTCTGACCTCCTCGCTCTTGAGCACCTCCTTGAACTCCCGCTTGATTCTCTGCACCGCAATATTGGCCATCTCCGCAGCGGGCACCCACTCGCCGCCTCCGAGCCGGGCCCAGCGAGCTCCGCCGCCGCTCCCGCTGGATAACTCCCGGCCCCAACCAAAATGGCGCCCGCGCCGAGCATGCGCGCTAAAGCAGGCGGCTCTGCCGCCGCTACTCAGGAGGGGCTGCCGGGTGCGCGGAGTGGAGCGGGCACCGGGGCTCCCCGCCGATGGAGGCCGAGTGCTGGCCGGTGGGGCGGCTGCAGGCGCTCTTAGACTGCCACCCTCTGCTGCCCCCGAGGGTAGAATGTTGCCTCCTCCTTCTTAGGAGGTGGGGGGTTTCGCGTCGCTCGCTGCCTGCCCCGGGAGACGCCTGCCTTTCTGCCGTCGCTCGCCGTGTACCGGGCCGGGTGGGTTTCCTGGCGACGCCTGACAAAAGCGTGAGGAGAAAAGTCTGCAGGTAGAACCCTGCCGCCGCTGGTGGCGGCGAGCGCTGGGCAGAGCTAAGGCGGTTGCGTTGTCATGGCTCCCGCCGCGGGCAGCGCGGCCGGCCCGGCATTGTGGCCCAGCGCGAAGCGGCGGAGAGCCCTGAGGCACCGGACCGGGAAAAGGGGTGAAGCGGTGCCTTCGGGAGGGCTGGGCTGGACCAGGGGGGTCCTGAGGTAGCAGGGGATATGTCTGAGATGTCCCTGAGGAAACAGCTGGCTCAAGGAACAGTTGTCACGTCTCCTGCTGAAGTCCTGAGCAAAAATAACCATGGGGGGGTTTTACATGCCTTGAGACCGCTCAACCTGCACAGGCAGCAGTATTCATCCATTTTTTTCCGCTCACTGGAGAAAACTGAAGTTTCTCATACATTTCTTTTGGCCCGGCTTCTTGCCCTCCTCCCGCCCTGGCCTTTCCCTTGGAGACGAGGCTGCCTCCTCACACGGGACCCGGAGAGCATACAGGCCCGGCAGGCGAGAAGCAGGCACCTCTGAGGAGGCAGCGTAAGGAAGTTTTTATGGATTCCGTTACAAGATTTTAGAAACGGAGTAAAAGGTGAATGAATGCCAGTCCTGTCTAATTGACTGTTACGTTTTATTGCAGAAGCAAACAGCAACCCACAGATACTGCTGTGTTTAGAAAACTGAAATAGGGGACCAATAACCATCCCTGCTAGCCTGAGGTGCACAAAATACAGTATGGTATAGAAAACTGCAGGCAGATTTTCAGAGAGGAGCATGAGATTGCATTTACAACTGTTGTTTATTCATGAATTAGAGGTTTTCAAGACATTAAGGTCTATAGAAAGATTTTTATAGTGCCTCTTAATGGTGCAGTGCAGGACAATGTATGGAAATCTATCTCAACAAACATCTGCTTCTGGTATGACTGTCATCTGCAAATGCTGTTTATTCATCTCCATTAGTATACACAACATTTTGACTGTTATGTACACAGCAAAGAAAGGTACAGCTGATAAAAATAAAATACCTGTCAGTATAATATATACAAATGTATATAGTCCTTTTACTGTGTGCTTGTTCTTCCTCTGTGGTTTGGCTGGAAAAAGTCCACTTTCCTGCAAAATTGTTGTACCATGGGCATCTGTTCATCGAATTAGCCACCTTCAGACCAATACTTGTTTTTAATGCAATACACAGTGCAGTTTTTCAGCTGTGGTTTTCAGTACTTTTTTGAGATTTTTTTTTTTTTTTATTGTCTTGTAGTGCAAGCTTGGGCCTTCATCTTTAGAATAATTTAGATGTCTAAATCCCACTGATAAATCTTAAGCTCCTTTTGAGGAGATAGGCCTTGGATTCTCTGTGCCTTCTGTGGGCCTTAGGCTCTTATTTGTAAAGTGAAGGTAATAACTTCTGTGCCTCTTAGAGCTCAGAGATGGAAGTTAGGTTCATGGCGTGATGAGCTCCTATTGAGAACTATAGACAAAAATTATAAAGGTATTGCATAAAATCTATGGGTTAAATGCCTCTTGTCTTTTCAGGCAGCTCATAGGAAGAAGCTGAGCTTCTAATATTTAGATTATGCTCTGAATGGAATGGAAAACACGACCTTTATCAAGCGTCAGAATCCTTTGTGTTCCTGTTGAGTACGCTTGTATGTTTTAGATAGTAGACATGCAGTAACTGCATAAGTAAAGGGCAGTGATTTTGCCTGGTTTGTATCTAGGTTCATTTTCATGTGCTCATTTGGATTACAAATGTCAGAGTCTGTTACTGCAAAAAGCAAATCAAATTAGTATGAATTACTGTATCTCTTTTCCTTGATGCACCACACTCCTTTCCCTTGTCCTTAAATAGGCATCTTTCAATTATCTCACAGATGTGTCATATTCACTATGGATTGTGTTAATTTTATCTTTGGTAAAAGATAGATGCAGAAAGGCTTTTGGGGGATAGAACAGAGTAGTGGTGAGTTTTGCCTGGATGAAAACACTGCATAAACATCAGTACCTTATGTAATCATCTTGCTGGGGCTATCCCTGCATATCTCCTATGCTCTTTTGGGCTTTACTAGAATTTATTATTTTACAGAAGACTCTACACAGTTTTAGGCCAGTACTGGGCCATAGTCTAGCTGTCTTTGAATAGGTGTTGAAGGGTTTCTGTTTTATTATAGTCCTGTGTCTGTTCTCTGAATTAAGTTCTCATTAGTCTTTCACCTTAGAAAAATCTGAACACAAAATGTAAAACTGTAGTCCTTTGAAGAGAGTCAGCTCACTTTTTGAATTACAGAATTTTGTAGTATATTTTAGTTCAGGAGACAGTTCTTTCATTGATCCCATCATCAACTTAGCCTTCTAACAATCAGTTCTTTCAATAGCAGCTTTCACAAACTGGCTGCAAATTGTTCTATACTTTTGCCCATTGGTATTCGTCATAACTAGTAGAGTGGCAGATACAATTCTGGTTATACATGCATTATTTAGTGTGTTTGGCATGCTGCTTTGAAATATTTTGGGAAGTGGGAGCAGGAAATATGGTGTCTTACTGCAAAAAGCAAATCAAATTAATAATGAAGTTCAAACTATGTAAGATTACTGCACAAGGAAAGTTAAAAGGATCAGTGCCTATAAAGTAAGATCAGTGATTGTAGGACTTCAGCCCAAGCTCTCAATATAGGAAGGCTGTAAATATTCATTACCTGAAGCTAGGATAACCAAAAATCCTAAATAATATATCCACTCCATGTAATATGGGATATATTATCTATCCTGCAACCTATATGTAGGAAAGTTCTCCTTATTCTAATGGAAAAGTGGCTTTTGTTCATACACAAATTGTACATGTTGGACTCACTGTCCATACAGAACAGTCACCATGTGCACAGTTTATCTGTCTGAGGCTAGGGATGCCCCCCAGCCCCAGTACACTGCCTGGGGCCCCCACAATGCTTATGACGGCACGAAGTATGATTATATTTCTGTTAAGATTCTTCATGATCTTTTTCTCATGTACCTATTTTCCCAATTTGATCCTGTTCATATCAATAGGATATGTTTCCATTAGAATTACTCAGAGGGAATTTGGAATTGTTGAGATTGCTGTGATTAGGAGAAAATGCCATTTTTGAAACTATAACTTTCCAGCATGCAGCATTCTGATCCTCTTTTGCTGCTTTGTCCCTTGCATAACAACACTCATCCTCTCCTCATTTGGCTTCTTTCATTTAGAAAAATAAAAAATGTCAGGCTTGATCTTCTTTCATTGTTGCTGGAGCATTTCATATTGGAGAGGAGAGCTGTCTCAGGAAATACGTATATTGATTTCAGGGGGTTAACCTGTAGCATTTTTTTGATTCTTATTTTGTTTATTTCATGAAGCATCTATATGAGGATTTACTTTGCAGGCTGTATTAGTATTAGCAATTACTTTGCATTTAAATGTTCATATGCTCATTTATAATAATGTTTTATTAAAAAAATTAGCAACAAATAATATCCATAAACCAGGATATTTTTAAACTTAACCCTCCTTTTCAACCAAAGGTACACCTCTTTCTGTCATTCCAGCATTTAACAGAGGGGCTTACATGCCAGAAGTTGTCTTTTTTTGTCTGCGTATCATATAGCACATTTCAGAGACTACAAAAAAATTTAGGCTGCAGGTTTATTGTATGTTATCTTGTGTTCCTGTTACGGCAGCGTCTGGATGACTCAACTCAGGCCGAAGATTAGTTTTATCATAAAAATAAGTAACTGGCTATTCAAGTTGACCGAGTATGAGTTGTCATCTTACCTTTCTTGTTCTTCCTATACGTGTCCACGTCCGGTTGTGCGGCCAGGTGTAAGAGTGCCCTCTCCTGGGCGAAACAGGGCGCACAGGCTTGCTCCCGTGAGACGGATCTTGTTGCTGGGAGCTCTTTGCCTTACAAAGAGCTC
Organism: Agapornis roseicollis; assembly: GCA_002631895.1. Classification (NCBI taxonomy): domain Eukaryota; kingdom Metazoa; phylum Chordata; class Aves; order Psittaciformes; family Psittacidae; genus Agapornis; species Agapornis roseicollis. The sequence goes on along the minus strand of NDXB01006437.1, from coordinate 228,985 downwards.
AGGGCGCGGCTGCTGCCTTGTCCGGTGTTCCCTTGCAAAGGTGTTGAGGAAGAACCTGAAGGAGGAGCAGCAGGCAGAAAGTTGAAGCAGTAGAACAGAGATTGTTCGGTGTTCCTGGCAGGGAGAGGAAGTATTCACTCATCATGTCTGCACTTTCCAAATCGTATTTTAGCAACTTACTGATATACTTAAAAGGGCAGTAAATGTACCAAGTAAACATCAGTTATCTGAAGTCATTCACTTTGAATTCACATGATGCAATTCATCTGACTTAGTGGAGTTACATCAGAAATTAATTCAGCTATTGATTTTACATCAATCAGTCTATGGCTTAAACAAGATTTGGCAAAGTTTTCATTAAATAATGCATGTGCAGAAGTTTCTTGGTAGTTTAAGAGTAACACCCTATTGTTCTTCACTTGTTAAGGGCTTTTATTAGAAATTGACAGGATACCCTGGAGTTTTCATTGATTTGGTGGCCTGGCAATATCTCCTAAATTCATGCTATATCTGAACCTGATGTTTTTGGTAGGAAAACCTAGATACAAACAGCCCCAATGCTTCTAAGTCTGTTAGCAAAACAGACTTAAACTTCCTCTTCTTTGTGGAGGGCTGGTTTTCAACTGGTGCTACATACACCTGAGGGCCTAGGGGCTGTGTTGTGGTTCATGAAAAGCAAAAAAAAAAAAGGCAGTAAAAAAAAGCACTGGTTCAGCTGTGAGATAGTTCTTGTAATTCTGCAGGAAGCCTCAACTTTATTAATATTCTTAATGAGCATCTACCTTGCAAAATCTGGCATCAGCAGACTGACAAGTTGACTAAAGGAAACTAAACCCATTTCTTACAAAGGAAAAGGTGCAAAGCTATGCTCCTTTCTTCTTTCAAATAGAAAATAGTGATCTTTTTGAGGGTCCTTTCAAAATGAAAGTAAGATGGGAATATAGAAATAGTTTTTACAACCTAACATGGCTATTATTAGTAGTTTTATGAGTATTAAGAGTTCTAAGGGAAGAGAGGATTTAGCCAATAATATAAAGCATATAATCACTGTGCTACATTGCTGGTAGATTGTTTTGTACTCAGAAACATTTTCTGCCCTGAGTGAAGTATTTGTACCGTTTTAAGCATTTTGTATTGCAACCTATTAATGTAATAACTTGCAGTACATTATCAAACCTATGTAACTTTGTTTAGTTAAATACTGCAGTCTTCATAAACTGTTACAAAGGGACGTAAAGGTCCCTTAGAAGGGCAGCTGGACAGCTTTTCCTGGCCAGCTGAATGACATCTTCTTGTCATGTAGGATCTGTGACTGAATAACAATCCCTGCAATTTTAATGACTGAAGAGGCTGAAATCAGATTCATGATGATGCTCAGAAAACCTCGATTTCATAAATGTCATTAGGAGTGAAATACATAGGACCTTGAAGCTGGAAGCTTAAATTGGTTGTTCACTGAAGTGGTAGCCAGGGAAGTACCTACATGCAGCAGGTAAGTAAGAGAGAAGAGAAGAGAAAGTGGCAGTAATATTTTGGAATGATTGCTCTGTGTGGAATTAGTCTCTCATTAGGACAGTTGAGTTTAGAATTAAAACTGGAACAGCAAATTACTATGAAGCATTAACTGAATGATTATGGAAATCCAGAATAATAAAAAAATTAAACCAGCTTCCTTTTGAGGAAAGGCAAACTCGGTCACAGCCTAATTGCACAGCATTGCTAGTGGTCTTTAATTGCTAAAATATTTTCATATTCCTGACAGTGTAGTTAAGCTAACTGCTGGAAAGCTCCTTGTGTACAGAGTGGTCCAACTGACAGCATGTAGATAAAATTTGCATCTCCAAGATGCTTCCATCTGGCTTCCTGCCTCTTCCTTTGAGGAGACAGACAACACTTGTGTAGGGAGTGTTTGTTGCAAACTGTCCTTCTACATCATTGCCAGGCCTTCTCAGGAGAAAAGGGTGAGACAAGAGGCTTTGTCCTCTTCATGTATGTAACCTGAGACCTAAAGCCATTAATGCGGGCTGCAGAGAGGTATATGCAGGATCAAGCTCCTGCAGGCATTAGTGTTGTATGGTATATGTGCTCCCAACTCAAAAAAGGTTCCTTGCTGTAAAAGAATATGGAATAAAGATGTATTATTAACCATAGTATAATACAAAAATACATGCAGCAAAATTGGAAATATAATAGAAGCCAAACCACAGAGAGAACATACTCCAGTATACTTTGCATCAGATGTTATGAATCCCTTCAATATTCTCTCTGTTTTGTAAAGCACAAAACTTTCTAGGGATCCTGAAAGGTAGGAAAATGTAATTTTTTTAATAAAAAATAAACCTGGAGCTCCTGAATTCAGCTATTATGGCTTGATACAGCAATTTTGAGATTTGGTGGCTTTTTGAAAATTCTAACTAGAATTTGAATTTATTTCTATCAATGGCTATCTTGCTGAACTACAGTATAATCTGTCATGCTAAACCACAGTATAATCTGTCATGATGGGCACCAAGTCTGCAACTGATAGAAGTCTTCTGGAACTGTCTACAACAAAAATTTACAAAATAGTGAAGTTTGTTAGAGATCATCCAGAAAGAACTCGATCATGACAGACTGGTAATTTATCAAGCTGTACTGCCATTAATACCATCCAAAAATATCTGCATTTTGGAGACTAGAACAATTTTGTGTTAGGAAAAAATCAAAAATTTTCTATTGATCTTACTACAGTAGAATAATAATTTAGGGCTAGATCATTAAATCTAAATCACTAGGCACTGTTTCAACCACAGCTAATTGAACTACATTTGAAGTCATAGAAACCAGTGAGGACCAATTCGAAGCATACAAATTAAGACAAGCTGCTTTTGTTGTTTTCCTAACCTCGTTGCCTCCAGTTTAGCCATGTGGCTAGCAAGAACATAGGATGTGGCAAGTTATTAGAGGAGAACATTGACGATAAAGTCAGGTTAAACAAACAAGGCTCAAATAGTGTTCTGTTAATGTATTGAGTAATATACAGGTTCCCTGAACACAGCAGAACTAAGCAATTTCTCTAGTCTTTGCATCTCTATCAGGCGCACAGTGTTTCACAAAACAGTATCTAGAAAATCCCTACTATTCTGTGTGTCTGTCTTTTCACTAATAGCATGTGCCTTTGTTTAGGTGAAAAATCTAGTTTAGTTGTAAAGAGTTTCTTGTCTTGTACATTTTGATCAAATAAGGGGTATCAATTTTAGCAGTTTCAGTGCAATATAAACCATCTCATAAAATTCCCTGTAACAACTTTCCCATCTTCCTGACCAGATGCAAAAAGATAATATTGTAAATTGGAAGTTGTCACTTATTAAAGAGAGTATTCTAGACTGTATCTGTCTTTCCCCAGTTAGAGGTTTAGTCGTACTGGGAGATACTCAGTCATGCTCTGTGACTATCTCGGAGGATTTTGCAGATCCTATCTCTTAGTCCCAGGAATCCTGTAATGTTGCATTGTTGGTCCCCTCTACAAACATTCAGCAGACAATAGATACTAACAGCACATAGTGTGTGTATATATAGTGTCTTCCTGCACAGATACTTCTAGGTGTCTTACTATCTCTTTTTCTATTTTAATATCACCCATCCCAAGTAATTTTACTCCCACTGAAATTACAGAGGAAGTGCTCTGCAGATATGCCTCCTCCTGGGTTCCTTCTGGAGTGGCACAGTACCATAGAACCACAGCATGGTTGAGGTTGGAAGGGACCTCTCAAGATCATCTAGTCCACTTTGCTTGTTAAAGCAGGGTCAGCCAGAGCAGGCTGTCCAGCAAGACCATGCCCATTTGCGTTCTGAATATCTCTAAGGATGGAGACACCACAGCCTTTCTGGGCAACCTCTGCCAGTGTTTAACCACCATCACAGCAAAGAAATGTTTTCATATGTTCAGCTGGAATGTCATGTATTTCAGTTTGTGCACAGTGCTCTTCCCCTGAGAAGAGTCTGGCTCCCTCAGTAGTTTCTCTTGAGAAGAGCTGGACTTCTGCTGTAATATGGCACTGGCTTTTTCAGTAATTACCTCCAGTTTTAGAGACATCTATATCCAATTTTGACCTTTGTAACTTAATACAAAGTAACCACAAGAACCCATTTAAATGCTGAAAATGTAAATTCACACCCTTGAACACTGAATCTGTGCAGTGTTTTTGCACACGAATTTTGCATTACAAAATTTGTAAGCTGTGAAGTGTGAGCTGAGTACTACAGATCTTTTTTCTGACCTGGCAGTGTTAGAAAGTTCTGTAAATCCCAATATTTTTCTTATACCAAACCATTTGTAGTGTTTACGGTTGCTGTGCAGTAGGTTTGATATACTGCAGTAAACATCCAGCTGACATGCACAAGCTCAAACCCTAGCATTATGTTCACGCAGATCTTGACCAGCTGAAAGAGCAGTCATTTCTAGTTCATTTGTCAATACTCATGCCCTAAGATCCAAAATGAAAAGCATGGTTCAATGTGCTACAGAAACCAAAGTATCACTTAAAGTGATAACAGATCAGATTTTTTTCCAGCAATTTGATTTAATTCTCTGTAGTCCATACAGAGATGCTGTCACATTTTATGTGATGAAATAGTGATTTCCAAGGACTGACTGGCAGAGTTATGCATTTTGATACACTTCCTCAGTGACGCATGAAATATCTTCTCTCTTTGTTCTCTTTTTCCTTGGTAAATAATGCCTTGCCTTTTAAATGGATGGTTACTCTTAAATTTCAGTCCTTTACTGAGTACTGCAAAACTGCATATATTCATTTCAGATCAGAGTAATTCACAGCTCCTGACCAGGAAATTTTAATTCCTTGCTGCTTCTTAGTTAGATGTAGTAGTGTTCCCCCCCCCCCCC
>NDXB01006437.1:195195-224010 GCA_002631895.1 Agapornis roseicollis | reverse complement strand
TTTTTTAGAATTTGTAAGTGGTGCCCCCCCCCCCCCAAAAAAAAAAAAAAAAATCCATTGGGGCCTTATTTTCATTTAATTCTTTTGCATTTTCTTCTGCTCTAACATTCATCAGATCTACTGGCCTACATTTTGTGCCTGGTTTGTTTGTTAGATATGATGGCTTCTATCAGATGTTCACTTGGAAAATGAACAGGGATTCATTTTTATTTCAAGTCTGTGAGGACCATAACAGTTGAGGGTTCTGACTCATTCAGAGGCAGTTTCAGACTGAATGCTGAAATGGCTCTGAACATAGAGAGAGGGTGACATGAGATGTGTTTTTCCTGAGTGGCAGCAATTTTCAGGTGAATATAGCAGTGTTAGTTGCTGGTAAGTTTATGGCTGCAGAAATGAGTATGAATTGCAGTTGCTTAAAAAGCAGTTCACACTGTTTCTCATCTTTTCTTTGCAAGAAAGCCACCACAATCATGCAGCTGTTATTATGGTTTCTGCCCCAAAGGAAAAACAATCTGTTAAAGTTATACAATTTTGGTTCACATAGACCACATTTTTAGAGGGGATTTCCCAAAGTATTTGCAAAATATGTTCCTGACACTGATTGCATAATTACTAATCACAATGGAATTTAGTGGACCTTTGTCTCATTAACTTGCGTGGTTACTGAGAACTTATTGTTCAAATTCTACAGACCCATTTCAGCCTAGTTCGGATGGTATATCTTAACCAGCAAGTGTTATCATAAACACTTTGGTGGTTCACATCTTTATCCTCTATTTTAAAACGTTTTTTGCAAGCCTGACATTTTAAGTGTCCCAGTTGCCCTGCCTGCATTTCATAGTTACTCTAAGTTGCTAGTTGATCTTCTAGTTAAGTGTAAAATAATCCTTGTAACTCCCTTGACTTCAGATTTCCTTCCTCCATTTCCTAGTTTGGAAAACTTCATTGGCAGCTGTGATCTGGCAACATTACAACAATCCTTTGTGATCATTTCCCCTAGACCGTGGCTAATTTATCTCAAAGTCTGTGTTGGTGTGTTGCTGCTTCAGGAGCACAAAAGACCTCCATAGACCCTATGACAATTCCAGTAGAGTTTCTTCTTTCCACCAAGCCATATTTTGCTGTGAGTCGTGACAGCTAAGGTTGTGGTTGGATGTTCATTAAGCTTGTGTCTACATTCATGAAAGATCTGACAGTATAAATTTGGTTTTGTGGTGATCACATGGCTAAATTTCTGTTAAACTACCCTAAGTATACAATGTAGCATTTGTGCCAGCTAATTCACCTGCTTGCTGCCTAGTATCCTAAAGTGCTGCCTACTATCCTAAAGTGGTTTACAATTTTCCCATGCTTCATGAGATGCCAGCCCAGCTGAATTCTAGGAATGTTTGGGAACAACATTTCTAAGGAGTTGGCTTCTTTTCCTAAAATTAGATCCCTCTTTCCAAAAACCCAGTGTTGCTGCCAAAAGGACACTCCTAACTTGCTATTGCCAAGGTGCTTCACAATCTTTTCCTTTTCACTTCCTGGATGCCACTTTCAGACTGTGCTGCAGACGTCTTCCAAGTGGCTCTTCAGTATTAAAATTTGCAGTAGAGTTTCATGTAGATTCCTTCTGGAAATAGCATTGTCTACTCATTATAGACTGCATACAAGGAAAGAGGGAGCATACATTAGAAGATTTGCCCAATTTCTAAATAATTTTTTAGATTTCATGAAACTGCAGGAATTGCAGATGAAGAGTTTCCACTCCACAAAGTATCTGGATGTGAGTGATAAAATGCCTAGTGGAATGGAGTATGCAGCAAAGATGAGGAGAGTATCAGCAGAAAGAACTTCAGAATGGTAAAAGGGATGTTCTTGGGTATCTGTAAACAAGCTCATCCATTATCTGGCAAGTTAGATCACTGCATAACTCCTACTTTTCCATTGCCTGTCAGGCAGAAAAGCTGAAAGCTAGCACTGTGATGTGGAATGTGTCACCTGCCTGTTGCTTTACAAAGTGCCCAATGCACACTGCTTTCAGATGGTGGATGTAGAGAATGTCATAGTAAGTTTTGCTCAGCTCTCACCCTCCTCCATTTCTCAGAGTTATTGGCAGAACATTACCATCTTCAGCCCTTCAAGCAGAGTTGTTGTCATAGTTTTAGCTTGGAGGTGGGATGCATAATTCTTTAGTGTGACAAAATCAATGGATTTACTATTCTGTCCTTGTTACTAGCTGATCTTCAATGCATTTCATACCTTTGTTCATAAAGTAGCCTGAGTCATCACTGCTTTCATCATAGTTTGACTGCCAGAAAGAAGGCTTCATAGAGTGAGTCTGGAAACAGCCTCTGTATCAGGATCTCATTTTACTGCTGTATTGTGCACTAAATTTGTGAGTGTAAGGGCGAGCAGATGGCTGAAGCCTGGGAGTAGGAAGATGAGATGGAATCAGTGCCTGCTATGGCTTGTTCATTTGCCCGCGGGAACCAGGAAGGCCAAAATCTGAGGGATGCTCTGGCAAAATGTTTTATGAAAAATACCTAGCTACTTTCTGCTTATATATATATGTAATTGCTGATTTGAAAGCAATAACTTATGTGTTATTTGGTTCAAAGCAAGAGGAAGAGGTCACAGCTGTAGCTGTGCCATCATTGCATACTTGCTTTCTTGTAGGTCTCAGTCATCATCCCCATCAGCTACTGCCTTTCCTTTACAGACTGTTTGCACATTCATATTATTTATCAGAAGGCATCTGAGTCTTCCTGTCCCGCTCATAGTCTTGCCCTTCTAGTTCTAGAATTGTCCAGTCAATCACGATCAGACTCCCTTCTCAATCCCAAGTATGCTTGCCCCCCTTTTACCAATAGCAGGCTGTTTGGCCTTACCCACAGGCAAGAAAATAGAAGTGACAAGTGTTCCTGCATCAGCTTGACAGGAGGAACCTTCCTCTCTACTACTGTGTAGTTGCTGTTGCTCTCCTCTCTTGTTTTAGCTGGGACTAGTGGTAAGCTGTGCCTGTTTTGGAGATTTCAGGATCTCAGATCAGTTTTCTAGAACAATGACTAGCCCCATGTTCTAGGTGTAGGAGACAGGTAGGCAAGGCTGCTTAATGGTGTTGGGAAGCTGTCTCTGCTTGCTTCTAGGATGGCTTGTTCCCTGATGAAGGGTTAGGATGGTTGAAGGAAAAGTGGGAGGAAAGATGCAGCAAACAGTTGATCATTCAACTGCTTATGGCCATCCTCTGATGCCATTGTCTTGCATAGCTTTGTGCTCAGCCAGGACAAAGTGTACTTCAAGCCAAGTGTACCTTGGTGTCACTGATGTTCATGGGTACTGTTGCACTATAAACTTCTAGTCAGACTGTCAAGAAACCTGTTCTCCCACGAAACACTGTAGAGATGTAGTTTCATATTTCCAAATTAAAAGTAAATTGTATTGTCCTTTGTGCTTTACCGTGGGTTCAGTTCCCTGGATTGAGGAAGACAAGAAGACACAAACTCTACAGAATTTAGATTATCTGTGTGATGGCCTGGCTTTGTGTCAGTGCTTTGATTCACTTGACAGTATTGCCGCTGTTCAGTTGGGAACTAACACAAGAGAAGGGGCTGAAACATGAGAGATGAGAGGCAAGATCCACAGCAAGTCAGGACTGCATGGCATGGCTAGGCTAAGGCAGCCTGCCTGCTGTCTCTCAGAAAGTGGAATGGTTATGTCCAGGCCAGCCCTAAATGAGCAGAGTTAGCCTACCCATGTGGCTCTGCACACCAACGATGGATGGCTGGATGAACAAAGCTGCCAACTGGCAATGCACCTAGGACTTGGCAGAGTAACATAGGCTTGATGCCCAAGGCTAGGAAAAAACTGTAGCCATGAAAGGAGGCTCAAAAGCCCTCTGACAATAGCAAAGAGGGATGAGAACAGCCAAGCTTGTTCCGCTAGATGGGCCACATCAGACTGTAGAAGGCACTGGTGCCATGAGGGGTACTGACTGATGAGAAGTCAACTTCCATCCAGTCTTCCTTTCTCACCGTAATTGTAGCATTGTCCTTGTTTTCTGGCTTGAAAAGAGGTAAGCTACCCTTGGAAACACTAGAGGAAAAGATTTTCTTCCTTATGCAATCCCCACTACATTATGACATGGTACCACTGTCCCCAGGCCAGGATGTGGTCCATCTTTCCATATGGGAGCATGACACTCCAGCTCCTTGGCTTGGCACAGGTAAACCCTGACATGAGAAGTCATGATCTGAAATCTTCCTTTTTGATTTCATGGCACAGCAGCTAACTGCATACTTTGAAGGATGTTTTGATTGATGAGATGCCTTGTGAGTCATGAGCTCCTGAACAGGCTTTAGACTTCTAGGTGAGAAACCGCACTGCAAATTCCCCCATACTTTGAAGGTGATGGCTAGTGGCCAAGCCACCAAAGTGACAGAGCGAGAAGCCCTGACCGCGGGGCTATGGCAGACCCACAAGCACACCAGGCCCCCCAAGAGTTACTTTTCCTGCACCTCCTCAGCTCCCATTTACTGGGGCTTTATTTTAGGGCCGACGCGTTGAGCCCCGGCCTGCCGCGCTGCCCCTGCCGTGCCACGGCCGCTCCTCTTCTGGCAGCCGGGCCGGAGCCTCCCGTGCGGGTGGCAGCCGCTCCGCGCAGGGGCGTGCGTGGGGGGCGGGAGCCGCGCGGCGCCGCCCCGGCCCCGCCGCTGCCGCCGGGAGCCGGCAGATCCGGGTCTCGTGGCGCGGGCTGACGTGTGAGCCGGCCCGGAGCACGGGGCCGAGCCGCGGGGCCGCCTCTGCCAGCCCGACCACGCTGCTCCCGTCCCCGCCCGAGCCCCCGCAGCGGCGGCCAGAGCACGGTGAGCGGGGCACTGCGGCGGGGAGCGGGAGGGCAGGGCAGGGCCGGGCCGGGCGGGTGTCCGCGGACAGCCCCGTCCGTCGCTGTCTCAGCCGGGCGCGGAGCGGCGCGGCCCCAGGGGATGTCCGAGGAGGGGGCCGGGGGTAACAGCAAACCTGCTGAAGTACGGGAACGTGCCCGCTGCCGGGAGGCCGCCTCGCGGGGGACCCGGAAAGGTAAATACCGGGAGAGCCGGAGCCGTTCCGCTCTCTTGTTGGAACCGGTGAAAAGCCGCTCGGCTTCTTTACAGCTGATCTGACTCGGGGTTTCTGGTTGGTGGGGTTTAGTGCAAAGTGGCACTCTTCCGTCGGATTGTTTTTTTAAAGGATCTCAATCCGATACTTTGAGCCAAAGGGGTTTAGCTTTATGTCTGTAAAGAAGCTAGCAGTGGCATGCTGACAGAGGGGTATGTGCGCCCAGGCTGCTCCCCGCTTTTTGAGAAGTGGGAAAAATTGGACAGGATCTCGTGAAAGATAATCTCGGGGAACGGACCACGTCACACTGCCATTAATTGATTAAAGATAGGATTCCTGCCAGGAACTCTTCATATGTGTGCTCCCAAATGTGATTTGTAGCAGATTACAGTGGGGAAGGGGTATGTCTGCGTTGGACACCACAAAATACCGTCTGCGGTCAGTCCTCCGCAGTTGTCAGCACTCCAGGTTCCTCAGGTGTCCTGCCCAGCAGCTCAGCCCCTGCGTCCATGTCAGCTCCGAGGCCTCAGCTAACCACCACTTCTACGTGAAGGTGGCGCGTGACCTGCATCCAAAACTTTAGTTTCCTGGCAAACACCTGTTTGTCCATCCTTCAGGACTAGGTGATAGATGTGTTGGTGTAGGGATTGTCTGTGTTGTACGCTGGCATGTCTCCAGTTTTTAGAGGTGAAGACAACTAACTTTTTTGGTCTTAATAGCTTATTACGTTAATGTTATTAGTGTGCCTGCTGGGGAAGGTGCATATCTGCAGTGAACATTAATGGATTATGTCTTAGAAGTCTTTACATGCCTAGCTATCAGAGTACTATCCACCTTTACTAATTTCTGTTACTTTCCAAAAGTAGGTAGCAGCTCAGAAAAATCAAAGTGAGAAGAAAAAAAAATCAATCTTACTTTTGATTTCTTCCTATACAGAGTGAGAGAGAACAAATCCTCAATAATTCCATCTAATTCTTGTGACCTGTCAAAGTGAAAGAAATCAAGCTATTGTTGTCAGTCACTGATTTAAAAATGTGACCCTGTCGCTGACAACGTAGCTTGAAATTCTAGAAGCACTTGGCAAAACAGAAGAGGGTGTAATGTTGACAGTACTTTAGTAGGTTCGGTTCTGAGTACTGTTCCTTCCCCTGCCACTGAGGTGGCTGAGTCCAGCCCCTTTGGTTCTTTTTACCCCATTTTTGTAAAATACAAGATTTACAACTTGTGCCTAGCTCTAGAGTGGTGTAAAGTTCTGTATTTTAAGTAGTTTAAGATCATTCTGTATAAGGAGCTAAATGAATGCAAAGCCCTACTGGATGTTATTGGTCATTCCATGACTCCTGTGTATGCTTCTCTGGCTGGCAGAGATGTCCCTGACCTGCTCAGGAACACAAGCCAGGAAGCCTGCTTTAGAACCGAGGTGGTAGTAGAAGCTGTTCTGGAGTTCTGGGGTGATTTTATTTTAGCCTTATACCATGCATGTTGTGATGGTTTTGCTTAAGGTGCAAAATAAGGTTCAAGTCCAGTAAGGCTGAAGTGCACAGCTTGGTTACATGGGCAACGTTCTGCAGTCCATGTTCTTCCCTTATTCTAAGGGAAAAATAAAAGTAATAGACTTGTTAAAGAAGTAGGCTACATAAAAACAGTTTCAAAATGCAGTATGGTTTTAATAACTTTGTAACTATTGTACTTGCTTTCGAAAGGTCAAGTTTTGGTTTTAGAGAAAGTTAGTTTCTAACTGACTTCTTGTTTTGTTATTAACTTCTCATTTTCTACTTTCATATATTTAGACTTAAGAATTAGTGATATGTGAATGTTACTTTTGTAACAGATACGTAATAAAACATGTTTCAGAATTTTCCTTCCTAGGTATTTGGGGTACTTGAAATACAATATTGAAGAGCAAATTTTATCTCTGCTGAAGTTCATCATAGCATAATTGAGCCTAACAACATCATGAGTCTTCACAGAGCCAGTACAATGAAAGTGCCAAGATCCTCTTTCTTTTCTTACAAGCATGTATGAATGGAGAAGTTGTACGTTGCCCTGACAAAACCAAGTATCAGACTCTCACTCTGTATGTTTTGAACATTTATCAGATTGCTTATCATAACAAATAGAAAAATATTTTGGCAGGTACATTTATGTATAGAGAAATGGATATAATCTGCCCATCTTCTGCTTGGGAAGCAAATCAGAGAGCCTGTGAGCCTGCTTTGCATACATGCTATTATGTATGTGCTTTGCATACACACTATTACACTTGATGTTAAGCATGTTTTCCATTTTAACTGCTAAGATTATAGATTCAATTTATTAATATGTAAAGATCTATCTAGTTGTTCGTGGGGCACCTGCAAGATGCTGAGTGCTTCTTGGAAGAAGCTCCCAAGTCCTCCACAAATAAGTACAGTGGAAGCTAAGAAAGCTGTGTAATATTATACCACAGAGCCGTGTCTTGCAGTCCTGGTTCAAGTAAAAAAAAAAAAGGAAAAGAAGAAAACAGGAAAAGGAATTATTTTCCCAGAATAGCTTCTTCTGCTTCTATGCCCTGACTCACCAGCAGGTAGCTTCCCCAGTTCACAAGGAGCCTCATTTGAAGAAAGACCCCTTAGCTCCTTATTGTGAAGAAATAGTCAGGGATATGAGAAGGATCGGTCTGCATTAGCTATCTTAGTCTTACTTCTGCTGGACTTCAGGAGCAGTACAGTGAAGGAGAGTAGTTCTGTCCTCCTCTTCCTGTCCCGTCAGCTATGCCACAGTATTGACTGGGGCAGGAAAAAGGTCCCTTAGTAATGATCAATACAGCTTTACATGAAAGATTGAAGGTGCTTGGGGAGCAGCCTCTGGCATGATTGAGTGGTTGTACATTTGCATGGTTATTAATTGAACAAATATGCTTCAGAGGCTTTAGTGAAAGTGTTTAGCTGGTATTTTTACAGATAATGGAACAAATTAGACCCATTTGGGTGGGAACAGACAGAATTACACTTGATAAAAGTTTCCCTCATTAAGATTAGTTCTGATTCTTCTGCAGTTTTGCATGCATTAAAACCGATGGCTTTCTGGATCTAAATATAGGTTAATTCTTACTTTATGAAACTGCTAGACAAAGGTCAGATTCAGAGCAATGAGTTTTTCTGCAAAAGAGAAGATTTTTATCAGAAAGAACAGAAAAGCTGTACAAAAATGCAGCACCAGCCATTTGTATGATACAAGCAGCTGCGATGCTTTATTTGTTGAATCTTTGTTAAATAGATTCAACAAATTTGTTAAATAAAGTCCTCTAATAATTGAGTTTTGGTCTTTTTTTTTTCATATATTCACATGTATGTATTCATATATTTCATGTTAATAATAAAAGCTTTATTTTTAGCAAGGCAGTATTTTTAGAGAACTTGATAAAACAGTTTATGTCAGTATTCATACAAATGAAATTGCATGAAGATGCAAAAAAATGTTGGGGGTTAGCTCTTCAAATAGTTGGACTAAATCAAGTGTGAAACAAAGCTTTCTGGTGTGAGTGGCCTTAGTTTACTAACAATTCTTGTGCAAGTGGTTACAGTGTCCTTAGGGGTTCATCACTTTCATATCTAGACTCATTAAATGGTGCCTGTCATTAAGCACCCCTACTAAAAATACTACATAAAGCTTTTGTCAGAGAGTTCCATGGAGTACAGGATATTCTCATTTTCTTGAGCCACAAAGAGTGTCAGATGCTTCAGTTTCAAATTAGTATGTAGAACAGAAGTGTCTCAAGATGAAAAATACCTTCTATCCTGTGGGATAAATGTGGAGCTGAAGGTGAGATACATGTTACAAACGAATCCTGATCTTGTGAAGTAGTGCCATAGATCTTCCTTGTGCAAATTAATGTAACAGATTTAAAAATTTGTTGCTAGTAGATGCAGGGGAGATTTGTATAATTTGCATAGCACTTTCTTTTTGATAATCTACCCTGTGAGTCTGCTGAATGAGATGGATGTTATTTGCTGGTAAAAACTGGGTCATCTTTTAGCTAAACATATGTAAATAAGCAAGCCCAGAATCCTGTTAATTGCTACAGATTCCCTCTGGTATAAGTACTGATTAGAAATATTCTAATCGATAAGCTTCAAATTGTTTACTGCAGGTATGTAGAAAACCTAATTCACCTTCCACTGAAGTTGAAGACAGGCACCCGCTAGCTTCAGATAAAATTTGATCTGGCCTAAAGGGGTTAGGAGTAGGGCTGCTAGGGAATAGAGCTGCTTTCATCTGAAAATTGAAAATCCTGCTATCTTTCTCAGCATGCTGCTGCCCTGCTAAATCTGTTAGCTCAGTGGCAAGTTATTAGAAACATATGTCATCCCTGGAGAAAAATAATGAAAATATTCCCAAGAATTTCAGTATAGTTTTGTGGTTTTATGTTATTGGAGTAACATTAAGTGTATTTTTAGAGTTTTAAGGATTTAGTAAGGTATTTTGTAACCTAAACAATTGTACTCTTGATAAACAAGTCTCAAAAAACTTCATAGCTCATGGTTTAGGGCTCCACTTGCTAGCTCAATATGGTGGAAAAGCTTTCATTTTTATTTCTTTTGAAACTGTCCGTTTTTGTGAAGGAGTGAATAATAGAATTTTTAAAATCTTTATTTTTGGAAAGAGATGAAATGTCTAAAAAGTTCTGAATGATTGGCACCACCACCACCCCCCACCCCACCCCCAAGAAAAAATACAGCAAAATAATGAGTTATTGCAGGTCACCTCAGCTGTGGCAGCTGCCTGGGTGCTCCTGACTAGTCCAGGGCAGCTCTGGAGTGTCATAGCTTAAACCTTTTTCTCTTACAAACTAAGCAAAGTTGTGTTTGCTCGCTGTTCCCATGGGCTACATGTTTGTGGACCATTGTCACTCATCTATCTCCATTTGTAAATCTTGGAACAAGGACAGAGCTGTTTTATGGATTGGTTGCATAGATTGTTATAGGAACATATTCTCTTTCCATACTTAAGTCTTTTAAAGTAAATTGTAGGTTTTGTATTATGAAGCTGAAAAGTCAAGTGCAAAACATTTCTCGGCCAGGGTAACCAACAGCAAGTTGGTTTCTCTGTTCTACTCCCATGGGGAGCCTTGTGCAAGATGCTCATCTCTGCTGTTTTCCATCTGCAGGGAGTACACTTTATCCTTGTTTTCTTGCAAAAGTCTGTCACCTGAAAGGCCAGTTTCCCTTTTATGTGTAGCCACTTGCTCAGAATCAGGCCTGCCAAGCCATGCCTGGTCAGCATGGCACAGCTTGGATGTCCTCTCAGTGCTGGTGCAGGAGTGCTCAGATTCCACATGTGTTCCTTCCAGCAGCAGTGCATTGCTTGTATGGCTGCAGGGGTGCTGAATGTAGGAGATTGGTAATTGTGGCTGGGGAATGGGAAGAGGAGTGTCAAAACAAGCAGTGGGGCAGTCTGCAGTACCAGAACACACTAACCAAGGGCAGGAAAGTAAGCACATTTGCCTAGGAGCTGGCTCTTCTACTTCCCACTTCAGTGGAAAATCCTGATAAAGTCAATGAGAGCTCTTGCCTTACTGAAAACCACAGGAGAGGGCTCCTGGCTTGTTTGGTAAACTGGTTGAAATACAGTGTGTTAGAATTTTACAGAGGATAGCCTACCCCTTTGCATTCACATGTGTCAAGTGAAGTGATTGAATTGCCATTAGACATTCAGTGCAACAGAAATAACTCTGTTGTCCTAGACCATTATCACAATCTTCTACACTACAAATAAATGTTAAGGTGAAGCTGAAGCATTTAGTTAGCAGAAATAAGGTATTATTCTTGGACAATGTTCTGTGTCATTGACATTTTCTCTTAATTAGCTTTCATATTCCAAAAAAATTTCTTCCATAAAAATATCATCATTTTAACAAAAGGATGACCAAACGCTGACAGCTGGAATTTGGCAATAATATTCTGTATCAAATACCAGTAAATGAGTTCTAAAATAGCTGGACTGCTTTTTTGGTCCATGACTGGATGTGCATAATTAACTGCTTTTCAAGTATGTTGCCCAGAAAAAAATGTTAAGCCACCTGCATGGGAATAAGTAAAAAAAGCTTTTTATAGCCGTGGTGGGTCTTATTTAGCTCCCTTGGGGAGTTCAGTTTGGATCACTGACATCAGCCTTATAGTGTAAAGCCTGAAATCTCTCTCCTCACATATTGGCAACTGGCTATGGAAAGGAAGGTGGGAAATAGTACTGGTACCATACAGGGTTTTAATGTGTGGATTCTTGTCCTTTGAGAGTTACACTTGACACTGAGAAGCCTTAAACTGAAAGAAGCATCTATGTAATCTATATTTGCCAGATACACCATTCTGTGTTGAACTCATGTACCTCAGCATACCCGTAACCTTGGTTAGCCTTGCCCACGATGTTAAGTGTCCTTCCAGGTTCCTACTAGATCCTTCCACCCTTTAAAGCAGTGTCAACTTTTTCATATACTTAAGTGAAAGAAGAGTTGTGATGCTAAGCTATGAAAGGGCTTTGACCGTAATCATGAGTCTTTTAAGTTTTCATGCTCTGGCTCCTGCTTCAGTGCTGTAGGTGCTAGTGCTGGTGGCATTGCTGACAGTAGAGTTTTCTGACCCGCTCAGAGTAAGTCCAAATGTCCACATCGGGGTGAAAGTGCTAGTGGCCCAGCAGTGCTCAGTGCTGTGGTGGTCACACAGGGGTGGACCTGTACTGTGGGTATAAGGGATGTAGTCTTGTGAGAGCATAAAAAAAAACCAAACCAAACAAGGAAGATTCCTTAGCACATACTTCTCAGTTCTGAGCCTGTCTCTGCTCAAAAACTCCTTCCCTGATTTTGGCATGTCACTGTAGTTCCCTTCAGTGACTGGCTCAGCATTTCTTTGGCTTTGCTCCTATTTTTAAGGAGTTGTTTTGTATTAAATTAGCATTTGTAAGAAGCACCAGATGGGTGACACTGGAAAATTAATTCATAATTTAACAAATGATTTGTGAGACAGCAGCAAACTTACCCACTAGCATGCCTTGAGCACAGTGTGGCTGGGTGAGCAGTTCTCTTGTGGAGTTCCTACTGGTCTTGATGTCTTTGTTGAAACCAACACGAACAGCACCAGTTGCATACACCTGTGTGCATGGTTGAGCATGAGGAAAGGAACTGGCTTAGCTTAATCTGCACTGAAAAGTTCATCTTAGATCTTGTTAATTATCCTGAGAAAACTTGTGCAAAAATGCACTTGCCAACTCATTAGACTACAGCTGGAAGTCTAGGGAGATGTGCTGATGCTTCCAAGTACAAAATCAGCTGTACAAAATTCCTCTCCCCACCCCTGGAATTACAATGTGAGCAGAGAGGATTGCTTTATACTCTGCAAGTGTTGCTGTGTCTGGGAACCCTCTTTGGGTATTGTATCAGCCATCGAAATCGTTGTGGCTCTTTTCCCTAGAAAAGCCAAATGGATTATCTGAACTGGGACAATTAGTTGAAGAAAGCTGTAATTGGAGCCACACTTTACTGTGGCAGTGCTCCTCCTGGCAGGACCCACATTTGTATCCTGCTGTTTTGCTTTTGCTGCCCAGTCAGCCAGTTAGTTTTCTTTTGTCCTGAAAACTCAGTTTTATGCCCAGGAGGAGGCTGGGTGGGGAAAGGTCATCATTAGTCCTCTGGAGATCTGTGACCTTGCAGAACTACTGACCAGATCCTGGTCTGCTGAAGCTGGTGTGAGTGCTGGTATTTGTTTCAGCAAAAGTAGGATGGAGCTGGAGCTGTAAGTGTGAAAGAAATGATGGGAGAGATGCTTTTCTTGCATTGTGAATAAAAGGGATTAAAAATTACCATTGTAACAAAGCCAAGTATAGTGTTGCAGTGTTTCAGACTTCAGTTCCATGAGGGAATATTTACTTAACTGTCTAAATTACTACAATAAAAGATGACTGATCCTTGGAATGTTTTAATTTATATACAAAATTCTTCTTTTTTTCAGAACCTATTTTAAGCCTTGTCTGAATAGCGGAAGTTGCTTTGTAAAGGAAGCTTCCTTAGAAATCTTCAAGCTTATTTTTCCGAGCCCTATAACCCCTGTGGTTTAAAACTCTTGCATTAAAAATGCAGACCACCTCCACTGGTTGCTTAGGCCATTGGCTTCTGGATTAATTTTGATTTAATTCAGTGTCCTTCCCTATTGCCTTAGAATCCCATTAACTTCAGGCAGAATAATGTTTATTTATTTTGAGGTACTGCTTATCTTCTCTTTATATTCTCCCTATTTCTGTTGTTCCTTTTGTGATGTTTCTTCCCTGCTCAACTACAAAAACTTTTGTTTTCTCATGCTCTCCTGTAGTTTTATTGCATGTTTAGTTTTTCCCTTCCTTTGCTCTTTTTAATAGCTCAGTTACCATTTCTGCCTTTTTCCTCCTTTGCATTGCTCAGGTGACATGAAATGTGCTGCATTTCTGTAAGTAGCAACTGAAAAAAATAGAAATTTCACAAAGATCTTTGCAGGTAAAATAAGCCAGTCCTGTCTCCTCAACTCTCTGGTTTGTTTTTTTAGGAGAGAAACCCCAAATCCATGCATATTATCTTTCCTCTCTGTGCTGCTACCTGGTCTGAAGAGAAATTTGATGCTGAAATCAGTGAATAAAATTCACTGGTCTGTCTTACAAAGTTTAGCTGTACAACTGAAGTAATAGGAAGGGAAAGAATAGGCTAGTGAGTTGGATGTGGGTAGTTCAGCAAAAGACTAACAAAACACTTGGGATTCCATGGGAGGGTGGATGTGCATGAAGCACAAATGTTGTAGAAGATGGAAATCAACAGGAAAAGGCATTACATAACACAGAAAATTCCAAGTTTGGCTGGGATTCACTGGATTTGAATGTTTATGCTCCTCTTGGTTGGCAGGGCACTAGTAAGCAACATTGCCCTACTGCAGATACCTGTATGATTTTTTTTTGCTGTATACCTAATTGATGTTGAATTGGATTTTGTGTGGCCAGGCAGGGTTCAGTGGGTCCAGTCTCTAGAAGAGACAGGATTAGACAAGATGTCTAGAAGAGATGGGGTTACTGGGTTTTTTTTGAGTAACCACTGGTACCAGAAGTATTTTGAAGTGCCCAGTAAAGAGTCGACTGAGGTAACAGTTGCCCCTGGAGCGCTAATGGTAGCAAGGGAACAGAGCGGCCAAGGAGGAGAAGAAAGACTCCCTTTAAAAGCAGTGATCAAGAGCTTTATAAGGACCTGATCACAGCAGTCTCTTCATGCTTTAACTGAAGCAAATTTCCAGCCCTGGAGTTAGTGGATTCTACAATCACACAGCCCTGGTTCCTGGTAGTTTCTCTGGGATAGGACTTCATGTGCAGGATTGCAAGGGTGTTATGTTATGTGAGGCCAATGTACAGGGTGTTTTAAATGTTAGAAGAGAGTACTTGGAGACATTTGGAGAAGGGTAAGATTATGCAGAAGAGCCAAACTTGGGGCATACTGTGAAGAAAATAATTACAGAAAGGGTCAAGTATTGTAAGAAAACATGCATACTAAGATGGTTTAGGTGCAGGTAAAAAGGCAAGAGAGCAAATCCTTTTTATGGAAACCTGGATCCTTCTGGAGATCTTGGAAGAGTATAGGAGAGAGGGTTTCTGCCTCTGACAGTAAGATAAAAACAAATATTTTATCTTTGGGTCAGTGGATTGTTCATGCTTTGTGTATGGCTTTTGCTACCTTAGCCCTTTATCGTTTTTCCGAATGCCTACAGAGGCATAACAAATAATTTGCTTTCTTTCTACATGTTAATTTTAATTTTTATACATATTTTCATTTGTTCTGCCATTCTTCTCTCAAACTGAACTCAGAAACAAAATTAACTTAATGGCTTGTTAGAAGTATTTAACAATTGTGCTTTGAGTTATCACAGTTGGCTGAAAAACAGTAACAAGGAGCTGAAGAGGGGTTTGTTTTTCTTGAAGGTAATGTGGGAACTGTTACTTGTCTGCTGTACCAAAAGGTGTATTTTGCTCAAAGGATTTCTTATCTTCAATCTTTAACAGCAACACATCAGAAACAGTTCTTAGCAGAGGAAATATTCCACCATTCTGTGTGTTGTGAGCATGATAGTCTACATTTCAAAAGTGCTGTATCCAGGAATGATAAGACTCAATGGGCTTAGAGTTATGATGCTGAAGATGCCAGGTTTAGTCCATAATAAATCTGCATGGACTCTCATTTATGTATCATATAGAGTAAATGTTTCTTTGAATACTGGAATTATAAATATCTTTACAGGCTCCTTTATTCCAAGGGGTAGAGATCACCAGTATGTATACTTTAAGAAGCTTACTAATCACCATCATATTGGAGAGCATCCAGCACATGGAAAATGGACAAAACTTCTTGTTTGCCTTTGTGCTAGAAAGGAATTCAGTTTTGTAATGATGAGGGTGGAGAGAGGCAGAGTATAATTTCTGTCTCCCAAAGCTCACCAGGTGCATACTATTTACTCAGGAGAAGTGTTACTGAATTGGGAAATAATGTATAGTCATTGCAATCATTTAAAATAGAAGAGTCTCCAGGTACACAAATACAATCAGATTGTAGCCATAAAGATTGTTTTTTTGATAGTAGAGTGTATAAAATATAATACACAGCTGTAGGGCTGGGATTGGGGAAGATAATAAAAGGAGAAACAATTTGCAATAATTACTATAACTGAGAATGCTATTTTTTTAAATCATGAGAGACTAGAAATATTTTTCAATATGGTTTCATTGCCTGCAATTTCGAATAGATGCTGAAGTCAAAAGGTAATGGTGGCCTTTTACTTCTTTCTTAAATTATCAGAGACCATCCTCCAGTTTGCTCCCAAATTACAGTAATTCTGGCTCTGACTGCATTATTTTAATTTCAGTAGTGCTGTTTGTGATTGCCTCTGTGGGCCTCTTTGCACTGGAAAGGTCATATTGACTCCTCTTTGATGGTACATCATATTTGTCCACATTCCCTAATTCTCTCCATTATTATGCTTTTCATCAGTTTGCTTAGTCTAGAGGCCATAATATTTGCCTTCTCAGGTCTTATCAGTGAGAGCTTTGTCATATTTGTAGAACATATCTTCCAGCTGTTTTTAAACCCTGTGAATTAAATACTGTGGTAGCAGTAATATGGCCAAACCAAAATACTGTAATTTGAAGTAGAGTAAAACTAACTCTCTCAATCAGAGTACTTGCGGGTATTTGACATCATAGCCTCACCAATTGCTGTGGTCTTACAGTTCTCCATGGTAAAGTCCAAGAAAAACAAGGTAACAATAAACAGGAAAACACACAGAAAAATAAAATAGAACTACAGGTTGTTTTTTTTCTTTCTGTGGGTCATGAGGAAAAGACTGGAGCATTTTCTGTGATAGATTGCATGTAGAACAACTGTGTTTGCAGAAGGTGGAGAGCTGTTGTGACTCACAGCAAAGAGATCAGAGCTGGGCAGAGCAAGTTAACAGCTGACGTGAGATTGCAAGTACTGGGAGGCAGGCAGGAAGCCACTGCAGTTCTGTAACAGGATTTTTGTACAAATGGGCTGCCTAAGAGCACGCAGTGCAGCTAAGGGATCCTGCTCTATGATATATAAAAATACTAGTCTTTTATTACCGAATCATACAGTCAGAAAAATTATAAACTTAAGGATTTTATTACAGTGGAGTTGATATTTTGTACTTTATGCATTCAACATGTGTCAAAAATGAAACAATTATTAAGCCAAGAATGATTTAATGAGGAATACAGATGTGATAGTTTCACTTTACAAATGAAAATCATCACAGTACAGAGTGGTTCTCTCTATAACTGGTCAATCGTATATGAAATCTCCGCTTCCTCTAGATCTCAGCAAAAAAATAATTGCATGAGGAGGATCAGTTACCTCATGGGGGTTTTTGTTTTGTTTTTTATTTGTCTTGGTTTTTGTTCTTTTGGTTTTGATTCTTTTTTCATTTGGGGTTTTTGGGTTTCATTTTTTTTTTTTTTGCTTGTTTGTTTTAAGTAATAAAGCAACCCAGGTTTAGTATCTTTATCAGGGGAAAACCTAGTGCTGTTCCCAAAATAGNTGTTTTTGTTTTTTTTTTTTTTGTTTTTTTTTTTTTTTTTTTTGGGGTTTTTTGGTTTTTTTTTTTTTTTTTTTGCTTGTTTGTTTTAAGTAATAAAGCAACCCAGGTTTAGTATCTTTATCAGGGGAAAACCTAGTGCTGTTCCCAAAATAGATGGTCTCTCTTTGTTTCTTTGCTGATGAAAAAATGAAGCTTGTTATAGGCTTGTTACAGGCTTGGACAAAGGAAAGGTAAAGGATGATTCAGCATCATTTGAGAAAGCTTGTAAGGGACCTTTTGTTGAAAGCTTGGATGACATTTTACTTGATGTCATGTGTTCTGCTTTATTTTAGCTCATTGAGGTAATTTGTCATGTAAAATTCAAATGCCTCGGGGTATATTGCTTCTTGAGCACCTCCACTTCAATTTATGTTGTTGTATGACAGATTCATTTTCCCCATTTATTGTCTAATCTTTTTCAGTTGTCTGTTCAACAGAGAATGTTAGCCTGGTGTCATTGGTGATGATTCTTATCTGATGTTTCGATTTCTTGTAGTCTTATATAAATAAGCCTATTGCTTTGCAACTTTACAGGTCCAAATGCCTTCTTTTGTCTGTCACCGTTATGTCTGGAGAAACCATTTTGCACTATTTAGCAATCAGAGCTTTTACCTGTTCCCCATGCTAACATGGTTTTAGAAAGGCTAGTCTGGTTGATGTAGTATATCATCCAGCAAGCTTGTGTAGTTAAAAACTTCCTTCTACTGCTACATGCAGTTCTAGTGGTTCTGAGATGCATTCACAAAAGTTTGTGTAGTACCTTTATAGCTAACTCACAAAAGGAATCATTACACCAATCTGAAGTTGGGTGCTTCTGTACTTGTATTCTACATAATCTACTCACTTCTCAGTTGTCTTGTTACTTCGCCAGATTACTCTTCCTTAGTGTCTAGGCAAAAAGCCTTCCCTTCATCCCATCAATGTTATTCTTTTTTGCTCTTTTTCAGTTTTCAGTATTCTTTTAAAAAGTGGAGACTGTAGCAAATAAGGGGCACTGGTGTTCAGACTCTATAATGAAGATACGGTTATCTCTTAACCTGCTTTTCCTTCCTGGCTCTCTCCACAATGCCAGGGGGTAATACAGAAGGGTAGTGCACATTGGAAGAATGGAAGTGCATTTTCTTTTTTACATCTCTTTCTTCCCCCAGAACGGAAGAACTATTGTGGTGATACATTCTGTTGAATGAAGATATCTCACAGCCATATGGGTCATTCCTCTTTCTCCTAGTAAGGTTAAAACATGCTCATGTGTGATCAGGGCTGTAAGTTTTTATAGGTGATGACTGCAGAATGAATCTGTTGGTTCAGCACACCTTCATAAACTACTTGCTTAAGGAAATTGAGAGGTTGTATCTGCTCTGTACTGCTGCATTTGTTAAGCTTGCCAGTTATCTCACTTTAGGGCCCCGGTACATGCAACACAAACAAAATCTGAATCCAGATCTATGGATGCCAAATTAACAAAAATATTTTGAAAGTATCATTACACAAAACTGATCTAATACATTTTAAGAGTCCTTATTTGAGAGAAATAAATCTCTGATTTGACCACAAGGGTAGAAATGTCTTGCAATTTGCTACCCATTTTGACCATCAAGTCACTGAGGAAGCTATCAGGAAATAGTAAAGATATGCTTGTATATGCTTGACATGCTTGGTTTTAGCAGGTTAGTAATCTAGAATTTATTCCCTATCATGTCCATTACAGCTTTGAATTTTCTGTATTGCTAAGTGAATAACCTACTTCTTTGATCTAAAATTAGTGTGTGAAGCTCCATTTTTAAAGTACTTCCAAGTACATCCACTTTTGCACCCCTGCTACTTGCTTTCATTATACAACAAGGGTGATTGTTTCTCCATTTAGAAGAGAACTTACTGGGTTTTAAATTATTTTCCTGTACATTCATCCAGATGGAGAGTGTAAGCAGTTTGTTAGGGTTTAGGAGTAGAAGTTCAGGTGACTTTTCAAATAGTGTTAGTACAGTAGAGTTGTAGACTAGAGTCCCACTATGCAGATGAGAGACCAGAATTTAATCTTTGTGGTTCTTGTTCATTAGGATGAAATTCACTGTGGTTTGTGGGAAAACTCAGGGGAGACACAAATTCTTGCAAAAAAATTATTTGGCTCTCTAAGGAAGCCCATGTGAGACACTGCTTTCAGCAACATCAAAATGTTACTGCACATACCAGACTTCTTCATTCATGCTGCCAAAGGAATAATAGGATTACCCTGCTTTGTTTTTCTTTTTTATCCTGGCATTAAGTAAACTGAAACTTGAAGTGAGAGTCACTGGGAAATAAGGGCTGTTGAAAAAGAGTTCATTGTCCTTTTATTTTTATTCTTCTTAGGTGTTCACTGACAAGTTCAGGTTTATCCAGAGAACCATGGCAGAAGGTGGATTTGATCCTTGTGAATGCATTTGCTCGCATGAACATGCAATGAGAAGACTGATTAATCTGGTAAGGATAACATGAGGATATTTGGAAAGGTGGTTATTCAGACATTACTTCAGCTCTTGCAGATTTGCAGTGACTGATGTTTTTGATTCTGCTTATTCAGTTGTGTGTACATTTAGAATCTGTGTATCTGATCTTCTGGTGAGCTTTTGAATAGTTAATACAAATGACAGCTTTCTGTTTATTTCCCAAGGCTGCATTTTGATGCTGTTGACAGTGTTTCTATGGAAATGTTTCTTTGTAACCCTTTTTTAGTCTGCATAAAACCAAAACTACCCTGCAAGCTCTTTGAATTCAAGGTAATATCTATCACACATGAAGTGCTGTTACTTACAGGTCAAGATAACAATGTCTAAATTTTTAAAACTAACCTTGAAAAATTTCTGAAGTTGAGAATCCAGTGATTTTTGAGGTTTGAGTTCTGTTTCTTGTTGTGCCATTGATATGGTTGAGCAACTTCAAGCAAGTCATTACATTGCTGTAACTGTGACCTGTAAAATGGTAATGATTCTTTGCTTCCATATGGAACTTAGTTCATTGTCCATTGAAGAAAAAGCTATGAAGCACTATTTTTTTCCTAAGTAAAAGTATATACATTAAAAAACTAACTTTAACAATTGTGAACTGTGAGCAATTAGGTGAATTTGATTTCAACTCTAATTTGGGTAAACTGTTTTTTAAGATCACATTTTACATCAGCTTCAGTTGATGTACTTCCCTGTGTTAATTTTCGTAAATTTGATTTTATACCATTTTCTTTCTTAAGGCCTAAATTAATATCCTTTTAAGTTACTGAGGCCATCAACTGCTCAAGGCAGCATGTCTGAAGAGCATCCTTTCTAGGAGCAGGCCCTTTTGCAAGAGGTTTATTGTTAGTATTTTAGGGAGGTTATTATAGGAAAATGTGGCATCCACTGGCTGATGCTAACAGCAGTGGTAATGTTCAAGTCTCCAACGTATGTATGTCTGGGAATAAAGAATCAATTTGTGTGCTTGATCTTACAATAAAACCACTTCTATGTGCATCCACAGAAGAACAAACTTGTTTTAAACAGCACTTTGCAAGAAGTATTTATAGCTTGTTCTTACAAATGTGTGAGTTGTACTCACACAGTCCTGCTTCACCTTGAACATAAAATCCTGAGTGTCCACACTGTGTTGGCATTGGAGTGCATCATTACACTATCTCATCTAGAATGACAGGGGAAGAGCCTAACGTAAGGCAGGTGCTGTACCTGTGTGTGCTCTTGGGGAGTTTGGCTGGCCCCATTTTGCAAAGAGACTGATCAGAATAAGAAGAGTTCACTGCGTGTGCCTGTAATACAGCAGTGCAGAACCTGTGCTATAGTGGTCTCACATTGCACCCCTGGGCCTGTGCATGGATAATGCCTCCCCAGAAACATACAGGCCGCACTGGGAGCCAAAATACCCCAGACCAGGTTCTTGTGGTGGGATGACTGTGCCTGTGGCAGAAGGCAAAATGATCCCCCACAAGGGCAAGAGAAGTTACCAATGCTTGTTATCTCAGACTGTGAGACCCTTGGGCTAAGCATCAAAGCTAGAGCTGCCAAGCAGCAGACATCATGTAGTGGCCACCTGCACCAAAGTCCAAACTGACACCAGACAAATAGAGCATGTTTGCATAGCCAATTGCACGTGCTTTATGGGCCTAATACGATTTTCCTTTGGTAGCTCCCAAGTGTGGTACAGCCAGTGCTCTCCTGGTACTCACAAGTAGAAACAGATTCACTTACTGCTGGACAAGCAATAGGCTTGTTTGGGATATGGAGGTGCAAGAAGTGAAAGGGATGTGTGCCCATTTGCTGGTATTACCAGAATTGTTCAGGGTGGAAGGGGCCTCAGGGAGTCGTCTAGGCAAACCTCTTGCTCAAAGCAGGGTCAACAGTGAATTCACACCAGGTCATTCAGGACTTTTATTCTAGCTGAGTCCTGAAAACCTTCAAGAGTAGCAATTCCATGGCCTCTTGGGACAACCTGCTCCAATATTTGACAATCCTTGTGGTAGAGAATTTTTTGCATCCACTGTTTTAGTTGAATGTATCATGCCTTCTGCCATACAGTGCTGTGAAGAGACTGTCTCCATCCTCTCAGTAACCCCCTTGTAAGTAGTGGGGGCTTCTGCTAGATCTCTTCCCTGAGCTGAGTGCTCCAGCCCCTAGTAACCCCTACTGAATTTGCTTCAATATGTCAATATGTCTCGTGCAGGAGAGCTTGAGACTGGATGCAGTATTCCAGATATGGGTTTCAGGTGCTGAGTACAGGGGTGTAATCACATCCTTCAGTCTACTTATGCACTGTTTAAAGGTCAGTGTTGTTGGCACAAGGGTGTAGAAAATTGAGGCTTCTGTGGAGCCTTTGCATCAGGGCCCAGCCATCGTAGCTCATGCTTCCCAGTTCATGGCACAATTTCAAAATCTTCTGAGCTCTCCCTGCTACCCCCATATGGATGCTCATATGCATGTTCTTTCACAGTAAGTGTTTTCCTCTTGTCTTCAATGTGACACTTGCGCTATATCCCACAGTTGTGTTGATTCTGGACCATGAGGCTTCTGGGCACATGCTAAACTGGTGACAAAGGAAACTCCAGGACTAAGTTCCAGGAAGTTGGGAGGGAGAAAGAGGGCGGTGTGATGCCTACCGTTTCCTCTGAGGCTTCTCAGATACAAATCTGGACCAGTATGGTTCAGACTTTTGACCCCCATCCAGCATTGTTTAATCTTTTCATTTTTTTTATAGAAGATACTGACAGGCAGTGGAACTAGTCAGCCAGTTCTTTTCATGTTGTGGCTGGAGGATTCTAGGTATGAATGATGCAAGGTGTGTCCAAAGTCAGAAGTGCCACAAAGGTCTCTGAGATTTAGTTCCCAGGCTGCTCCATACAGTATAAGTTGGGTGCAGACAGGTCACCTGGAGCCACACTGGTTCCTGCGCTGTAAATGTAAACAGAGCACATCATAGGTGCATGCTGTTGGGTAGTCACCAAGACCAGTATAATAGTGTTCCTCTGTAGTTCCAGGAATGGAATTTATTGTTCAGTGTCCAGCTTCCTTAAAGATCATACCAATTAGCACTGGAAGTTGTGAGGAATAAGGGGAAATGCCAGATTTCATCTCTTCTAAAAAGCAAAACAGATGCTCCTAAATATTTATAAGAACAAATCACTAGCTGCAGTAATTCAGCAGAAGAAAGGAGAAGTCTCAAAAGTCTCAGTCAGCATCCAGATTATCCTCAGGTAACCTCTTACATGATTTTAGCAGGAAGCTTCACTATTTCATCTGTAATTTCTATGCTTCAGTAAGAGTTTGCTTCCTAAGCTGCTGGTTTTACTCAGTCTTACACAACATAAACAAACAGGAATTTTACTATTTGTTTTAAAAGGAACCCTTGAACATCAGTTCTCAAAGTTGCTGAACCCTACAGATCTCAATGGAGACTGGAGCCCACTACCTCTAAAAGCTGGATCCTCAAAACCTTTTCTCCAAAACCATTGTGATACAAGAAAAGGAATCAATAGTTGT
This sequence comes from Agapornis roseicollis, assembly GCA_002631895.1. Classification (NCBI taxonomy): domain Eukaryota; kingdom Metazoa; phylum Chordata; class Aves; order Psittaciformes; family Psittacidae; genus Agapornis; species Agapornis roseicollis. The sequence continues at coordinate 200,807 of NDXB01006437.1, read as the reverse complement.
TGAGCCTACGGGGTGTGTGTGTGTGTGTGTGTGTGTGTATCTGGAAATCCAAACATGCTGTATACACAGAATGGTTCCCTGTACCTACTTAATTGTTGTTTTGTTGTGTTTCTTTTTCTTCTTCATTCATAATACCATGAAGATTTTACAGAAATGGACTGTATATCTAGAATGGCATGGTATCTTTTTTAAAGATTTTTTTTGCCACTTATGAGGTTAACAGGGAGATACTGTTCATGTTCACAGTTCATAGAACTTCTATATACGTACTTCAGCAGCGTTAAATTCTCTCATGCTGAATGTTCTATCATTTTACTGAAGTGGATTTTTCAGGGTTCTCCTTGGTGTCGAAACATGAAAATTTCACCCATGTAGACTTCTGTAGTATGGCCACTGTAAATAATATAAATATTGTGATTTCCAAAAATTCCTGGGAAACAATGGAAATATGAAGTCTTTGGCTGTAACTTCATAAGTATAATTTTAAGTGTGTAATACCCATGGAAACATCTGTTAGGATTTGTTGCTGTTCTGTAACAATTTGACTATTGTATGTTGGGCTTATTATTTACTCTATGGGATAGCAGATAATTGGTAACTTCCATAAGAGGAAGTAAGCATAAAAGAAAAATATCACAAGACTTTCCATCCTCTGCAGATACACAAGAGTGGTCAAAAGACAGTGACAGGTCTGTTAGCTTGTATGACTTTATCTCCTTTTCAGTCTCTTCTATCTACAAAACTTATTTTGACAAGAGGAGCCAGAGTTCAAGAATGAAGAACAACAAACAACATAAAGTACATTAATGAGGGGCTCTGTCAGACAAGAGGACAGCTGTTTGAAAGAGTCACAGTGAAAGACATTCCGTGGTATCCACAGGAAATGGGGCCTTTTTTAGTTGCAGCAGAAAATAGCAAATCTCCAGATAAGAATGATGGTATATTTAAACCTTTTTATCTCCCTTTTTTTTCACTTCTTCTGTAAAATAAAAATCTTTATTTTACTTCTCTGGACTTCCGTGTTTTCTGAGTAAGCATGGCTGATTCATGGAGTATCTTGGTTCAAGGCTCAGCTCAAATCTGAAAACTGAACTGAAATCTCTGTGTATCTGGTGGAAGGGGATAATCAAACATAGAGCACCTTCCATGAAGCCTGAGACTATTTCTGTGACCACTTAGGGTGGCCAGAAATATCAAAGCAAGCCAGTAACACACAGAGCTTTGTATGATGTAAACACCCTTTTTTCCCCCCAGTATTATTTGCTTTACAGAAATGGTGACTTCAGAATTTTCTCACAGCAGTTTCTCTGAAAATGAGCAGTATGTTCTTAAACCAAAGCATTTCTAATTGTGTAATACAAAAGGGCCCATTTTGATGAACTGCCAGCAGTTCTACTGTAGAGATTTAATGGCTGTACAAACCTCTGTGGGAATTACAACCTTGTGTTTTGTTCTTCTGTAGCTAATTGCAAAGTAATGGCCCGTGTCTAGTTATGTTTCTGTATCAGAAGTCTTGAATGCCTCAGAAACTCTGGGGGATACAAAACCAAGCATTGTTTATTTCAATCTCTCTTGCCTTTTGAGGTGTCACTAGATCTTTTATAGCAAAAGTTGCAAATTCTCAAGCTATTTCAACACAATTGCTTCAAGCACTCTTTTGTCAACCAAGCTTCCACATAAGTCTCTTGGCCAGGTCATTTTCGAGTCTTACAGTTATAAACTGGCATAGTCTGAAATAGAATCCAGCTCAGCCATGGATCTTGGCTGAGGGCAACTTTGTGCAAACAGCACAGAATAAACACAGATGACTAAAATAGATCAGCGTTGTGTGCCACAAATGGTTGAAAAGCTCTCAAGATGCCAGCACAGCTAAGCCCAACTTAAATAGTCCTTCAGGCAACCAGCAAAAGTGAGTCAAGCTTACTTTTGGCCTTCTACTGAAAGCACAGCAGAGCTGTACTGAATGCATTTCTGATAAATTAAAGTGACCTTCTGAATATGCTTCTCGAGACTTCTTATGTGTTTCATTCGCCTTCTGGTTTTTTTTAATAGCAGTTGCTATTGCTCCTTTAGCCCCTCTTAGCCAACCACCCCAAGAGCAGGAAGTTGCATTTTGCTCTTGTTTGCTCCTTTATTTTCCTTGGTGTTCAAGCTGGTTCAAAAAGGACCTTTCCGAACAGATGAACTTTAGGTTCCTCATTAGGGCAAAGTAGCTAGCATCCCTCTGAGATGTAGTGGGAAAGACTTGGTGCACCTTCTAAGGCACTGCGACAAAAGAATAAAACACAAGGTTGGAGTGGCAGGGCATGAGCCTGCTCCTGAAGAATTCGTGCTCCATTGACTTCCATTTTCCTTTCTTCACCTGGTAATCAAAGTGCTGGTGTTGCTCAGGTTAAGTCCTCAGAACTTTGTCACAGAATTCGTGCACTGCCAGTGGTTTTTAATCTAGGAACTAGTTCTACATCAAGCAGTATAAGTGGAGACTATTTTCTAGAGAGTTAAGTGGATGTTTTTTAAAAGTAAAAAAAAAGCCATGAAAAGTGGTGTCCACTTGGGTCCATGTCCCCTAGAGACCATTTTTACCAATAAGAGGTTGAGTATCAGGGCTTGACCAAAAGTTGAAGGTGCTTGTCATTCTTTGCATTTCCCATTCCTGGGCTTTGTAGTATGCTGGAAATGGCTGCTTCTTAACCAGTGTATATATACATATATATATATGTATTTAAAAACAGTAATATATATATATTAAACTGTCTGTCACACCTGACCTGAGCATCTGAAAGCATGCATATTGTGACAGTATTGCAAGCAGTGGAAAAAATAATGCATTGAAAATTCTATCAGCTTGATATTCCAGGAGTAACTAATAGCTATAACCTGTATTATGAATGGCTGAACTCTGATGATCAGAGCTGTGTTACAGCCGTCTCATTTGAGGAAAAGGGAGAAAACTTCTTTTTCTCTCAGGCCACATCTGGATGTAGTCAACACTTAGAGTGAACTGTACTTTTGTGTTGGAACTGGTAGTTCTAAGACTTCCTCAAGACTGTCTATGTGGGAGTACCCTTTTCATTTGCTAAAATACATCATTTTGCAGAAGATCCTCTTTGTTTGGTCAAACCCCCCACATATATTCTGGTTTTGTATTTTAGATATAAATTTGTTAATGAACTCCCAGGAGTTAGAAATGCCTCTGTAATCATACTGTGTAATATTCTATCTTGTTCATTTGTTGTCTAGTATTTCATGCAGTCAGAGGTGCTGAAAGTTCCTTGTAATGATCCTGACTATCACACTGCTTCATCTTCTTTTCCTTGACTCTCCCTGTTCTGCTTTGCATTCACTAAAAGTAGGATGTCAGTGATACGCCAGGTCCTCAAGGCCAGCAAAATTATAAAACAGTCATGCAATTGTAGGAAAGTGAGGGAAGTGTGGAAAAGTGGGATCTGTGTGATACTGAGGTGAAACAGGAGAAATGAGAAAATAAAGGGAAGAATGTTTTCTTCCCCAAATCAGGGCTGCTGTTTGCACAGTGGTCTGACTTGTTGATCTGTTGCATCTTCCTCTATAAAATTTCATAGTTTTCAGTATGAAAGTTAATGTTCTCCCTCTGTTATAACCAGCTGATGGTTATGTTTCTTAAGAGTTGGTTTGTAATCTAGTAATATTATTCTGAAAGGTACCAACCATCCTTCTCTCTTATATGCTATGAGAAAAATGACATTTCACTTCACAGGACCAAACTCCAGATTTTTATTGCAGACTGTTACTGTGTTATCATATGAGCAATCATTTATTTCATTGTAATTCCACATATGATGATAAAAAATGTAGGAGTGGGGAAGGCAGTGTTCACTTTTTTCTTGTTTGTTCCTCTAAGAGAAACTAATGTTGTTTAAGACACAATTCAATTCCATCAGCATGTTCCTCTTTCTCCCTTATTTTTCTTGTATTTCTCTTGGCCAGCTTGTAGCAGAATAATGCACGTAGGTGTCAATTTTGGATCTTTAAATCTGAACTGTACAGATAACACTACCTGGCTTGTATTCAGGACTGGCCTGACTACCACAGCAATTTATTTATGTTGTTTACTAAATCGTTTGTATACTTTGGACAGAACAGACATGGTTGCCAGCTAAGCTTAAACAATGATTTCATTACCCAGAAGCATGAGAACACAATTGGGAGTGTGCCGTGGTGGTGTCATCTTCTGGCATCATTCGAGAGAAAAAGCAGAGCTTACAATTGGTCTAAAGTGAAAAAAAATTATTTTCACAGGTGATGCTATTTTGCCCTTGTTATCACATAACATTTTCTATCAACAGTCTGTGATTCCATTTTTAATTTACCTTTAAGTATTTAGGTACTTTTAGGTATAGGTTGGGCAAAGAGGAGATTCAGAGCAGCCCTGCAGAGAAGGACTTGGGGGTGGTGGTCAATGAGAACATGAACATGAGTTGACTTCAGTGTGCGCTTGCAGCCCAGAAAGCCAACCGCATCCTGGGCTGCATCAAAAGGAGTGTGACCAGCAGGTCGAAGGAGGTGATCCTGCCCCTCTACTCTGCTCTCGTGAGACCTCACCTGGAGTATTGTGTGCAGTTCTGGTGTTCTCAACATAAAAAGGACATGGAGCTGTTGGAACAAGTCCAGAGGAGGGCCACGAGGATGATCAGGAACTGGAGCACCTCTCATACAAAGACAGGCTGGGGAAGTTGGGGCTGTTTAGCCTGGAGAAGAGAAAGCTGCGTGGAGACCTCCTAGCAGCCTTGCAGTATCTGGAGGGGGCCTATAGGGATGCTGGGGAGGGGCTCTTCATTAGGGACTGTAGTGACAGGACAAGGGGTAACGGGTTCAAACTTAAACAGGAGAGGTTTAGGTTTGATATAAGGAAGAAATTCTTTCCTGTTAGGGTGGTGAGGCACTGGAATGAGTTGGCCAGGGAGGTTGTGAGTGCTCCATCCCTGGCAGTGTTCAAGGCCAGGTTGGACAGAGCCTTGGGTGGCATGGTTTAGTGTGAGGTGTCCCTGCTTAAGGCAGGGGGGTTGGAACTAGATGATCTTAATGTCCTGTCTAACCCTAACTATTCTATGATTCTATGATTTATTCTTGCTTTCCTACTTATCTATCCTTTTATTTTCATTGCCACCATTATCCATTTCCGCTCTCTTATCTCTATACCTAGCTTACCTGTTTCTTTCACACATTTCTCTGGGCTTTCTTCCATCACAATTCCTTGTATAGAGGTCTTTCCCTGACTTGGCTCATGAAGTCATTAATTTTTCATTCATGTCTTTTCTGAAGACTTACTTCTGCATTGAGCTGTCTCAAAAGTTATTCTAAAGGGCAATTATTTTAATTATCCCTATATAAATAATTTCATCTCATCTGCCATTCACACAAGACTTCATTGATTATTGCACTGTGTTCCTGCCACTAGTCCTGTTCTTCTTGTTTTTCTACCTCTTTATTGCACCATTTCTAGTGCTGGAGAGTGTTTTGGCAATTATGCCATTATTTATTATGAAAGATGAGAAACTGGTGACCTGGCTGATCATGGGCATCTTTCTGGTATTTGTATACTTTGTCTTTTTTTTTTTTTTTTTTTTTTTTTT
>NDXB01006437.1:156818-195079 GCA_002631895.1 Agapornis roseicollis | reverse complement strand
TTTTTTTTGGTTTTTTTTTTGTTTTTTTTTTTTTTTTTTTTTTTTTTTTTTTTTTTTTTTCTTTTTAACTCTTAAATAATACTTTAAGTCTTAAAAAGAAAAAGTGTTCATAGTGGACAGAACTCTTAATCTGGGTTTAGACAAGATGCTGTTTACTTGAATTGAAAAAATAAAAAAGAAATCTGAGCCGAGACTGGGGCCAGCCCCAGGATTTGTGGGACTGTTGGACTCTGGGGTAGCAAATCCTGAAAACCCCTCTGAAGAGGAAGCAAGGGAACTGACACAAGAACAAGTTACTGTGAAGGTAGTTAGAAGTCTGAATTTCCTTTTCCACAGGACCTGTCTGTGATGAGCAGTAAATGCAAAGTAGCTTAACTTCTTTCATGGGAAGACTGAAAGGATCCCAGTGGCTGAGATCACTGTATTGGAAAAACAGGTTCTCTGTTTAGCTAGATGAAGCTGTTTCACAAGACTTACTATTTCACTTGGACTTCGGTGATTTTGTGGAGCAGCTAACATGCAGTTAAGGTTCACGCCCTGTTTTCACCACACGGTGGTATGTTTGTGTGCCCACAGTGGGTTTGCACATGAACAAATAGAGACTTTACTTAATATAGTGACTTCACAAAGAAGGTTTCCAGTGGGCAATAGCAGCATCCCTTTACTGTGACTGTTCGCATTTTTTCCACAGCTGGGATTGTGAAAAGTGGTGGCTGTCATTGCTAAAAACTGCAGGCTTCTGTCAGAACATGGCATCTGTTGTAAGAGTAGCAGCAGAACACGGTAAGGTTTTGGGTATGCTTGATGGGTCAATAGTGTTAATCCACAAGATGGCATGTTAAAACTGTACTTTATATAAAGTGTCAAAGGAGCAGGATCTCAACACCGTTTGTTAGTGTGAACTGGGGCTAAAAGCTTTGTCTATTGGAACTAGCAGCTATTTGAAATGTTCTAGTTTTATTTTTGCAGTGCAAAGTGTGACCATTGTGGGGAAAGAGTGAAGAAAACCCGTTTTCTCTTACCACTGGGAGTAACTTGGTTTCTTTTTTTCTTGGTGTTGTGCTGGGTTTACATTCAAAATACGCCAGTAAGTGAACACTGATTTGCTCTAATTCAGGCACTGGTGCTTCCTGGTTCCAAGAACTTAAGAAGGGCTTCATAGAAACCAAGCACTTATATTGACTATGAATTCTTGTGGTTTGGGGATTATTAATTTAAATTATTTTAACTTAAGCTCTTTAAAGGTTTAAATGTACTTGGAGGGAATTAAAAGTTCATGGTTGTATTTTAAACTATGTGCATTTAGTATTTTTACTTGCATTGCCTGTAAGTTTGCACTGTATTAAAACTGAACATTTTTGAGCCGCCTTAGCTCTCTTTTAGCTTTCATGATGTTTGCAATTTGTGTTTACTTCATTTTGGACAATAAAAGATAAATTAGTTAATTTTTTGGCTCACATGCACTAAGCCATTTACTGTATTTGGATGACAAACTGCACAGAGAATGTTAAAATTCAAATATAATCCTCTTCATTTAAATGGAAGAAAATAATAATTTCTGTAAATATTTAGTTTTGCAACATTTTTCACTCTCTTTTGTTGAATAAGCCCCAATGTTTCAAACACCAAATTTCTGTGTTCTTCTTAAGGGCCTGTTCCAGAATATATTGAAAAACATGAAAAAGCTGTTGCTGTTAGTAGGCATCAGATCAGGCAGTCAACTGTACATCTTGCACTAAATTCACGTTTTTGACAGCACAAGGATCTCAGAAAAATTAATAAACCCAAATTCACAATTAATAATGTCGCCTTTAAGTATGTAAGAGCCAATGTATTCTAATCTCTGTTGAGATTTTTCTTATCAGCTCTGTCCCCATTCTGAAAAATATTGAGTGTATTTGAAAAGTCTGAGGGTTTCATTGGGAAGAGGGCAGGCCTCCTTCAACTTTTTACTATTATTCCACAAACTTTCATTCAAACTCCCGCTTCACATTGGAATAGAAAATCTGAAAACAAAGGTCTGTTTATTTCAAGTCCTTGATAATTGCTCCTTTTTCCATTACCTGACAATTGAAATGTCTCACATTCAGGGTTTTTCCAACAGTTGCCATGTCCCTTAAGGGTGTAGTTAACAAGAAAGAGCTAATTGGTTGAAGCAGCATTCTTGTTTCAGCAAAAGGCAGAATCTTTCTCAACCATTCAACTTAGGTGAGCATTTCATACATGGGCCAGGATCATTTCTCACCTTTTGACTAACTCAGTGACCACAAGGGATCAGATTTCTATTGGGTATCAGGGTTATGAACTAGTTCATCTGTGTGAATTGAGGAAAACCTGTTTCTACTGCTGGTCATTTTCCACCAGCTGCCATGTTTCATCCCAAGAGAGCAATATGTAGCCTGTCACTGAGGTGTTAAAAAGAGATTTGTTACATGGCTCACAGAGCTGTCCTAGAACTTCCCTGCTCATGGACTACAGAGATGTTGCATGTGCCTGTAGGCAGGAGGGGAAGTGAGCATGAGGAGATATTTGAGTGTCGTTTTTATCGTGCAATCTATGTCATCTTAAAACCTATTTGAGTCTTTGAGTGGCCCTGTTCTGACTAAACCTTCTCCAGCACAAGTAGTATTTATTAAAAAAAATTATATTGCCTGGAATAGTTGAGAAATGTTTCTGATAAATATTTCTAAGCAATACTTTTCTTGCTGGATACAAGTATAGCAGAGAATATGAAGTGTAATATTTTTAGGTGGGATCTTTAAATCAGTATGATCACGTTGTTATGCATTGTTTTCAATTTAGAGCAATTTTACACAAATTATAAAATATGCAGGGTTTGTACTGTTCTCTTGTAACTGTTTCACATCATTTGATGTTTCTAAACCTATCTTGTACAGTGAGTTTCTGAATCCCCATTAAAAAAGTGGAATATTTATTATCCAAGCCCTTCGAAAAGCATGACCCCATTATCAAAGTACAGATGGTTATCATAGAATCATAGAATAGTTAGGGTTGGAAAGGACCTTAAGATATCTAGTTCCAACCCCCCTGCCATAAGCAGGGACACCTCACACTAAAGGTGCCTCTGTACATGGTTCCTCCACACATAAGCAGATTTTTTTCCATATTGGCAGAATATAATCTAATACAAGCGTTTTTTTCAGCAGAGGTTTGTAGATCAACCCATAATGGTATTTTTCTTAAGACTGCTTGCTTACTGTAGGATTTCTATCATTGGTGTTTCCAGCAGTACTTTTCATTCTAAGGTCTTGGAGCCTGTCCTGTGTTTTGAGAAGTAACCAGGGATGCCTGTAGGATAAAATTCAGTATCTGAGTGTACCCTCTGGGCATACATAATCTTTAGAATTTAATACATACTGTGTCTTAATTCAGGTGGCTTCCTACAGTGTGTAGGCCTTTCATGAAGAAATGGTCAAGGTAATGGTAACTGATAAAGCTCAGTGTGATCATGATCATGACTGAGACCACTCTTCAAGAAAGGCATAGCTGTAGCCAGAATACTTTTCTGTTTTTGCTAATCAAGCTTCTCTGGTGGTTAAGATAACCATGTCAATCAGAGATGAAGCTCCGCAATTTTTTTTGCTGTGGTCACAGTGGAAGCCCATCTGGTAGGCAGGTGAATGTTAACAGTAACAAAAAGTACATGCACCATTTATTGAGCTGGCTTTTATAGAACTCTCATGGTTTTGAAAAGTTGTATTTGGACAGAGAGTAACATGTAGAATGGGAGATAGCTGGTTTTGAGGATAGAACACCCCACGGCAGTGTTGCCTGTCTTGAGCAAACTAGTGTCGTGGTTTAAACCCAGCCACGCAGCTCCTTCACTCACTCAACCCCCCTTTCTTGCCCTCCCCTGCTTCCAGAGGGATGGGGAGGAGAATCAAAAGAATGCAACTCCCACAGGTTGCGATAAGAACAGTTTAGTAACTAAGGTATAACACAAATCACTACTGCTACCACCAATAATAACAATGATAAAGGAAATAACAACGGTAAAGAATACAGCATCTCACCAACCACTGAGAGAAAACTCACCCCAATCGAGCACCAACCAAATACCTCCTCCAACCCAGCAGAGCACTCGCCCTTCCGGGTAACTCTCAGTTACATCCTGGGCATGATGTGCTATGGTATGGAATACCTCTTTGGTCAGTTCGGGTCAGGTGTCCTGTCCCTGCTTCCTCCCAGCCTCCCCTCCTCCCTGGCAGAGCATGAGGCTCACAGAGTCCTTGGTCAGAATAAACATTACTTAGTGACAACTAAAAACATTGCTGTTATCAGTTTTGTTCCCAACTGAAAGTCAAAACACAGCTGCACCAGCTACAAAGAAGAAGAAGAAATGACTGCTACTGCTAAACCCAGGACAACTAGATAAGCTGTGTGAGTACCAGCCATCCTAGGGACAGAGGCATAACATGATGTTTGTATGTTTCTGATCATATACTTATTGTCCATTTTAATTTTGGGCTTCATTCTGTGTCGAAGAATACCTGTAAACTGTGTTACACAAAGTAAGGATTATAAACTAAGCCCTTTCCAGAATTAAACCTTTATACAAACAGAAGATAATTATGTTGCTGATCTCTTCAAAATACAAGTATAGTGATATCCAGTTTCCCCAGTTAAGGTATCTCTCGGTGTCAGATAGTCTAAATTGGTATGATTGCCAACATAAAACCTCCTCATTGAGAATTACTTCCAAAGTTTGAAAATAAAACGAGCTTTTGCTTTTATATAAGGAGGGCAGAAAATATGCATAGTTTGATAGATTTTTTTTTAATTCTTTTTTAATAAGGTAAGTAGAAGTCTTCTGTTTGAATTTTCCCTGCTGATGATTTTAACTATAGAAATAGCTGGAAGGTTAAATCCAGCCTTCCTAGTACTTCCTATGGAACTTCTTTGTAGTCTCAGTAAATTTGCTAGCATATTAACAAAAATTAATGTGATCAATCTCCAATTATGTATTTTTTCATTTCTTGAATGTGTGAGTCATTGAAAATCATGTATCATTACATGATAAAGGTAGGGACTTAGACTTTTTCCAAATGTCTTCCTCATTTAGTTACTGCTCTGTTTCCTTGATGTGCTTTGCATAACAGTATGATTAGATACAGCAAATCAGTTATGCCAATACAAAGGGAAATTTGGTTTGTAGAAATTAACTCATGTATTTCTTCCATAAGAAACACCATCTTTTCTTCTTTTTTACATTTGTATATTTACACTAATAATAAACAGATTAGCCTGCTGTGACAAAAAGTGTTGGGATTTGTGACACTACTTGGCATAAAACCTGTCAAAACGCAAATGTCATCTCTATTCAAGGCACTGTAACAATTCTGTACTTTAATTGTTAAGCTGCATGGTTTACCTGCCTAGGCAGAGGATAGAACCTATTTCCATAATGCAGCAGATTAAATACCATCCATTTACCTCTCTGTGCCTGATAAAGAATGTGGTATTTGTCTTTCTTTTTTTGACTCTGTCATCTGTAAAATACTGATTTGCAGGTTGCAGTGTTGACTTTTCTTGCCATTAGCAAGCTTACCTAGCCTGTAAATGCAAATAGTCATTACAGTTGTTAGAAGCATTTTAAATTTTACCCATCGGTAGAGAGAAAAGAAACCAGTAAAATACATATTAAAGTCTGCTTTTTAAAAAGAGATCTTCAGTGGGAACAATAATTAGTGCTAAGTTTAAATACGAAATTTTAATTCAGCCTCTCTGTGCATAACCATTATCACAGTCTGATCATTTATTGTTATGTAATTACAGAGTATTTTAATGTTACTTGATCTAGGTAACAGTAGTAATGCCTATCTGATATAAATCCCAAAATGTGTGTAGAGGGTATATCTGCACATAACAATGTCTGTATCACTACAGAGTTTTAACTTGAATTTTAAGAGGCATTCAGTGGTTGCAACCTGTGTGGAAGCAATAAAACTTTCGTCAGGTGACTTAAGGGCTGTGTAAACAGCATTCAGAAACTGACTTCGCACACCATAAACTAAGTGCAGTGCAGTAAAAGGATCAGTTATAATCTTCCTTATCTTGAACTTGTGCTCTGACATGATACTAAATCATGGCTTCACTGAAAGCTGACCGAGTCTCATTGCTGACTGTCATGCCTTTCTTTTTCTCTCTTTCAGCTGAGACAATCCCAGTCATACTGCACAGACACAGAATGCCTTCAGGAATGTGAGTAACTGTTGAGATCAGGAGCATGGAAGTAAAATAGACAGTAATTAAAATATAGTCTGACCAGTATTTAAAATGCAGCAGTTGATTTGACGTTATAGGAACATATTATGTTAAATCAAATACTACAGTACGAAACTGTTATGTGGGGGAGGTAATTTCGGAGAATCTGTGATGCAGGTGAACATTGTACATTGAAAGCATTGTATGGAAGCAGCAATAGCAATGGCTCCAAAGCTATCAATACACCAGCATGACCATTGATTGGGCCCCAAGCACTACTGAGTCTTACCATTAGCCTCCAAAATAGGATGATTTCATTTTTTCCCTAAGGAGAAAATTTGGAGGGGGCTATATTTGTCCTCCTTGCAGTCATAGCAGCCTAACCACATGAGACTGGATATTCAGCACAAACCCTGACACATACACATGTTCACAACTGGGACCGAGTGACCTGCCGTCAATACTGTGAGCCCTCTGCTCACTGTGAGGGAGAGGAGATTCCTCACCAGTTCTGACTGGTAAGTTGACATACAGCGCACCAGCATTTCTGTTGACTTGGTGGCTGTGTAGTTAATGAAGCAGAGCACTGATGTGTACGTTTCTTATAATTTGCCATGAAATACATCAAAAAAACTCTCCTGAAGAGTGAGTATTTACTAGGACAAATGTTACCAGCATCTGCAGGGAAGCGTAGCTGTGCAGAGCTTATGCAGTAATGTAAGCTTGCCCTGGAGTGCTCTGTTTACGCTTTTGATGGTCTAGGGGGAACGTTGCCAAATGCCTATAAATAAAAATGAAGTGGCTCTGTTTTTCCTATATTGCTTTACCAATTGAGCACATGAACTCATTCAATTAGCTTGCATTAGGACTACTGTTGTAACACTCAGAGGGAGGAGGGAGCACCTGAGCAGTGTTTGGGGAAGCAACGGCCGCTGGTGCTCATGTCTTCTATAGGTCTAGGAGTCAAGGTTTCTAGGATCTTTGGTAGACAGCATGCCTTTGTTCACTCTCATGTTCCTCCCTCTTAGCTCCCCAGTAAAACCTATTTAAGGTTGGGCATCTAGCTTGGACTTGCACTAAGACCTCCCAGCTTGAAACAGTCCCAGATTCATTGCCAGACTCAGTTGAAGGGGAAAAGCTATGAGCTTTCCCACATAAACCCTGAAAAAAAGAGTGGTGCACACACTGTGCCGTACAGTGCTGCTGGCTTTACTGTTTGTCTGTGGGCTTTCCAAGATATGCTGTGTGTCTGTGATTTCTAGCACTCCTCCTCTCCCAGATGCACCTGTCCTGGGGCAGACTTCCTGGACTCCCAAGCATTAGACTTCTGTATCTGGGTTGTTCTTCTTTTTTGGTGATGTTTTTGTGGAGGGTTTGTTTCTTTGTTTACTCACAGGTGTGTAATAAAGGCAAAGAGGCAGGTATCAGGAGGCAGAATATTTTCTGTGTTAGAAATAGGCACAGACTGGCTGTGCAGCTTTCTGAGCTTTAGTCCACAGTCAAAACCAAGTGATGGTAGGTCATTCTGCTCAAGCCTTGGGAGTCTTCATCATCAAAATTTATGAAACTCTTAGGCTAACGACTGTATAAATGAGTGAGTTCTGTTATGTGTGGGCACAAAGCTTGTGGGATAGCTTTCATTCTACCAAGCTATAGTACAGTGGGGATGCCAACGGTTTGTGGCAAATAGCTTTCCATCCTGAAAGAGATCCTTGCGATAACTGGCTGTGCATCTGCAAGCAATTTGGCAGCAGTTGTTCCAAACCAGTGGTTTGTTTCAAAAACCAAAGCAAAAATTATAGAGTAAACCCTCTCCTATGCTATTTATATTGCCTTAAATTTAGTTCCAGCAAAGGTATTTTTCTGCTGATGCAATGACACTGACTGCATATTTGTCAGAATATTTTGTGATGCTTCTGTGATTCTGTGCTTGGGCGAACATGAACTCTGTAAGACTGTCAGGAGTCAAAGGCAAAAATAAACAGGCTGAGCCTGGAGAAGCTTCTAGAGATGTTTTCAGAGGCAGATTAAAACAACTCTGGGCCAGTCTTCCGTCCATTGCTTCATCCTGTTCTGACGAGCTTATGTTTGAAGGTGAGTCTCCTCTTCTTTAGGTCCCACAGCTTCATTTCCTGTTACTCACTGACTTTGATTCCTTATTTCAGGACCTAAATATGAAGAAGCTTGTTTCACTACCACCCATTTGCTCATTCCAAGGATTTCGTCTTCCATCTGGAAGCACAGCTGGGAACATTGTCATACACAAATTCTTAAGTTGTAGGGTTGTGGAATAACTGACGAGATGTATGTGGTTTTGCTCTGGGAGGCGTCAGGGCTGTGGTTCAACCAGTGTCACCCCAGTGTCATGTGTTACGCTGTTGCTACCAGCTGGAAGTTCTCAGAAACACCCTGCTTTGAGTCTTCCTGAGCACGGTTTGTTTTTAAAACCCTTCATTTCAGATCTCTCTAGATCTTTAGAGCCAGATCAAAGCAGTAACTCCAAGGCTCTGCCATTCGCATTTTTGTGGTTTTAGCTCTAAATTCTTACTTATCGTTGCTGGCACCGTTACATTGCAGTGACTACCCTGCAGAGGGTTTCCTGCCATGGTCAGAACCAGTGCTTTTGGATTTGTACTCCAAGATCCAGGAGGATATTAGCGGCACTTCAGAGAGGATTTGGGCACTCTGCTTGATGGCTTTTTCTTTGCTGATTTTCTGCTGTCCAAATATCTGCTGTGATGATAAAGCATGTGTCAGAGTCTGATTACTGTTTCCTCCATTCCAGAGGGTGCCTTGGAGACAACAGACTGCAAGTTTTGAATATGCAGCATGTTTAATATTCTGTTGGGATTGTTAATACTCAGCAAATCAGAAGATCTTGCATTTTCCCCTGAAATGTGGAATAAGAGTCATAATCCTTTCCTGAATTCTGTCTAACACAGGTGGGGCAGGGAAAATTTCTCTGAAGTGTGTGGCAGTTGCCATATCAGCAGTTCATCCAGCCCAGGGAGGATCGCAGTTGGTACTGAGCTGCTCTGATGGCTCACGGCCCTTCGCAGCCAGCCTTCCATGTCAAAGGAAATGAGGACTACTACCTCGATTTTTACTCTCTGTTCTAGCAATTCCCAGATGTTGTGACCTGGATTTACCACATTCATATTTTCAGCACTATTCTCATGCTCTGCTAGCTCATAATTCAGTCAGAGATGACTGCCTCAAATGTTGTCTACTCCCAAATTTTCATGTATTTTAAAATGAATACATATCTGTGACTCATCTTGAGCTGTACCCACGTAGGGGAGTCACAGCAGCCTGAAATGTCTGCCAGCTCTTCCCTCCCTTTTCTGGTAATTCCCTTCTCCCTTCCTCTGCTCAAGTCCTTTTTGGCTTTCTTCAGTTTCCTTATCCCTGCCTTTGAGAGTGTCAGCTTGCAGGGAAGGTCTCACAGGCTTTTTGTCTTCCCTCATGACTCGTATGTAAGATACATCTCTTTGTACGGTTTTCTGCCTTTCTTCAGAGAACAGGCAAGGCTAAAAACACTGTAAGAAACAGGCAGCGCAGGTCAGAGAGCGTGCTCTTGCCTTTCCACATGCAAGTGTAAAACAGTAAGAAGCTGAAGATCCAAAAGGAGACATTTGTGCCCTGAGAGGGCAGACAAAGAGCACCACACAGAATATGCTTTTACAGTAAAAGAAATGCAATCTTTCCTCTCTTTCTTTAGAGTACAGCCTCACTCTGCATGACAAATAGCACTTCAAGAGAAGAACTAGGTTCAGGTGAGGAGTATTTAACAAGGACATTTATTAATTTTAATATTGTATTCTTGAGATTTCAGTCATGAGGTGGTTGACCTTTATTCTTTAGAAATTATTTTTACCAAACTCATCATTTTAACAGCTTTAATTGCCTTTGAGTTGAATATTAAATGAGGTGCAAACACTGTCACAGGAGATTCCCACCACTACCACCCCTTCACATTTTTCTCCAAGAGAAGGCTAATTTAAGTGACCTTGTCTATGTTTCTGTGGGAAAAAGCAAGTCAAAGAACTATGTCTTGTACATGAGGCAACGGATAGGATTCACCAGTCATTAGCTCCCATGGGAGTTCATGCCACAATCTCAGACCAGGTCCTCATAATGCTTTTTTTCTTCCTGAAGGTAATTCACCTATGGTGTAAAATAATTCCAAGTAACCACAGAGGCAGAACTGTTCAGAGGCTTCATTCAGAAGTGTGTGGATATATAGGTGTGCTGAGCCCAGGGGACTAGATGCTCTCAAAATAAAGACCTTGGGCTGGATTCAGTGTTGTGTGGGAAGGCGGGTTAAAGACTGTAAGTTTAATGCTACTCAGTGACTCAGGATTATATACTGCTACATTCTGTGCTAGTTGGTTTCTCCCAGGCACTGGAGATTAATAACCAGATCCATCCATCAAAATGGGTGGTGACAGGAACATTTATCTGTGAGGTCAGAACAGAACAATCTTCTATCCATCTGGAAATACTAGAAAATATCACCCACATAAAGCATAGCCTTTATTCTTCAAGGAATCAAAAACCCACTTCTAAATTACCTGCAAAGTATCAATTCTAGGTAAAAGCACTGTGGCTGTGAACTCTCAAAGTAAGATTTTTGTTATTCTGCCTATCAGCACAAATTCCATTCTGTGTGCTTTCAGCTTCACTCAGCTGTTCTTTATCCAAAAGATGGTCTTAGCTGATTGTTTTCTATGGAGGTCTTTGCAGCAAAAGATTGTTGTCTTCTACATACTATTGCTCCCAGTAGCTGAAACAGCTTCTTTTCTGTTCTCTTGCTTTGTGGTGCAAAGCTTTGAAAAGTGTGATTCTCCTTATTTATGTGATATTTTGCTTATGCTCATCTCCTTCTGTTAAGAGATTAAAGTAACAGATTCTGAAATATCTCACAGCCTTATTGAAACACATGGTCATTTGTGAGAAGTGTGGGCTTAGCGGTTCTTGACTAGTATAAACAGTGTTGTGGCTGGTTTAGTATCTGGCACGTTTGAGTAGGTAGTACAGGGCCAAGCTGATCAGTGATCAGCTGCTGTCTCACTTAACTTAGTTTAGAACATGCTTCAGCTCATTTGGTTACATCTAAACTGTATTACAGTGCAGGCTGGAAGAAATTGTCTTGCACAAATGTGTGTGGTTTCCTTCTGTGGTTCCTTCTGCTCCCTTCCTTGGCCTGCAGCATGAGCTGACCTAGCAACATTTACTTATCCCAACTTTTGTTTAACCACAGACCCTACGTGCACTGTCCTTCAGCAAAAATTCCAGAAGGCAGTCTGACTAGTCCCTGTTTCTCTGCATTGTATGGGGGATCCAGCATAACAGGTGATAGGAGTTTTCCATGTGCTACGGAACATATGCACCAAAGCTGTCTTATGTGCTGCTGAAGGTAGTTTGAGACAGCTATTAATGTTGTCTGGAAGCCCCAGAATAAAGCAGTTCTCTTCATGCTAAATTATATGTTAGTTCGCTGGATTGCATATATAAAGGTCATCCAAGATTTAAAATATGATGGTGATAACAGTGATATTTTCCCTCAACACAATTGCAGTTCTAAACTCTTAGCTGCCCAATTCCATACGCTTTCTGAGTCAATTATATGTTAGCGTAATGGATTAAAAGATGAGCATTCTGATTTATTTTCTTTGCACTATACCTTCACTTCAAAACCAGCACACTTCATTCACTCATATCCCCAAAAGAATTGTCACTTGTAATTGTCACTATAAACTCCTAGCCATATAATTCCTCTACATTAGCAGCTTATCAAGTTTTGAGATGTCTGTATTTTGAACATTTGAAAGGCAAAAGCTGTACTGTAGTTTCATTTGCTCATACATGTGAATGGTGGTTGTGCTGTCAGAAACATGAGCTTCTGTAATGTTTTTTTCTTTAATGTTTTTGGGTGCATGTGGTGTCAGTAAAGGACATCAGTCTAACAGCCCCAGCTCATGAAGAGTTCTCATGAACTCATGCTATTCACAGACAGCAGTGTTGTGAATGTCATATCCACAAGCTTTCACACAGCAACCCTTCGCTGTGTTGAGAACAAACCATTTCATGGAAGAGCCTCTGTTAAAAATGCTACCCAGTATGACAGTGGGGAGGGTGGTTCTTTGGTATCAGCACTAACCTTCAAGGAGATTACTCCAGCAGTTCTCTGTGTGTATGTTACCTAGCGAATATTAATAAGACCAACTTTCAGCTGATACTGAATCCAGACCTGACTCCGTGATGAGATGATCCAAATGAGTTGGGACAACTGAAAAATCTGAATGATAGGAGTGTCACCAGAGTTTTACCAGATATTAAAGTTTTCATCTTGAATAATAAAATAGAACAGCTCTTCTCTTTCTGGAGTTATTCAGTATAGCTTTGTATTAATTGCTTTGTATTAATTGATCATCTGTATCATTAATGAAGATGTTAGGTCTTTATATACTATTGTCAATAGAGCCATGGAAGTACCTGTTGTGGTTTAAGCCCAGCTGTAACTCAGAACCACGCAGCCACTATCTCACTTCTCCCCATTCCTTCCCCTTGCTCCTGGAGGAATAGGGAGGAGAATTGAAAGAATGTAACTCCCACAGGTTGAGATAAGAGTAGCCCAGTAACTAAGGTATAACACAAACCACTGCTGCTACCACCAACAATAATAATGGTAAGGGAAATAAAAAGGGAAGAGAATACAACCGCTCACCACCCACCAACCGATACCCAGCCTGACACAAGCAGTGAACCAGCCTTTCTGGGTATCTGCCCCCAGTTTATATAGTGGGCATAACGTGCTGTGGTATGGCTAGTTTGGGTCAGGTGTCCTGTCTCTGCTTCCTCCCTGCTTCCCTTCATCTCTGGCAGAGCATGAGACTGAGAAAGTCCTTGGTTAGAGTAAACATTACTGAGCAACAACTAAAAACATTGGTGTTATCAGCGCTGTTCCCAGGGGAAAGTCAAAACCACAGCACTGCACCAGCTACTAAGGAGAAAAAATGACTGCAACTGCTGAACCCAGGACAGTATCCACCCCTTATTCCTTACCATTCACGTCATGCTCAGATCCCACATTTTCAGTTCACCATCACTCTCAATCTCATGTATATATATATATATTTATATATACATCCACAGAGAGAGAGAGAGAGAGAGAGAGATACCATTCCTTAGTGCATGGACCAATTCCTGTAAACCTGCTGAGTCCATCTGGTCCATGATATCGGGCTCCATCTCTTGTAACCGTCTTTCAGAGCAGGAGAGAGAGTGTAATGTAGTCAATCTGCCAGGCCTCCCCATATTTGTACTTCAGCCATCATCCTCCATACCAGAGAGGCTTTAACTGCTTGGTTTGCTTAATTGCAGCACATTTCACATCGTGAACAACCTGGGCAACAGTGTCCATTGCTAAGTCCACCCCTCAATCATGAGTCCATTTGTATGTTGCATCTCTGCTCTGATGGACAGAGTGTTATGGACCCATCAGGCTCAAAATAATTCAGCCTCCCCTTCAGCAGTTTCTTCAGCTTGTTGCTGGGGACTCCATACAGCTGCTTTCCATCTCCAGCACTTCCAAAGCACTGGAGGGGCCCACTGACCTAGATACTTGCCCATACTGTCCCACATGCCCTGCCACTCATGACTGTCCAGCCTCGGGGAAAATCTCTTAGTCCTCCTACATTGTCGTCTAACCTTAGGGAAGGCCCAAACAAGACTCCACTTAACTTTCGAGATCAGATGAAACAGTCATGGTCACTGAAATGGTCAATGGGCACTGTATGCGTGCCAACATGGTGATCCCCATCACAATCAGCAGGCAGGTCTCAAGGGTACCCAAAGGCCATTCAAAACCTTCAGAACTCTCAAAGGATGCTGCTGTACTTGTCACTGGGGTTGGTGTAGCTGCTGTGCTTGGAACAGAGTAGCTGTGCTGTCTGCTGCGGTCAGAGTTTGAGTAGCTGCTGTACTTGTCACTAGGGTGTGTGGGAATGTCTCCCTCATAGGCTGAGCACCCAAAGAGGGAAAAAAAGATGTGCGATTGCTAAACACTTCTGTTATATACCTCCCACAGTACAGAGGTGGTGACCACATTGGGAACACAAACCAGATCAGTTTCATGTTCAATGAGTCTATTGTATTACAAGCCATTACCATAAAGTACAATGAAACAAGAACCTTAGCCCAAGGCCCCCAGCCGATAAACACTAACACAGCAAATACTGGCTGTAAGTAAGGTACGACATGCTGAAACTGAGATCAAGAGCAACAACTTTGAGAGCTAATAAATCAGCATTGTGACGAGTGACCACTAATCAGAAACAATAAATGCTTAATCACAAATACGATTAGACACACTCTGGTCAGATCTGTCATTATCTCAACCCTTCAAGCCCCACGTCAGGTGTCAAAAAGAACTGTCGTGGTTTAAGCCCAGCCATAAATCAGAACCATGCAGCCACTCTCTCACTTCACCCCCTTCCTTCCCCCGGCTCCCAGAGGGATGGGGAGGAGAATCGAAAGAATGTAACTCCCTTTCGCTAGAAACCAAAAAAATGCACAGCCCTAGTGGCTCAGGTTGATCATATTATTGAGAAACAGAAAATATATGTAAGGGAAAGAGAATACAACCACTCACCACCCACCAACTGAAACCCAGCGTGACCTGATAGATACCATTGTCAATGGAGCCATGGAAGTACCATAGATAAATAACTGCACACTGGGTTACACTTCAGCTTACATTAGTTAGGGTTTGAATATTTGGAGTTATGCTTCAGAGGAGAAAAGTTGTTGTTCTCAGATCTGCAGGTATTGGCAAGAGGTTCTGGATCCAAAAAGACTAACCAGCTATGTGCAGTCCAAGGGGATGTTCTCATTTTTATTTCACTGTTTTGATATCTCAGCCATTCTGCATGGAAATTAGGTGTAAAAGTTTTATGTTGTATTCCTTGGCTTTTTCATGTATCTCATCATCATTTTTTCCCCTCCTAACAGATAGGGTTTTTTTGATGCTATCAGAAATACCACATGACCTGGATGATCAGTCATGGAGATCTGGCATATTGACACTGTCACTTGTTCAAATAAACTCTCAAGGAGTAACTTACTGTAGCCAACAAAATTATAACCATTAGCTTGCTCCCTTCTTGCTAGAATTAGTGTGTTCTCTCTGGGGCCTAAAAATGGAGCCTAAGCTTCCTTTAGTCTTATTCTCCGTTTCAAACAAACAAAAGGTTTTGAGGTTTTTGCCTCAAACAGGCAAAAAACAAACATACAGATGGGGGTTTTCCCACATAAATACATTTTGCATCAGTTTTGATTTCTTAAAAACAAAGTTTGATTTCTTAAAACACAAAATGTGTGTTTATCATCTCCAGTTCATTAGGAGTGTGAACATTAATTAGGAGTGTGAATATTAATGGTATTTCTGAGTATTCCAGTGAAATCTTACGAAATCAATTCTTTTTCTTCCAGAGGGATAAGAAATGTGATAAAAACCTGATGTAATACTAACCAAGAATTACTTGTCTCAAAGCCAAAAGGAAGGACTAATCAGAAAACTCAGTTGAAAAATATTTCAGGGCTTTCTTTGTGAACCATATGTGCAGTTTTGTTTTAATTTTTCTCATTTTGGGGCAGGAACTCTGCTGTCACTCTGCGTTGTAACTTGGGTTTTCTTTGTCTGTAGTGCCAGGACCAAATTCCTCCAGTGACAATGGCATCAGCTTTGCCATGATAATAATGGCCTGGATGGTGATTGCACTTGTCTTGTTCTTACTGAGACCTAGTAATCTGAGAGGATCCAACACAGCCGGAAAGCCAACCAGCCCACATAATGTAAGTGCATCTCCAAATGCCCTGCATGAAGACTCCACAATAGCTTAACTGTATCTTGTTTTATTACAGGCTACTTTAAAGTCAAGTTTTCCTTACTTTTTTTTTCCCCCCTGTATTTTCTTGGAACTCCATTAACAATGAAAATGAGTAAAAACAAAGTGAAAGTAGTAGAATCATGAAGGCCAAGTGAGGCCTGCCATGGAATGGAGCAGGTATGGGTGATTATGTGCAGGTCATAATGTCCTCTGGACACTGCCTTCTGCTTTCTTATGTACAAGGGGAAAACCATAACCTTAAGAGAAGTCAGTAAACAGAATTACAGCATGAGACTGGGAAGGTGGTCTTTGTCCTAGGTGTGGGATCATGGAAAAATCCCTGTTGATGCAGGAAACAATATTTCTTTTGATGATCAGTTACTCAGAATATCAAAAGAGATATTGAAAGATCTTAAAGGAAAGTGTAATGTAACTCTTCCGAGTTCTTTTAGTGCTAAATTATTTGGAGTGAAGCACTGTTTCTAATCCTGTACATGTTTTCTTTCTTTCTTTCTTTCTTTTCCTCCTTCCTTCCCTAGGGACAAGAGCCACCAGCCCCGCCAGTGGACTAGAGCATTCAATATTGCAAAAGTTCAGTAGCTAAAACCTTGCACGACCAAATGAACGAAGTGACCAGATTACTCCTAAACCCCATTCAATACTGTTTTCTTTTCTCATTTATATAGAGCAGAATTACCATTCAGCAGTTATCTTCATGAACTGCTTTTAGCAATTTCAATTTTAAGTTAATTTTTGCTTTGTATGTTATTACACAATTCCTAGTAGATTGTAATTTGAATAATGGTAAGGCATCACAGGAGTTTTTGGTTGTTACTGTTACTGTGGACATTCCATTCAGTCTCTTTCTGTTACAGTGATCTTAATTTCTTTGCAGTGATTTCTGATATGCATTGAAAGAAAAGAAAACAAATCCCTGTGCATCTATGCACAGGTTACTGACCTTTCTTCAGATTAACCCGTATTTTTTCTCCACTATGCTTTTGAGAGTTCTACTATGGTTGCAACTATCAGCTTAGTTACGTGGTGAAAAAATTTAAATGATTTTATACTTGTCCTGGGTTCAGAGCAGCTTTTAGTCTGGTCTTTGCACCACTAACATAGCTTTCAGGGTTGTTGGCAGAAGCACGGATTGTCCACTAGAATTATACTCTCTGTGTGTGTGTGTGTGTGCACACAGAAGTGAATGTAATAATTGCCACTGTCAAAGCTTTGACACATATATTGGAAACTTTACACAAAGGATTCTACCACCAAAAAAGAAATTAATTTAATCTTGTTCATTAATAAATTATATGTTATTCAATATGGTGTCAAAATACATATATATTCCAAAAAGAGATTTGTTTACTTATGGACTCTATGAAAGAAAATTTAGTGAGAAGAACTTAGTAGAATTTTCTGTCCTGGTATAGTCTTTTAATAAGAATTGCTATCTTAAAAAGTTTTTAGCCATGATGTGAGGTATATTGGACAGAATGAAATAATACCAAGAGGTTACCAAGGTTACCAACTTTTGGTATACAGCATATTACTGGATATTCAGGTTTTTTTAACCCGTATGTTATCAGCAATTCTTAACATTTCATCCGTATCTACTGGTTGTAATTGTAGAATAACAGACTTGCAGGTGACTAGATATGGCATGTCTTTTCCCTATTTGTGTGTATGTGTGGGGTGTTTATGTGTGCATATGTGTGGCTGTGCACGTACCTGTGCACATCTCCCATTGTGGTAAATGGGAATGACTTTTTTATGTACATTAACTTAAGAACATTTTAAAGATGTACAGAAAAGCAACACTGTATATTTTTCTTGATCAATTTGAAAAATTGATGAGAATAATTGTAAAGAACATTTTTATGTTACCAACATGAAGCTTCTTTCCATAAAGGTCAGTAGAACAGACATATGAGAATTCAAAGCCTTACCCTACAAACCTTTATTTCATGAGAACTTTAGTTATGGAGCTGAAGGGACTCACTGTTCAGATGGACAAAGGTTTGTATCAGTGGGCTCTAACAAAAATCTCACATCAGATGCCATGGTTGACAGGTGCAGGGTTTTCCTCCTCAGGGTAAATGGCAGGCAAGCCTCCTTGTAAAGGTACAGCATAGACCTGAAGAAAAGCTTCTGTAATTTGACAGAACTGCCCTTTGAATTTCTGTGGCATAGTGTGCTCCTGAGCACAGGGGCATGTGTAAAAAAAAACAAAGCTAAACAAAGAAGATAGGGCAGATGCTCTCAGTGACATCAGTGCAGTGCCATGTACAGCAGTGGAGCTGCAGCAGAGACACTGAGAGAATTTGTCCTGTTATGTCTAATGGTGTACAGGCCACAAACACTGTGTAAAGATGTCACTGGGACAAGCAGTCTGACTGTGCTTGCTTTTTGCCTTCTGTGTGTGTTTATGTTTGGGATACTGTTTGGAACAGAACAAGTAATACAGCATCATTTTATTGATCCAACAAGGAAATATATATAATCTCCTATACTGACCTTTTTTCCAAGGATTTTTGGCCAGAATTCTTCAGTATCGGAAGCATAAAACAGGCTTTCAGTTGATTAAAAAGCCAACTGAAACAGGCTTCGTTTCAGACAGTGTCACTCCTCATCCTATTGGAAGTTGGTGAGATTCATGGCAGATCAGTCTCACTTTACTTAACTGTCTGTGTATGTATTTATAAAACTCACCATGTACACCTGGCAGTAACAGTCTTGATAAATGAACTTTTTGTTCAGAGCAATGTTGTGTTTTACATCTAAATGAATTGTCCTTGCTTGAAATTCCTCAAAGTAATTGTCCCAGTGATTTTATACATGTATGCTTTCCTCGTGTAAATTGCTATTTTAAATTTTCTATGTAAAAGAAAAAACATTGGAAATATTTTATTGTAAAATGTTTTACTGAAGAGCCAGGCCACTATCCCACGTCAAAATGAATGCCTTTTAAATTCAGATACTCTCCCCAAGGTATAACCTTCAGATCACCACTCTTAATTAAAACTAACTAATTGTAAGACTGCATTTTGCCACTCTTATTCATGTTAAATAGTGCCTTACTCATCAAGTAGTTGCACTGAAGTTTGTGGGACTACTCTGAGATAATGTACTAGTAGCAGCTTTAATAAGGGTGGCAGAAATCTGGCCTTTAGTGATGTAGTTTGCAATTAAATAATTGTATTATGGTTACAGATGTTAATGGTAAATTTCGAGAAGTGTGGAAGAGATTAGTGACATATGAAGCTTCAGGATATGATTAATTCTGTAATGAGGGTTTTAAGTTTGGTTAGTAAGAGATGCAAGTTGTAGCAACTTGGGAAATATGGAGGGAAGTTTACAATTATACCTTAGCTTAGAACTCTGTTAAAACAATAGTATTTTTAGAGTCTGCTTAACACAATTATTATACTCTGAAATGAGAAATCATATGTATCCATGTATTGTCTGCAGATCACTTAGCCTTGTAATGCTCATGATTGAAAAAGGAAGAGTGATGATGTGATGTACCTAATGTAAATCGGTGGTTTAAAATGTCTGAATTATGCCAAACAAAAAATCATCTGTGCCATTTGCGGTTTCCTAGTAATCTTTTACTGAGTACTTGGATTGGGATAAAGGGCTTGTACTATGCACTTTTTATTGACTTAATAAATAGCAATCATTAGTAACCTTTTGTCTTTGTCTCTAAGTCTTTGTGTAAGATGCTGCTTCCTCACCGTTCCCACTCTTCCTTCAGCAGCAGAGAATGAAATGTTGAGCACTGCCCCAGCAGCAGCTCAGATCACACATTAGGGAATCCTGTGTTAATCCAAGGAAAACGAGGAAAGCACAAGGGAGAGTTTAGGGTTTAAAATAATACACAGCTGTTTAAAGATAGCAGTAATAAATACCAGAGAATCAGAAACAAAATCTGAATTTATTTTTAGTAAGAATAATAAAACATAATAACAAATGCTTTAGGTGTATGAGTCAACTTAGAAATTGTATTATCTTAATCAGAGATCATGAATGTCTGCTCATCAAGATGTACCCTTTTACTCAAATATTAACCCCTAAAACTAAAGCTAAGCTTTACTTACAAGCACTCTTGTTAAAACATTTGTCAAGAATACACATGCCTATTCTGAAAAGTGATACAGAAAGGAAATTACCACAAGTCCAAATTATGCAGATCCATTTAATTTGGACTTGTTAAGGCCTAGCAGTTCAAGATCACCAGATCAGGTAGGTAGTGAGTACTGTGCCCCAAAACCTGAAAAGAAAAAGAAAAAAGTATTTTATCTAAAATGTTTGGGAAAAATACATCAAATCATTGCAGCAAAACATCCCATGAACATTAAGTGGGTTCCCTGTAAAAAATGGACAACTTGAATTCTTTTCTCCTGTTACCCATACTTGTTCAGTATCAGCCACCAGCCTACAGTGCAATTCACTGCAAAGAGGTGGGATGAACCACATCCTCCCTTGTACAACAGCATGACTCTTACTGGCTTCCAGGGATTTACACTCATCAACATCAACTGAAAATTTGTCTCTTCTCATACAAGAAAAGCAACTGAACCCATGTTACTTGATCTTGTATCAAAATTATTGCCAACTGCACTTTGAAGTTATATATAATAACTAGAAGAATCTGGCTTCTGCATTACCTTTGTAATACCCATAGATAAGAGTGTTGGTCAAAGGCAGTGTCTGAAACAAACCCATTTCAATACATGACAATAAATATTAATTCACCATATATATACAGCTTTTAAAGTTTCACTTTTCTTGTTTGCACGGAAAGTGATACTATAAATATTTTACACCATAGTAATTGAAAATACAGCAGTAATTTCTAATCAAAGGTCACAAGTAACAAGCTTTAAAATAAAAAGTTTTGCATGTATGTGTTTTGTTATTATGTCCTCTAGGCTACAAATGATGAAACAGAAGAATAATTTCTGTGACTATGTAGTTTTCAGACTTATACCTGTTCTAAAATTCTTGAAGATTATTAATTTCTTCTGGTTCAAATAATACCCTTAAAATGGAAGAGAAGCTATTATAGCCAAGAAAACACATTTCCTAAGCTGACTAACAAAAACTCTCGCAGTTATACCACATTTGGAAGTTCACAGCCATTGCTTCAATATAAAAAGCAAACCTCAGAAAAGGTGTAGGAGGTCAGTTTGGAGGGAACTTGTAGATGAAATAAATGATAATATGATTAGCAAGAAAATGGTCCATATAAGCCCTCACAGGACTGGACACTACATCAAGCACTGCATGGAACACATCAGAATCTGCTTTGTTGTGGTGAGGGTGAGTAAAATCTGGTTCCTTCAGCTCTCCTAGTGATTTTCCACAGCCTTGTTTTCCATCCTCAGTTTTATATGGATGAAATTGAAAATCCAAATAATAGCCTGATATTTGAATCATAAGTCTATCTTGTCTCTGACACCCCTTCTGGCTCTACACTTCTGTTGGGTTTCAGTATGTAGGGGGGAAGAGATTACACCAGATTTGCTTTATCTATACCGTAACAGTGGATCAAATCCTCACCTTATTTTATGTGAGCAACTGTGAAGGCAATGAGACAGCTCAGCTGAGTAAAACCCTTCAAAGAAGTCATGCTGCAAGGCGATCTCTCTCCAGTGGGGCTGTGATAAAAAGCAGTGTCTTATCTGGCTGTTCTTCCTTCCATTCCTTAGTTTAGCATTTAAGGCTTCCTTATTGTTTTATTAAAATGGCTGTTATGCCTGAAATGACTCTCCTGTTGGGAGATTTTGCATGGTCTTTGTTCAGAAAAGCAATGCTGTTGCCCAAAGCACTGCTTCTGAAGGAACAGCTTTGATGTCTGGTGTAATGTGTGTGGTTTCCAGAAGAACATCAGAAGAGGAGGAAAAAAAGGAAAAAATAAAAAGGTATTTAGTAAGCAATAGATAAGGCTGTCAAATGTAATCATGTCGGGGGGGGGGGAGGAGTGTGAATAACTTCTGTGTATTCTGAGAGATTTAAATAATCTAATTACAGGAAGGTCATATACCAGAAAACAAAACATTGCTGTTCAGGAACTGAAAGAATGGACAGTCTCCTCTGAGTTTCAGGGTGGCCTTCCTCTGATTTTTAAACATTGTTTTAATCCTGTGTGGCTTTTGTTTTTTATTTATATTGCTGTATTGTCCACAAGTTCAGCTGAAATTATTGTCCAGATGTTCTGGGCCCTATACAAACAGGCACATTGACCCTGAGCAGAAACCACTGTGACTGGGACAAATTTAGCCAATAATTGCAGTTTGGGGTGCTGGTTGTAACAAAATACTGTATCAGATTAATCACAAGCTGTTTGGGCAAACTGTCAGATCAAACAGCAAAGTCAGAGTTCTGGTGAGCTGGATATGTGGAGGTAAGTAGGAACACACCAAGTAGAAAATGCCTCTTGTAACAACTCGTAATGTTGGCTCTGCGCAGTTAACTGTTACGGTTGGCTCTGAGCTCAGCCACTTGGCTTCCTATGTCTAAGCCTGGTGCACAACTTGCTTTTTGCAGCTGTTGAAGCCTTTTCTAGAGGAACACGCATGCCCAGTCCCACATGTCCCTGTGCAATCTCTTTAGCTGGGTCTCCTTCCTTCCTCTTAGCACTGAAAAAAAAATCAACAAAAAAACCAACAAAGCATGGGTTCAAATACTGATCTAACTGGTCTGTGGGCAAGTCTTCTGGGCACTTTTCTGCCTCAGCCTGGGCCTGCTGCCAAGTAGCTCAGATTTCCCTGTTACACATGGGGTTGCCTCTTGGTTGTGCTGTGTCAAATGTTAAAGAAGGGCTTAACAACGGTGTTTGTTGAATCTGTGTGAGATGTCAGTGTCAGGAACTGATTACACAAATACAGCCTTTAGTTAATGATCAGCTAAATCTGGTGGGGGATTAGTCTGACGTTAAACACTCCCTAGACATGATACAAAACTTCTTTCATATCCAGTGCTCTTGCTGGCTTCTCCTCGTATCTCCAACATCAGGCTGCCAGCCATGAGATTACACAACCATGCACTCACTTGCTCTTTCTTTTCTTCCCTCCCATTCCCCTCATCCCCCAAATCCTTCATAGATCATGATTTCTCTCTTGCATAATAGAACAGCTTACACACAGGAGGTGAAGAGTGCCCCCTTCACCCACCTGTGGCATTCAGACTGGCCTTTGCTCAATGGTTTCTGGAAAGGCAGAGATGTAGCCTCAGGCCCACTCCTCTATTTGCCACAGAGAGGAGAACACAGGATCCAATCTCACACTGGTACATGCCCATGACCTTTGAGACATGATATTAAAAAGACATTACCACTTTCCTTGGCCAAGCTTTTTGAATGAAGCAGCCTTAAATGTTTTGACTGCATGCTGTTTGATCCTGCCTTTGCCTGAGCACACAAGAAAGGCCAGGCCAATGACAGCATATAGCAAAGGAATTGCTCTTTTTCAGGATCAGATCAAATTTAGATATGAGGCAGGTAACAGAACTGCTCAGATTAGACCTCAGTACCTTTAGATACCTAAGGAAATGTATTGTCAAAATAACACTTCTTTTGGAGTCTGTCCCCTAACACTAGCTTATTGACTAGCTTATTGCCTCTGTCCTATGTGTATCTATAGCCAAAAATTTACAAATACCTCTAAAATGCCTATTCTCCTCAAGCAGGTCTGTACAAATTATGATAATCACCTTTCTTGGACATGGATGCTTCCATGAGTTACAGTTCAGGCTATTTAATATGAGGGTCTGGAAAGAGGATCTCCTAGTAGGATGCATAGTTTAGCAGCAATCTAGGAAGTATAGGTTACTTACAGTTAAGTCATTATGCAAATTACAATCTTTAAAATGTAAAAATCCAGATGAACAGAGCAGTGACTCATCAGTCAGCCCTACCAGCAGCTCTCACAATTTTCATTCCAAAATAACACACATAGAAACTCACCTGAGAATAAATGAACACTGAGGTGAACTCTCTGTGGACAGGAGAAAAGGCTTCTGACACAGTCTGCAGTACACAAGACTTGGAGAGTGGCAATCCTTCATTGGTACTGTTCTTTAGCTGAATGGACACCCTGCTAAGATACCTTTCAGCAACCAGTTAAGGGGGTATTTAGTAAAAATCTTGCATAAATACACAAGAAGATCACAAATTTTAAAACCAAACTGGATTATGATGAACATCTCCTTTGTCATACAGTGGATTTGCATCAATTACTTATTTTTTGTGCTAGAAAATATCTGTTAGAAAAACTTTCCAAAGATGGATCATCTCTAAATCATTTCAGTGGTTACTTACCTGCACTTTGAGAAAATAACTGTCCTGAATCTGAAATTGTCAAGCTTCAGGTTTTATAAATTATGTTCTGATAATGTGAAGGACCATTAATTTTCTGTTAATGCAAGTAATGAGCATTGTAAAACTTCATTTTAATCACCCAATGTTTAGGCATTGCTTCCCAGAAAGGGATTTATAGTCCCAAGTTAAATACACAGTGGGAAGGAAAGGCTGTCTCCAAGTGAGATCCAGGCTAGCTGATATGCTAAAGAGGGATCCATCTGATCTAGTAAACAAACAATGCTAAAGAAAATCATTCACCTGAAATCCTATTCCTCTTGTTATTGAAGTTACTGATCCTGCACTGAAAAGGATAAACAGCCTACACTGAGCCTTCAGAAAATGGAGCAGAACTCTCACTTTTATTTATAAATGTGGCCAGCAGTGGACTGGCTTCATCTGCTTTGTAGCAGCCCAGGGCTGTGCTTCCAAAGCAGCATGGTTTAGGAGGTTCAGTAGCATGCCCTTAAGCTTTACATACGCTCTATAGCATCTGCAAGGTGGTGTAAAAATTCTACATACTGGAAAACGCTGGGTCTGCCTGAACGGGAAAATAAATAAACTCCCACCCAGTAATCCTGATTTTATTCTGAAATGAGAGTTGAGACCCAAGCTCCCTGCCTTTCTCACTGCAGCAACTTTGAGCTGTGCATTTTTTTCCCTTGCCAGCACTGCCCTCGCAATCTGGGTGTAGGCTATTACTAACAGAAGCCCTCATCATTCTTTCTGGGGAAGTTGTGCCATTCTGCAGGAGGGAATTCAAGATCCACTTCCTAAGCAGGAAGTGTGATATTCCATTCTATCATCGAAGGCCCTGTGCTAAGAGAAAAGAGACTGGAGTGCATTCCCACCTCCAAGAGGATCTTCAGGCATATGTAAGAGCTCTCAAACCATAGACTGCAACTCAGACCTTTCTCCTCCCAGGAAAGGGCCATGATTACCACCCCCAAAAAGTATTCTCTTTCAGGCTCCTTCGCAAGCTAGCATAGTTGCAGGTGGAGACTTAGATCTCCATGTGTCCTTATAACCTACCAGCTGCAGCACTCTTGACACACACAGAGAATCACAGAATAGTTAGGGTTGGAAAGGACCTTAAGTTAGTCTAGTTTCAACCCCCCTGCCATGGGAAGGGACACCTCACACTAAAATATATGCCTGAACTCTCCGAGCCATGGAAGACTGAAGCTGCTGCACTCATAGCAAAGGCAGTAACTAGGAGGTATTGGTGCACTCCAATGAACTACTAACTACCAACTACCCACACAACCAGAAATATGCAAAGGGAAACCCTCACAAACATACCTTTGCACACAGCCACCACCATTTGCTTTAGAAAATCCACTTGTTTGTCAGGCACACACAACATTATCAACACCCTTAGAGGACCACATAAAGGATCTGAGGTGGATTTGGCCTTATCAAGATATAACCAGGCACGTACAGAGGGCCTGGAGGAAGTTCTCAGGAGTACATGTGTATGCATTTATGGCTACTCTGAGTCCTAAGGAGACAGACGGGGGTTCGAGGATGATGACATAGGTAATGCCATCCAGGCTGACTTGGTAGTGACAGCTCACCAAGCTTCCATCTGCTTTGCCTAGGCTTCCCTGGAAAAAAATTATGTGTTCAAAACTGAGACATCCGTGCAAATTAGCAGTGAAACAAGGAGCTGCTTGTTTTTACTTCAGGATAAACATGGCGAGCCCTGCATCTTGGCCAGGCAGCAATTTAGCTAACCAGACTGACTGCTGGGATCCTGCACTGGGACTGCAAACCTCAGTAAGCTCTTTCAGTAGAAATACACATATTTTACAGTACCATTTCTAAAGGGCCAGTGAGTTATACTATGTACTCACTTAAATAAGCACAGACTAGGGAATGGTCAGATCCTCTGGAGTAAAGTGGTAACAAAGTAAAATATAAAACAGCAATAATGATTCATTTTTCATATAAATAAATATATATATATGTACCCTTTAACATCTATGGACAAAAATGCCCTGCCAGAACAAGGCAATACTTTATATTCACATTATTAACAAGGACATACATATATTACTCACCTACTTTGGCAACATTTAACATTTCTATTCAACACAGAAATTCTAATCTGTTTAATGCATAAATTACTACAGTATTGCAGATGCAGCAAAACCCCCTCCAGCTTCTAGGAGAGGATGCACTGTAAGTGAACTTGAATACACTGGAAAAGACAAGAGGGCAGGTATCTCACAATCTTTCTGCTCCTAAAGTCAACAGAAGTATACCAATAACATAGAATGCCAATACCAAAGACAACAGTAGTATCTTAGAACTTTAACACAATTAGGCAAGAGATCCTGGGCAGTGCCCAGATCAGAAGGGCAAAAGAATGCAAGCTCATTCTATTTCCTTACTCTAGCAGTGTTTGCTATCTGGACTTTAAACACTATTTTACTGCTGCCTATCTATGTTTTCTGTTCACATCTCTTTGCTGAGATGGCTCTACCCTACAGAATGACCACTGAGTTTTGTGTTCCACAGTAAGCACAGCTGAAAGACCAACACTTCCTCTCATGCACACTCAACCACCAAAATTCATTTCCTCCTCAGAAGAGGGGAGCCATTCAGCGCAGTAGTCCCTCACCCTACGGGTAGCACTCGACGTCCCCTGGGAGCCCAGGCCATGCCAGAGCTGCCCGAGGCCACTGGCACTATTTCCACTGGGGCCCAGACTTGCTCTCCAACACTGCACCAACCCCATCACCACCAACCACTAGGGACAAGGGCAGCAGGGGAATCTTCCAGTGGTTCTTGGTACCCTCTCCCAGTAAGAAACAGCAAGACCAGCCACTTCTCCAGCCCTCAGGACGCAAAAAAGCCCCAAAGCGAGGGAAACGTGGTGTAAGACCCCCAAAATGACATTTGGGGAAAGGGTGCACCGGGACACGGTCCAGCCCGAGGGCGGCGAACGCCCTCAGCAGCGCCTGCCTGCCTGCCTGCCTGCCTGCCTGCCTGCCTCCTTCCTTCCCTCACTCCGTCCGTCCCTCAGCTCTGACGGAAACCTCCGCGGCGGGGCCCGCCCAGGACCAGCAACGAGGCTAGGCCGCGGAGACCCCAGCCGGGCCCGGGGGCCCTCCGGCCCCTCAGCAGTCCGTGAGGTGGCAGGGCAGGGCCGGGCCGGGTCGGGCCGGGCCGGGCCTGCGCGGCCGGCGGCGGTGCCTGAGGTGTCCCGCGCCCATTCGCCGGCATTGCGGCGGGGCGGGGCGGCGGTGGGACGGGCGGGCTCGGCGCCAACCTCCTCGGGGCCCGGGGGAAGAGGGAGGCGGGACTGGCCTCGCTCGGCGTCCCCGGGATGAAACAGCTGCCTCGGCCCGGCGGCGGCCCTTTAAATAGCTGCCGCCGCCGCTGCTCCACTCGTAGCGGACCGTTGTCCTGAGCTCGCCGAGCATCCTCACTGCAGTCTCTAGCTCGATCCGCAGTGGCGGGGCAGAACCGCTCCCGCCCACAGTAAGTCCCTGGACTACAGCTTCGGTGCCACCCGCGGGTCCCTGCACTGCCTTCACCGGGGGTTCCTGGGGTGCTGGCGGCCTTTCCCGCCAGCGGCCGCTTCCCCCTCAGAGCGGGGCCGAGTTGCGACCGGGGGACTGTTCCGCTCCGCCGCGGCAGGATCCTTTCGCTGGGTTCCCGAGATGGAGCCGGTGAGGGTCGGTCCCGGCCCGAGCCGCCTGAGAGGGGAGTGGGGTTGGCTGGTGCCCGTTTCTTCCACGAAGGAGGAGGCCGGAGCTGCGGTTTCCGCGCTGGCGGCGCCTCTCCCAGCTGAGGGGCTCCAGGGACGGGCCGGGAGCTAGGCCCGGTCCGGGGGTCCCGGCTGGGCGCGGCTCTGCCCGCACCGGGGCTACGCTGGTCGCTCACGCTGCGGTCTCGGCTTGTGCCTGGGATTATCGCGGCATCGGCAACTGCCCGGGCCGAGGGGCGGTATTTATGCTGGAAGGCTTCGCAGCCACCGCAGAAAACGCTTCCTCAACGGTCTCTGTGTTCCAGCGCCCCTGCAGCGAGGCAGGCTCCGAACCCTTCCCGGGTGGAAGAGAGTAACTGCAGCTCATGTCAAGAGATCAGCTGCGGGGAAGTGTTTCTCCCTGTGCCAGCACAATAAAATTGCCAATCATTAATTATCTATTACTTCCTTGAATTTTTGGCCAGTATTTTCAAATTCTGATTCTCGTTTTTCTCCCTTCTCTTAATAGAGCAATCATGTTTGACATTAAGAAGATTTGCTGCATTGGTGCTGGCTATGTTGGTGGCCCGACCTGTAGTGTGATTGCCCAGATGTGCCCCAATATCAAAGTTACTGTTGTGGATGTCAATGAGGCCAGAATCAATGCCTGGAATTCGGATACGCTCCCCATCTATGAGGTAAACTTCTCTCACTTTTCTCTCTTCTTCCAGCCAGTGTTGCATTCGCTTCCTTCTCCCCACCACATGGCATTTCCACATAGCCCACCTCTGAAGCTTTACAAGTATAGCACAGTGATGTCCTTCAAAACGAGTATTCTGGAACATTTGCTTGTTGCTACTGCTCATTAAATCAAATTTTGAAAATAATATGTCTGGTGCAGGCAGATATTTAAGGATTATATATGAAGAGCCTACTAAGGAAAAATGTGTATACAATGAATTGTGCTAAATCACACTGACTTTCAGAACCCAGTTTAGTCATAGCCTAGTTCTCTTAGTTACAGATGTTATTTGCTGCGTTGTAGCACTATATGAATGTGTAATGCCAAGTGGTGAGCATTATTCCTATTCTGAATATTGCCAAAAGCCAATTGGTGCTGCCCATCTTAATCCTATTAGAAGATGGGAACAGTCATGTTCCTGATTCAGTTGTGCCATAAAACCTCCCATTTGGTACTGGAAGACTAGGCCAGGTAAAGATTAAGAGTTTCACAGTGTCACTCCTTCGTTACAGAGTTACTTCAATCTGAGGATATATAAAGCATTCAAAATAGATTTTCCTTCTTCAGGACTTGTTTTTTTCACTCATTTTTTTTTTTTTTCACGCTTAAAGAATAGGTCTCTTTCTTTTCTTCCTTAAATCTTTCATGAGATGCACGAAAGATTTCATTTTATACATTTGAGCTCTTTTCTTTAACAGGAGGGAAAGCTTACCTTCACTTGGCTCCAAAAGACAGGGTGTGTTGCCTTGTACTCAGTTACTCTTATAAGAAGTCTTTTGATTCCTGTCTGTGCTGTAACTCTAATGTAGTTTTTCTCTCTTCAAACAAAACCTATACTGTGACTCTTTAAGTGAAGATGAATAGACCTCCTTTGTAATACAGATTCAAAATAAAATGTGTATAATGCTCAGATTAGCAGGTGAGACATGAATAAAGATCATGAAAGCAAGTACATTGTTCTCTATAAATACTTAGACTGAATGAGTTAAAGTAGAGCTAGTCTTGGCATGTTAAAAAAAAAAAAAGGCCAACAAGAAAAACCCACCTCACAACATCTGCTTCCTGGAACAGTGTCCTTTGCTTACAAAGAATGTACAAAAACTGCCAAGAATTAGTTCAGGCAGTTATAAAACTGAGTCATTGCACAATGAGGTTTTTGTAATTTTTTTGTGTTAGAAATTGTCTAATGGACTGCCTTTTCTATTTACATCCCAGTAAGACAATGGTTGTTGCAGCCCATCAAATGTTACGTGTTGATTCTGCCTGTGCTGACCTTTATTTTCCTTTTAAGTAGACATTTGATATAAAGTGAGACAGCAAAAAAACTTGCACAAGAAAGCTTCTGCTTTGTTTTCCTCTTTCCAGTGATCCTTTGCCTTTCTGGCACTCGCTCAGATCTCTCATGTCATGATCAGCTACTCTCAAGGTGGAGACTTGATTGCCATATTAGTGTGTGACTTCATTTTTCAAACAAAACTAAAGGCTTTTTTTATCTGTGACAACTATATCTTTGTCAAATAATGTTGTAGAACATTCTAACACAGAGGATTGATCATGTACATATGGACTCCTGCTCCTCTTGTCTGAGTGGAGGTCTTAAGAGAAGGGGAATTGTTATAGTACAGTGTGTGCCCCTGTAAAGAATCTCATCAAATCGTACCTGTGATTCTTCCACACTGCAGGTGTGGTGCCATGATAAGTTCAATTTGGTTCAAAGATGTGTAGCTACCGGAAGGAGTGGTCTTTATTTCCTGTGTGTCTCCACTGCCTTTCTTTCACTGGATCTGGGCTTGCTAATTTGGTGGCAGACCTCTCTGTGGGTTTTTGCCCACATCAGTTCTAGATCTGATGTTGTGGAGATCATGGAATGTGTAGCTGAGAGTAAAGGAGGGTTGGAACCACTGATTTTCTTTGCAGCCTAAGGAATATTGTAAGACTTCTTGAGTTTAAACATTACAGGTGTTTTTTTATTTGCTGCTCATGCTAATAGAATTGAGCATGGGAATAACTGGAGTCTAAAATCCAGTTGTGCAAGTAAAACCTCAGTATGATTGAAAGCTTTTTAAGACAGCATTTTGAGTATTTTGAATAAGAAAGGGTTTTGTTTATTTCACTATGCAAATCTACAGAAACTTCACATTTGGCAGGCTGAAAACATGCCATACCGAGGGGAAGTAAAAAGTCCTTCTGTATCTGAAATGTCAGTTTGGGCATGTGGCACGTAGAAGAACAGTTTGCCACTGTTCTTCTAACTGCATTAATCTTGACTGGTTTTTTTTTTTTTCAGCCAGGGTTAAAAGAAGTGGTAGAATCCTGTCGAGGAAGAAACCTCTTCTTTTCCACGGGTATTGATGATGCCATTAGAGAAGCTGATCTTGTATTTATTTCTGTAAGTTGAGGGGGAGAAGGTGGTTGTGTGTGGTGTGTTTGTCTTTTTTGTTGGATGATTGGTTTGTTTGTTAGTTTTTCTCTTATCAAATCAGTGTTTCTCTTACATTAGGAAGAGGCCTTTGTTTTGTTACATAAATTCAGTTAGAAATGTACTGTGCCACAGTTTTCTCCTTGTCTTTTTGGGTACTGTGGGAAAAGTGTTTAGTAAGCTTATTTTCTTTTTGTGTTTCTTATAGCCAGTAGAACATTTGACAAAGAAACAGGCTCTAAATCAAAATGAAAATGGTGATAACTAGTTTGGTTAGGTGTCTGGGGTCTTAGAGTAGAATATAGTGCATATCTGTCATTGCAGTCTACTGCTGAAATCTATGGGACTTTAGTAATGATATGGTTCCTAGATAGGGATGCAAAGTCATCCTGATTATTTGGTTACAAAGATAACCTATTTCTAGAAGCTTTAAAAAAAAAAAAAAAAAAAAAAAAAAAAAAAAAAAAAAAAAAAAAAAAAAAAAAAAAAAAAAAAAAAAAAAAAAAAAAAAAAAAAAAAAAGGGGAGGCTGACTTTAATATTTTCTGGCTTTAATATTTCTAAGCTGTTGATACCACTTAGAGGATCCAGTCAAACATAAATAGTGTGATGTAATCTAGGCAGCTGTTCCTAATGCAGAATGCAAAAGGACTGCTTGCTATTCATCTTGGTAGGCCACAGTTCATGTTTTTGTTACTTTAGTCATTTTCTCTTGAGAGCTCCTCTTTGTTAGGACACCTCAGTACAGAGCTCTTTCTGATAGTAATTTTCTCCATTCATTAAGTCTAAAATGAATGCTACTTTTCTGGAGGATTGCCACTAAATACAGCCCATATATTGCCACCTGTCCTTGGCTTAAAACATGTTTCTGTGTTTTGCATGTTGTTGCCACTTCTTTCAGTTTGTAATAAAAGGACCCTCTGTCTTAATTTAAGTGGCGTGTTTTCCCTCATGTTGCCTTTTTTGTTTACTTCAGTATAGCAATTTTGAGCAGCTCTACACTTAATTTAAACCCACTTAGCACTGAAACCTATAACTACTTCACTAGCTGCAAGATTTTGTATCATACTCCTAACATGGGACAGGGAACAAAAGGTGGCTGGCACTGATCATGAAAAAATTACTGGTGTTTATAGAATAAGTTTCACTGAAGCCTATGGAGCTTCTATGAATTACTCTTGTTTAAACTGTTTGAATAGAGGTCAATGAGCTTGCTTTACATGACAAAATGGGTGATGAAGGAAGCCAATAGCTGTTCATCTGAAGAAAGATTATAGGCTAGAGGCAAGCTGGACTCTGGGAACAAAAATGTCTGTGTCATTTTAACAGTTGCACTTCTTGTGTAAAATTTGTTCCCCCTCCATGTATTTGTAACTAGGTTAACACTCCAACAAAGACCTATGGGATGGGAAAAGGCCGAGCAGCTGATCTGAAATACATTGAAGCTTGTGCTAGAAGAATTGTACAAAATTCAAATGGCTATAAAATTGTCACTGAGAAAAGCACAGTTCCAGTACGTGCTGCGGAAAGCATTCGTAGAATATTTGATGCTAATACTAAGCCTAACTTAGATTTACAGGTAAGTGTAATCTTGGAGTTGTATATTAAAAGGCTGGTTGTTGCTTTTGGCTGTTACCTATTGTTCTTTCTGTGCTGTAGGTGCTGTCTAACCCAGAGTTCCTTGCAGAAGGAACAGCCATCAAGGACCTGAAGAACCCAGATAGAGTGCTTATCGGTGGAGATGATTCTCCAGAGGGACAGAAAGCTGTCCGTGCTCTTTGTGCTGTTTATGAGCACTGGGTGCCCAAAGAAAAAATCCTCACAACCAATACGTGGTCATCAGAACTTTCTAAACTGGTTAGTGTTACTCACCACTGCTGTCTGCAATGAGCAATGGGTGTCAGCGAGACGAAGACTCAGAGCGAGACTTAAAATTTCACTGATGCTGAGTGATGCAGCTAGGAAAGACAAACATAGTTGGGAGGACCAGTATGTATGTCAAAGGATATTCATCCTTTCCAGTTATTTCAGCTGAGCTAACAGATGATACAAATTTTCCCAGAAATCCTTTTCTCACTTTTATTGCTGTGTTATTTATTACTAAGAGTAAACTTTCAGTGCTCCAGAAACAGGTTACCATCATGAAACAGTTCGAACTCTGCAAGTTAGAAACTGCATTGTCGCTTGGGTGCCATTAACTGGCATTTATGTATCAAAGTGCTTATGTTACCTTTTTTGTATCTCAGCAGAGTTACAGTTAAAGTAATCCTTCCAGTAGTAACTTGCTTAGGTCTGTGGACATCTTGATTTCTGGAAAAATGTAAGTTCTCCTTGTTATGTGTTTTATCTACAGGCAGCTAATGCTTTCCTTGCCCAAAGAATCAGCAGCATTAACTCAATCAGTGCTCTCTGTGAAGCAACAGGAGCAGATGTTGAAGAAGTAGCAAGAGCTATTGGAACAGACCAAAGAATTGGAAATAAGTTTCTCAAAGCCAGTGTTGGTAAACGAAAATTCTGGGGGTTGGGGTTTTTTTTCCTTCTGGACTTATGTTTAATAGTACAGTAAATCTACTAAAAGTGTTTTGAAATAAGTGACTTGATACTCTAAAATCTTCTACAGCATGAGAGTGTGAAACTATTGCTGCAGAGTACTAGCATAAATCAGTTTGGTTTTCTGGTAATAAGTCTAGGACTGAGGTTGCTCTAGAAGCTGGCAATCTGAAAGCTTGAGAGATCAGAGAGTATGCTGAAGCATCACTGATGATAGTGCTCTCCGAAATGTCTTCCTGATTGTAACTGCTGCAGTCTTGTTCAGGAGTTGATGCCAGTGGCCTGAGGAAGGGGATGCCTCTAGGTCAGAGTGTGTGAGGGCAACTTCTAACTTGTAGAATGAATTCAGTTGTTCAGATATACTAGAGGGTAAGATGTGATAAAGTTGTGATATGTCAAACTTCCAAACTTATAGAATAAGACATATCTATATGGCTACAGTCTTCATGTTAACCTCTCCTAGAGCTTATGCAAGAGGGAAAAGCACATAGCAAAAATATTACCAAAGTTCCTATTAGGTTATTATAATTTCCTTTACAGCATGGTGCTTCTGGGACTCTGCTGAGCAAAGTTAGGGGTCGAAGATCCCGCTGTTAATTGTCTCAGTTCTCCCTTGGCTATGGTGATCTTTGGTTCTTGGCAGTGATTAGCTATCCATTTGGTGATGAGGGAGGAAACTCTGATTAACATACTTGTTCTGAGAAATGTTAACCTAAATCTCTTAAGTGGATGGAGAACAAAAACTTAGGAACTTGTCTACCCACTTGTAATAACAAAAAACCTAGGGGCTACCATATGTTTCCATGAGGGTGGGTTAAAGCTTCCTTTGACCTCAGTGGGACCTGAAGCAGATTTTAAGGCTTCCATAACTGACTACATAAGTAAGTCTGGGAGCTGGATTTTGAGAGTTTCATAAGTTTTCATTTGCTAGAAGCAAAATACTTGGGGAAAAAAACATAATGCTGACTATGTCTGACTGCAAAAAAAATTCCTTGATTCCAGTGGCTGGTTTACAGTAGTACCTTAGTCACCTGTCAAATAACAATTTTCTCTTTCAGGGTTTGGAGGTAGCTGTTTTCAGAAGGATGTCTTGAATTTAGTGTACCTCTGTGAGGCACTGAACTTACCTGAAGTAGCCCGCTACTGGCAACAGGTACAAGTTCTTCACCAATTTTTTGAGGAAGTTGTATTTCTTTAGCTTCCAGGTGTCAGGCATTGAGCTTTTGAGCATTGTTCACATGTAATCTGTGTTTCAGCTTTGAGGAATAGATATTGATCATCTATGCATTTTAGGGCCCTCAGCATAACACTGGCATTTGTTTGTGCTTAGGGTTTTTTTTTGTGAATTAAATTGTCTGGATAAAATGGATTGGGAAGTTGTCTAGAAGTAGCAGTAGAAAATGTGAACCACAAGTATGTCTGGAGTCCAGTATTCCTCTTGTGCTTGGTTATCTCCATCTACTTTGAATTCAAAGCTTCTCTTTTCCTCAGGGCCTACTTTTACAATGCCTTTTCTGAAACAACTTGGCAGCACTTTTAAACTTGACAGTATTTTATAAATGAACATGGCTGCTGCTGCTCCCTGGTTAATGTTAAGAATGGATGGGAAGATGGGGATGGTCTCAGGCCTTGCACCAGTGCAGCAATTCCAGGATGACCAGCCTGTGCTATCAAGTGCTTCCCTACTAACTGGTGAAAGGGCCTCACCCCTCTCCCCAGTACTGACTGAGGAGGCAGCTTTGACATGTGTGGCATGGTCAAAAGAACAGCTTTGGTTTATTGTCCTGATTTAGGCTATGGTGATTAAGGCTGCCTAGCAGATGCCCCCCAAATACCCAGCACATGATTTGCCTACCTTATTAACAGCTTTCCTTTTTTTTTTCATGGGTTTGTGGTTTTTTTTCAAATAGCCAAGCATGAGTAGTTTGTTCTACCAATGCATCAACATGTTTGAAAAAAAAGTTGCTGTTCCTGTAGAAGCTGGTATTACTTCAGCTGTGAAATAATAACATAAAACTTACAGTCTGATTGTGGCATAACTTAATGTTTCAGAAATGAACANTTTATTAATTTGTTTTCTTTTTTTTTTTTTTTTTTTAATATTCCTTTTGGTTAGCCTTTTCTCCATCCCAGTCTGGTGTTAAATAACCTGCCAGTATTAATCACTACTTCATCTTTGGTC
Organism: Agapornis roseicollis; assembly: GCA_002631895.1. NCBI lineage: Eukaryota > Metazoa > Chordata > Aves > Psittaciformes > Psittacidae > Agapornis > Agapornis roseicollis. Next base: position 159,010 of record NDXB01006437.1, on the reverse strand, counting down.
AGTTGTGCCACATCCATGCTTAAATCCAGTATTTGTTATACTATTACCTGGGTCATCATGGCCATGTGGTACTGTTGAAGGGTTTACTTAAGCTCTGTTGGCCTTGCAAATTTCTATTCCCCAGAAGGTCCTTAATACTCCCTTCCAGTTGTCTGAAGTTTGGTTTGATCTCACTCATAATTTCCCTTAACTGCTTGTAGAACTCTGCCATCAGAGTGCTATCTGTGACTTGTCAGCTTCTTGCATTATCTGGGATGTAGAATGCCACTGGGCATGCTGTTCAGATAGTTTGACCTCCAGCCAGGGGCTAGTCAGCAGTCTAGTTACTTGCTTGCAACAATTAATTCTTACATGAATTGCTTGGAACAAGAAAGACATGTTGGTTTATGCTGTTTGCCTCTAAAGAGGTGCAGATTGAAATCTTAAAAACATACCTCATTAAGACATCTAGTCCATGGGGGAGAGCCTTGCAATCCCATCAGGAAAGAGGGTAATGTACTGCGTGGACCTTGTATGGATTAAAAAAGCTAAAAGCATTTTCACAGTTGCTATGTGTGACACATAAGGAAACATATCTCTGGGAAAGGGGTATCCATGTGACACCAAGTACTCTAACAGTGAGATTGCTTTCCATGATTCTGCCTAGAATACAGTAAGGTATAGGTTTGAAAACCAAGCAATCTGAAAAAATCCTAGCCTTTGCACTACATTACACACACATACTATTATGCATTAGCATATAGTCACTGATAAAATAGGATTTGATGAATTAACTCTAGATTTATCTTTGGATTACTTATGACACTGAGTAAATACTTAGCTTTCTCTTTTAAGCCTATATTAAACTTGTGTAGGTAGCTTGGCTTTATTGTTAATAGAATCTGTTTATAGTTTGAAATTGCTTCCTTCTATACTATCATGTTTGATCTAATTTCAGGTAATAGACATGAATGACTATCAGAGAAGAAGATTTGCTTCCCGCATTATTGACAGCTTGTTCAATACTGTTGCTGATAAGAAGATAGCTATTTTAGGGTTTGCATTCAAAAAGGATACTGGGGATACAAGGTAAGAAAGCAAATTCTGTTCATTAATGTGGATTCCCTCCACTTGTCACCAGCTACACAGTTAACCCCCCCAGCTGAATTGCATTAATAAAACTAGATCAGATATGGGACCCTTAAACTGTTGTGACCGAGTTGATTTGTAACAAGTATTAGTCTTTCTCAGCTGGGGTGAGACAATTGATCCTTGACCTCTGCAGCATACTTGAATGGCTCAGGATCTAGAGCGGATAACTCTAGTCCTTATTAACCTGTGTAAGCAAAGATAGATTATTTTTCTTTTTTTGACAAAGCCCTTCTATTCTCCACAGAAAAGAATGCAAGTGTTTTTGCAAGTGGTTCTAAATTACTATATGAAGCCAAACTTTCAGCTTTGTTTCTCAAAGGTGGTTACTTCTGTTTTGCTGCAAAGCTCAAACTTGATACAACTGTCCAACTGCAGTTTGTGGGGAATGCCTATAAGCTTGAGGCCTTGTTAATTATGGTCAAAAGGTCTCCTGAGGCTTAGTATTTCTCTGGCATGATTCAGCAAGACAGATGTAAACTTGTTCTTTGTATTACTCTCCTTGATGTCCCTCAAGATGTCAAGTTTACTTCTAGCTTGGATTACCACTGTGATTTTTAATATAAAACTGGTTTAGAAGCTGTGGCATTGCATAACATGTCATGACATTTGAAGGCTGTAATGCTTACAGCATGCCACCTGGTTCTTTAATTGATTGATTTACTTCCCTAGGGAGTCATCCAGTATCTATATTAGCAAGTATTTAATGGATGAAGGAGCAAAGCTCCATATCTATGATCCTAAAGTACCTAAGGAACAAATAATTTTGGATCTCTCACATCTGGGTGTCTCAGAAGATAACCAAGGTAAGAATGCTCATGTAAAGCTTATTTTCTTCCTTGCCTTCCCACCCTACTCTCAAAACACGCAAGTCGGTTTAAATACTGTAAGTTTATCTTCAGATTTTCACCATGATGATGGTATGCTGTTGGTTACACTTATCAAAGATTGTTACAGGTCAGAGGATTACTGTAACTCTTCCTCCTTTTCCCATAGCTTCTATAGCTAAATACTGATTATGTACTATTGTGGGTTTTTTTTTTTTTTATTTTGATAGCCACTTT
>NDXB01006437.1:101623-156726 GCA_002631895.1 Agapornis roseicollis | reverse complement strand
TTTTGTGGGTTTTTTTTTTTTTTTATTTTGATAGCCACTTTAAACAGGCAAAGAAAATTCTCTGCATGTATTAAAAGGAAGAGAGAATGTCCATAAGTAGAAGAGAATAATGTTGTTCTGTCAGCTCCTGAGTCCTACCTGCTACTGCTGTCCTGGGTTCAGCAGTAACAGTCACTTGCCGTAGTTCTTGCTTGCATATATGAAGTATAAATAAAGAAATAATTCTGGAATTCACTGTAGAGCATTCTTCTCCTGTGTTGCTTCCAAATTTGTTCCCTTAAATTCAAGAAGACTTTAAAGTAATCATCTATGACTAGAAATTTCTTGAAGAGAAGTAGGGGGTATTTGAGATTTTTGTTCCATTTTCATATTGGAGAGGGGGAAAATGGAGATGATGAATGGGGGAGAAGGATGGATCAGATGTCAAGAGAATGGCAGAAAATGAGCTGTGATGGAGTGCAGGGTGGTACGTTTTTTGATATGCCTTTGCATTAGAGGGGGAGCTGCTTGAGGCAGTTAGGATGAAGGCAGCTGCTAGTGAGCCATATGTATCTTTTGTAGTGTGAATGGAATTAAATGTGAACTGTGATGTGCTGTGTTGTAGAGGCAGTGACCTTTGTGAGAGTTGCTATGTGAACACTCCATAGTAACTTCTAATTCTAGAGATGCTCTTGACTGTTTAAATCAAATTTGAATGCTTAACTTCAAACACTTAAGTGCTCTGACTGTTCAGATGCTGGGTACAAGCTGCTTTCACTCAAGTAAGTGAAATCAGAGTGATAAATATCTTGATAGTAAACATCTCTAGGTAAGTGACTTGAAACTTGGATTTTGTGTAGGGCAAGGAAGAAGAGTCATTTGCCAGTGGTGCAGCAGATTGATGCTAAATATGTGTGCAGAATAGAACTTGTATTTTTCCTTCTGTTACAGTGTCTCGGTTGGTCACTATCAGTAAAGACCCCTATGAAGCCTGTGATGGAGCTCATGCCCTTGTAATTTGCACTGAATGGGACATGTTTAAGGTAAAACTTATCTTCAATTTAAACTAAAGAAAAAAAGAGGAAGTGTTATGCTTCTGCTTTATTCTACCTGCTTTAATTGCCTTTTACAGGAGTTGGATTATGAACGTATTCATAAGAAGATGCTGAAGCCTGCATTTATCTTTGATGGTAGGAGGCTTCTAGATGATCTTCACAATGAGCTACAAGTCATTGGCTTCCAGGTAATCAGCTGGGTGACACTGTTTACATTTCTTTGTCTGCTTTCTTCCTCCTTCTTTTCTCTCCTTCTGCAGTGACCGAGTAGCAATTGAAAAAATCCTCTTCAGGTGAGGATTTAGATCTAAACCTATATATCTGTACTTCAGTCTCCTCACTAGCACTGTCTTCCTCCACTACCTTACTATTTTCATAGATTGCTGTGTTAAAATCCAAGCTGCATCAGACTAGGATGCGTATTCAGTAGTATAAGCGTGCCTTAGAATCATAGAATCTGTGGACTTCTAGGTTGGAAAAGAGCAGTAAGAATGAGTTAAATTTTTAACCAATTTGTGAGTTTGCTTTCCAGAATCCAGTTTGTCATCCAGGTTTATTATCTGGATTTTTCATCCAGAATGTCATTACGAAGACATTCAACAATTGACCTATATTTTCTGTATGAAATAAGGATTTTCTCTTAAAAGGGCAGCCCCAAAATTTAATTTTCTAGGTCCCATGTCTTTTTAACTGCCCTTGTTTAAAAACTATTGTATAGACAGCCTGATGCCAATAGCAATTCCATTACATGCACTCCAAATTTATGGATTTGAGCTGTTATGTTGTGGGGTTTCTTTTATTCAACCTAGAGTTTAAAAAAACTTTAAACACTCCTACCATTTCAATTATAACCTGTTTCCACAGTGAAGCTCAGTTTAGGGAATATGAATGTGAAGCTCTATAATTATAGGTGAAGTAATTTCTGATTTGGGAAAATCTGCTCAGGTTTCAAATAGAGAATGCAAGAGTAAGTCTTGATTGCAGGGCTTGAAGCACTTCTAGCACAAACAGAGTTTGACTAATACTAAAATCACCAAATCTATGAATAACCTGATAGAAGCATCACGCAATCAGAACAAAATCTACAAGCCAGATCAGATGGGTGTTGTTTTATTCTGTGTACTCCTGAGTATTGTGATTACTTGCATAATGCCTACAGGATTCTTTCTTGACGTTCTTCTTCTGCTTTTTCTTTTTTTTCTCCTGACGCTTTTCTCCTGACTACTCACTTACTTACAATGTTCATGAACAGGCTTGTATAAACTAATTTAACCAGCCAATTAAAGCTGTTATGGGCAAATATAGTACTTACACCTCACATGACTGTTTGGACAACTCTTTCTAGAGTGAACTCAGATGTCTCTCTAAAATATATTCATCAAAATTCAGTGAAACTTAAAATAGCTGAAGTATTTTTGTCTTTTGGTGTTTTGCATCCAACCTGTTCTACTTAAGAGGAAAGCTACAGCTCTCCTTGCTTGCTGGGTGTCTGAACTGTTTTGTTACTTGGTGTTTTATCCTCCACAAGCTTTGTCCATGGTGATTTACATTAGTCTGACCTAGAAATTAGGAGAATCTGTCTCGCTCTTTGAATATTGGCAGTGCTTGGCTTGTGTGTGGTGGCTTTGTTACATGCTTTCTCTTGTACAGAGTTGGCTGCCTTTAGTCTTTTAGAGTTGTGTTATTTCAAACTACATTGGGGGGGGGAGGGGAGGAATCTAAATTTACTGGATATAATTTTTTAGACAAAGGAGGCTGAACCCACATTCTGTGAACACTCAGAAGCATTTTATGATTTCTGTTCTGATAGTCCTATGGAAGATGAGGCACAAGAATTTTCAAATTAGCAAGATGCAGCTTTAAATAGGCAAAGCAGGCACCTGTGGAAGGCTGTGTTTAACAAAAATCTTTCTTTACAACTTCAATCCCAGATAAACTGTCCCTGGGCACACTGTGCTTTGTGGCTTGTATTATTTTAGTGTCATGGTCCTGAATGTGATGTTTAGTTTTCCTCATAGGCCAACATGCTCAGCTTAGCTTGTGCCGCTTATGAAGTGTGTTTTCCCTTTCAGATCGAAACAATCGGGAAGAAGGTGTCAGCCAAAAGAATTCCTTTTGCATCTTCATGTGAAATTCCTAAATTCAGCCTGCAGGACCCACCTGTCAAAAAGCCGAGAGTATAATGTTTGATAGGTGCTGAAGGAATTCTGTGGACCTTCTTAGTGATAACAACTGTAAGCCTATGCCTTTTTTTAAGGAAAGATATTTTCATAAATGAAACCAGTTTTACACTAGAAATGGTACCTGGTACATGTGAATTCAGTCTAATTTCAAATCTCTATTTTTATAGCTTTTTTTTTTTGTTACTGAAGATGGTACAAATCTGGTTTTAATAACAAATCATCTTTTAAATGGAAAAGTTACCTTCAAACTGCAGATTTCTCTTTCCAGAAGTGTTCCTAAACTGCACTTTGAATGTTTCAAATTATATGAAAACAAAAGAAACAGTATCTTTTTACTTCAGTCTCATTATGGAGAGTGATCGGGTAATTCTTTACCCAGTTAAATGCTTGCTCTTAACTTTCATTGAAGTAAAAAGATAAGTACTAAATGAATTTGGCAGGATTTGGGTTGAGCCCTAAAATAGAGCTGACTGCAACAACAATGCCTCTATGCAAATTGGAGTAAGTTGGCACTGATGCAGTCTAAACTGCATCTGTTGGGAGGCCATGTAGTTCCACAGCTATCTATCATGTAACTAATGGCAGTGGCCTGGCAGCTATAAGCTGATCCACTGGCAGATCTTCACTTTTGATTCTCTAGTTGTCTTGCCTACATTCCATGTGCAGCTACATAAATTATTGATGTAATCAGATTCCTGGGGCAAGTCTTTCCAATACAACCTCTCTTCAGCAGAGGAGCATTCTGCTTATTCAGACATTCATTTTAAGCAGAATTACCTAATTCAGTGTCAGTCCAAGCAGAAAGCAAATACTGGCTTTGAAGCTACCGATTGGCTCTTTTTCATTCCTTTCTGCTTACATACTTCGTCTGAAAGCAGCTTTCTTAATGAATCTGCAAAAATTATTCCCTGCTGTTAAATTATGAAAAATAAAAATTCAGCCCCATAAATTAGTCAGCTTGCTACCTCATTTAATTAGCAGGAATGAATACTTCTTATATTATCTTTTTTTTTTTTTTTTTTGCCTTTACTTATTACTTTATTTTTACTTGTTTTTATTACTCTCAATTGGCCAGTGCAATTAAAATCCTTGAGATGACAGAGCTTGTGTTTGGCTTGTTGCATGGGGTTGTGAAATGGAGGGGAGGATGGAGGAGGATGACCATGAACAGCTTTCAGACTAGAAAGCATAGGTATTTTAGCTGAATAATAGTGTTGAGATGTTGGAGAATTATCCTTTAGCTAGTCATGTAATACCTTCTGAATTTATTCAACAGGTGTGCCTTCAGTTATGTTGTATCAATGGTTAAACAGAGCACAAGATCAGTGTCATCTTGGTAATGAGTGCTATTAAACTATTTACCTGCAGAAATGTAGTTGCAACTTAAGCTTTAGGACAGGTATTTGAAGATTTAAGAACTTGTATTATCTACTGAAATTGTTATACAAAACAGTGTTACCTGACTGAAACAGCTGTATCTTTAACCAGGTGCTTTCAGATTCTGCATGTTAATAGCTTCCACATAGGGGCTTACTATGCAGTGATCACTCAGCACTTTGGGCAAATATGCCTCAGGCTTTTTGTCCCATCTTTCTGTGAGGAGCACATCAGAATTGTGGGGGCTTAAAATCAAACTGACATCTTCATCAAGCACCCCTTCCTGATTCATAAGCTGCTTTCATACAACACCCACAGAGCAGGGACAACTCTGTGATACAGTTGTACTATTTGTAAGCATTGCAATTCAACTGGTAGATCACCCTGTCCTTGCAGGTGGGCATCCTCCTGACTACCTCTGCCCCTGCAGCACCTGAGAGGGGAGTCTGGTCACCTGTCCTTGGGGTACTGACAGGTTGTGCTCAAAGGATCTCTTCTGAATTGTGTTCAGGGTAGCACAGCACTGCTTTGGGGCTCATCTTAAGAGGGAGGGTGAGTAGAGGCTCCAGAAAATTGGGTTGTGTTTCAGAAACACACAGAGCTGCAATAGTGGTGCCTCTGAATGGGAGCTGTTGTCATGGGTTTGAAGTAGATGGATGAACTGTTAAGCTCTTGTTTGAAACATTGCTCCTATTAGGAATGTGCAAGGCTCCTGAGGCCTTAGGAGATTGAGGAGCTAGGGTGCTATGCTCCCATTCCTGCCCTGTTTCTCCTGCAGACTTAGTCAAAGCCCAGATAGTAACTTGTGGCTTAAATTATTAAGACTTGGCAAATTCATTCTAGTGGGATCACTCTAACTCTTAGGAAAGGGGGAACAGCAGATCCTTTCTGAAGAGTAACAAGGGGTAAAACTGGTACTGGCACTTCCCTTGCCTTCTCAGGGTCAGCTTATTTAGTTTCTTGGTGACTGTATTCTTTCAGTTCACCACTGGGATTGTGGAATGAATCCAGTCTGAACAGTGGAGCATGCCTTTGGGATACAGCAACACTTACCTTGCATATGTAAGAGAACCTTACTGCAGGCCGCAAGAGTGAGCTCCAGAAGCTTTTGCAGCACTATGAATCATAAGCCATCCTCTTCAGGGTACAGTTGCCAGGGAAATAATTGGAGGTGACTTGTATGCCTGCTTTGAAGGCTTGAGTAGTGCACATAGAGATGGGGTTTAATGCTATTGAGCTTTTGTCTATAGGATCTTACAGCAGGTAATTGTGTAATGGGCTCCTGTCCTCTGAAATTATTTTTTTTTCTTTATGGGGTTCTTAATAAAATGCAACCCCCCAGCAGCACTGCTTTTCACTGTAAAAATGGGAATACAAAGCAAATCCAGCTTTAATACAAGCCTATAAATAGTATGATACAGAGTGTGTTAATGAAGTCCTACCAAAGTCTTGCCAAATAGACTAATTGTAAATGCCAGGCAAGATGTACTGTTTTACTTGTGTGTGTGTGAAAATAAAACTAGTCTGGGGCCAGGCACATGTTGCCAAGAGTATTGCAAGTGAACAGAAGACAGGCATTTTTGACCAAGACTAGTTAGTATAGGAGTGGTCAGTGGTGAGATTTTGTACTGGCCAACAAGTTTACACTCCTCTCTGTCAGCTGAAGTTCTCATAGTGCTATAGTCTTGCCCAACAGGTAAAGTTTATAATTAATTGTAAAATAATGCAGGGAAATGAAATAGATTATCTGGCTGATTTAGGAATATGGGAGTTGGTTCTCATTACTTTTTCCATTACAAGCTAAGAATTTCCATTACAAGCTAAGAATTTCCATTACAAGCTGCACAGCTGCAGTAGGTTGCCACATGTTGTAGTAAGGCATAAGCACTTGACATCCTTTTAAATGAAGGGAACACCAATATTACTGATCAAGCAGGAAAAAAAAAACTATTCTGAAAGGAGCCCTGGCTTTGTTGATTTGACCTGAAGACTTGAAGCCACTGGAAGATGCAGTTCTTTAGTTGCATAACATTTAATTAAGCTTCATATGGTGTAGTAGATTGATGCAGTGATGCTAAAAAAGGCTGTTCCTTCTTTTCAAGTGTCTGTGTCAAATTGAAATCATATTCCCAGAACTCAATTTGTTTTTTCTGATTGCAAGGAAGATTAATGTTTCTTAAAATATGTTATGGCTGCTTTGTTAAACAAACTGACAGAATGATGTGATTGACATTTTCTTTTTGTATGTCACTAAACATGAAACTTAATCAGAAACAAAATGAGATAGTCATGAAACCTGTGCTGAATTTATAACCAGGAGTTCTGTGGGACTTTACTGCTTTAACATGGAGTTACGGGAAAAACTGAAGGGGCAGTGGCAAAGGAAGATAGTTGTAAAAGTAGGATTTCTTAACTAGGAGAAGAACTTCAGGGCTTGTCCTCAAATGCTCTTATAAACAAAGCACCCCTCTAGTTTAGGAAATCAAAATGTGGCTGCTTTCCTTATAAACCGCAGCAAAACATGCAGTTAGAAAAATAGCTTATGTAGCTTCTGAAACTTGGTACCAGCTGGCAGTTGTGTAAAAGCCTAAGATCATCTTCAGAACCACCCAGCAGCAATGCATAAAATAATTCTAACATGAAGTAACACTGGACTGTGTTTCCAGAAGCAGTGTTTCTCTCACTGTAAAGAAATCATGGATAATTACTGTGTTATGTTTGATAATAGTTGTATGGCTCAGAACTCCTTTTTTTTTTTTCCCTGTATTTCTGGTGTTGATATGCTGAAAGAGCAGTAACTTGGCAAAAGCTACACTAATACTCTGTTAAATCTGCTCTGTAAGCAAGCCAAAACAAGCATTTATAGTAGGACCTGTAATAAAGGCTGGCAGATGTTAAAAGGTGTGGGTATCCTGGAATTATTGTTGCACCCCTCCCACCCTGCCTGCTGTGGTGGGGAGGGAGCAGTGAATTCTCATAGCATAGTTGATAACCTTCTGCTGCTCTGCTGTTCAGGTTACTTCAGCTGAAGCAGGGCATTTTTTGCTCAAAGCATGTCAGGTTCCAAGATTAGTGATCAAACTTTTATTTACTTATTAAAAAAGCAGCCTTGCCTTTCTCTTTGCCTTTACAAAGTACAGCTACTGAGACTTATTCCTTTGTTCTCCCCTCCCCTTTCCTCATGCCTCAGGTTTCTCTTCTCATAATTTACACTGTTTAATTAGTACATTTCTTCTAGCTCAAGGCTACTTGTCTTCTTGCTTTACTATTGCTGTAATTCATTTCTTTAAGTCAGTTGTACATCACTGGCACAGTCATATCATCTGTTTTTTGTTGTTCATGACAATATTGAGTCTTTTATATATTAACTTGCTGATAAGCCATTTTCCTTCTAACAATTTGCTGATAAACCGTTTTCCTAACATCTTGCTGAGCAGGGGCTGGGTGGAAGATCCACTCTCCTTCATACAGTTTAGTTACAGTAACTTACCACAGCCAGCCCTAGGATTACCTGCATGATGAGAGTTGGGGGCCAGACAGCAAATTGCTGGCATGTTTCCGAAATAACTTCATGAAGACAGAGCTGGAGCCAATTCAAAATGGTATCTCATGGCCACAGCAAACAACTGAGAATATCAGGCAGAGATGCATTTTCAACTATCATGAGTGTGTAGAAAAGAGTTTACAGCTGCTACTGTACCATAAGCCATGGTTTTATTTCTGCTTGAGCTTAGTAAGGTATGTAATAGGTTTCACATTTCATCTGTGACACAGTTCAGCTTTAACAGCCAGACTGCATCTCAAGGGGGCAGGTCACTAGACCCATCAAACACACCACCACACCCTCAGACTGGGTTTTTAACTCTCCTTTAATGACACACAATACCTATGGAGCAGAAGCATGGTACAGAATAGCAGCAGTCCTGCAGACCCATACCAAAGCAGCACCTGTGCAACTCAGTGGAGTCTGTTACAATCACGCACCCAAGCTAGGGGTAGCTATATTTATGCTGTTATGGCAACTTGGAGTTTCCATGTGGTTTCAATTCTATGGTATCTATACAAGGTTGTCTTGCTACAGAGGGCTGTTGCTTTCTTTCAGCTTGATGCCTTGTGTTTACCAAGGCTCATGCTTCTAAGACATGCAAGCACCTGAGAAGTGCTTTTCTTATTAGCTATGAGAATGGTACATCTCATTTTCTTAAGATGCAGGTAAGAGATACCATCTCTTGAAGGTCTATTACACACCTTCTCAGGGTGGCTCAAACAGCCCTAATCTGGTCCTTTGTCATGCACACAAGCTTTCTTTAGAACTTCTCTAGTTCCCAAGCTTGTGTTGTGTAATGGTAAGGTACACCAAAATACCAGTACCTTTCACATTACTATTAGCACCTTCACAAGTATAAACAGCAGCAATTCTGATGGTGGTATCAAACCTGTTTACTTAAATCAGATATATTTTTTTTCATCTTAAGTTTCTTCCACCTCATTTCCATCACTCCTGCAAAATCAGTCACAGCCTTATCACACACTTCTATCTTCTGACCTGCTGAACACTACAAGTACTGTGTAGTTGTATCCTTGCCAGAAGGAACAAGGTAAAATAATGTGAAGTGCTTTTGTGAGAGAAGTGTGTTCTGGAAAGATAGTAAGTTTATTCATGCATCCACCATCTGGTCTTCTGCATTTCTAGAACTGAGCATAATTACGTGCTGAAAAGAAGATCCTCAAAACCGGTTGCTTTAAATAGGTTCATTTGTATTTTCAGATGGCTTTTGTCTTTCTTTTTTCTACCAAGTTCTTCAAGAAGAATTCACCTATTAAAAGGCAAAAAAGCACCAAAATGATTTGTAGGTATTTCAATTAAATAAAAGAATACACATTTTTTTGTCATGTGAGTATTCTATTCTGCAATGTAATTGTTCTTACCAGTATTTTATAGTAACTCAGTTCTATACAACAGCACTTTCAATGCATATAGCAGGGATGGAAAAAAAAAGAACCCCAAACCAAAACCTGTAACCCATGAACCAACCCCTCCACCTCTAAATGCTGGTTTTCATTGTGCTCAGTTTGATGAAATATCTCTGCTGTTTTGTGTTTTCCAACAGGCAGTGGCAAATTGAAGCTATTAAAAATTAATTCCAATTTCATAAAGTATCAGCAACTTATAGTGAAACCTGCTATAAGCTCGCGTTTGAGCTGGCATTAAAGATGTCTGAGAAGTAAAGGTGCCCCAGATGACTATTCTCCACTCTTAGGAAAAAGCAGGAGGTTGGACCTACCTAACAGTTCCATTAGTATCAGCTGTTACTTAACACCCAGTGCTTTGTCAGAAAGGTACTGCCATAAGCATGCCTAATAATTTCTAAGCACTGTAAATAAATTCTGCCTAAAGCAACACATCACAAACAGTAAAAGGCCCCATGGAAACCTGAAGCATCCAAGAGGCAGCATATAAAGGAAAACTTGCAAACTGGGTACTGTTTATCCTGCCTCACACACCAATTATAGTACACACTATGGTTTGCAAAAACCTAACTTAAGCAGCAGCAATTGTACATCAGTGTCATACTGATGCATGCAGGTGACCTATGGAAAACAGGAAGCATAAATAAAAAAAAAGGTGAGCTTTGCACATATTACTTCAGCATTTCAACTTCATAGAATAAAATGTTACATGCTAAAGAATCTCATGCTTGTCTGTAATTACCTGCTTTGTAGGAGGAGCGCACTAACGGCCCACTAGCAGTGTAATGGAATCCAAGATCATTTCCTATTTTTTCCCAGTACTTAAATTTGTCAGGAGTTATGTACTCCTCAACCTGAGTGAAAAGAATTCATTTTGATCAGGTATGAATGCAAGGACACGGCTACACATAGCATGTAGTGAAATCAAACACAGTTACATGGCAAGTTCAAAATCTTACACTCCACAACTCTGGCAGTCAAGCCATGAACTGAATTTTCTCTGCTTTCTACCAGCAGAATGCATTTTATTTGCTTTTCAAATTTAGCTGAAAAATTTATAAAGCTTAATTTATAGTTGTTGCTTTACCATTTTCTTTACTCTTTGAACAGTCCTTTTGAGCAGACTTTTTTCTGTCCGAGTAAAAGAAGCACAATAGTCCTACAGATCTCTTCACTGATAGTTGTTTTGGTGAAACACAGTACCTGAACAGAGACACAAGCTCCAGACAGAGGACAGAAGGAGAAAATGGTCATCTCCCTCCACTACGGGAGAGCCTATGAGACTGTGAAGGGGAGCCTGCCTGAACCATTACATTTGAGACGTACACTGAAACTCTTGTTTTCCAGAACCATGCCTCAGCTCCAACTATCTCCCCAGCTAAGAGAAGAAAGTAGCAGTGGGCAGTCTGCAGAAGATGGAAGAGATTAGATGGCTGAGGTAATTTTTAGTGAGGAGTCCGTAATAAATGAAGATCAGGTTAAACAAGGAAGGACAGTTAAGGTAAGGATGCATACCAACCCTCAGTTTAGAAGGAGGAGTGTGCACGGTGCTGGCCAAAACACTGTCTCGAGATTAAAAGGCATTTTTACCTTTAAGTGACGTTTTGTTGGTTGCATGTACTGTCCTAGGGTCAAACAATCCACATCTGCTTCCCGCAACACTGGAAAAAGAGAATTCCCTGTTAGTGGCAGAAGGATCACAAGGGCCTGTCAGCAATTAGAAAGCAGCCTCCTTCCAAGTGTGAATAAAGGTCAGGCTGCAGCAGCCTGCAGGGATTACATTCTGTTCCACAGTGAAGGGAACCTGCAGCCTTGGTGAGCAGCAGCCACACAACTTGCCCTAATGTTGCTGCAAGAATGGAGCTTCCCAGTTAAAAGCCAGAGAGAACAGTGTTGTGCTGCACTCACTGCAGTCATGTGCCTCACTGCAGAGATGACATGCTCTCATCTTTTTGTATCTTACTGATACGCATTGTGTCTTTAGGTCACAGCCTTCATTTCACAAAACAATGGATGCATGCACATACAGTTGGCACTTCTACACTGCTCCAAGAGACCTGATGCCACAAAGAGATGGACAGTTCTAAAGAGCTCTGAATCAGGGGACATCACCAACATCTTTAGCCAGTTTTACACACTTGGGATGTACACTAGTTTGACGCCTGCAGAATCTCACTCTTTGCTAAAATTTGAGTATATACTACAGCACATGTCTTCAGATAGTCTGCTTACAGAAGGAAATCCAACCTCTTGATAGTCAGCTGGCCTGAACAATCATGTTCACTGCAGCTAGAGGGGTATTCTGAACAAAGAGATAGCTGAGAAGTCATATTTTGCACAGACATCTCCATTTATTTTCTAGCTACTTGGGGTGGTTGCCCCACATCAAATAGGAAGAAAAAAGACAGCGTTTTGATGACAGCATTATACTCACTGTTGCCCTGGCATCTCTGTTTAGATTGATACAGTTCTGTAAAGCAACTGGTTTAGTCTCAGTGCATTTACATGTTCTTTAACTCATACCCAGAGGGTGTAGGGGGAACAAAATCAGAATAACTGAATGAATGGTGCGGATATGAGTTTGTCTCCAAATACAGCCATAAATGTAGCCTGAAAACAAATGGCCCTGAATCTGAAATTTCATGTTCTTGTGGCTAGGAAATACTAGGCAGGAAGAAAGGAAAAATCAAGAACTATTATTTTATGGTCTGTATTGTGGGACAGCTGCAGAAAAACTAGATGCTATCACTGCACTGCAAGTATGGGTTATTGTACACAAAGTAAAGTACTGGGTAGACATTCTTCCAGGATAGGGGAGAAATACCAGAGGATTTATAAACTGCTTCTTCTTACAAACACACTGAATTCACTTACCACTATGAAATTTTCTCCTCTTAAAAATACATTTACATGGAAACATAAGAACATTCTACAGCTCCAAGGATAATAACAGTTTTTGTGCTAAGTAAGATGAAACAAATTATTTTAAACAATCAGGCCTGCTGTTTCTGAAAAGAAATAAGGCAACTATGTTGCAAGCCCATTATTTAAGTATTGCAAAGATAAGAATGTCAATACACAAAACCAGTTATAATTTCCACTGAAATCAACTCAAGCTGGATTTACCTGTTAAATTGCATCTGAAAGCCAAATGAAGGCAAAACATTTCAGAAGTCCCATTTTTCTTAACAAAAGTAACTGAACATGAAGCTTCAATACTGAGATAGTCATGAAACCTGCGGAGTTTTTTTCCCTAGTAAACCTTGGAGCATGTCTCCTGCACCAGCAAACTGCTTTTCCTGTTGAGGCAAAGATGCTTACAACTGTTTTTCAGCACAGTAAAATTCATACTTGTGAATTTTGGCATGTGTTTCAACACCAACTTACATTTCATCGTGGAATACACTTGTTCATCTGTCTCACCTAGCCCCAGCATAATGGAGGTTTTAGTGATGACGTGGGGCTGGACCTCTTTGGCGTGCTTCAGCACACGTATGGACTGCTCAAAGTTGGCTCGGGGATCACGGACCTTCCTTTTCGCAGTGTCAGCGCGATGGGGGGAAAAGGGTCACAGAAATTAGAGATGCCGAGAGAGGAGCGTTCTGCTGTCTTCTACAAACTGGTAACGGCAACCTGGAGGGTGCTCCTGTGCGGTCTGACGCCCAGGGTAAGTACCCGCACCGAGAGGAGCGGCCGTGGAGACGAGTTGCGGCTCCCCCAGCGCTGCGCGGCTCCGGCCTGGGGACACGCGGGGCACGGCACGTGAGACACGACACCGCCCGAGGACCGCCCCGCGGACTGGGCGTGGCGCGGGCGCCCTCTGCCGGCGGGCGGCGGGCCCGGCGGCGGCGCAGCGCGCGGGGCAGGCTGGGAGCGGGCCCGGCTCCGCGCCATTTGCACCCGCGCCGCAGGGCTCGGTCCGCGGCCTGCCCCGGGAGCGGCAGCCGCAGGTCAGTGCGGCCCTAGCGCCGCTGTGGGGACATGGCCCCGGCTGCCGCCCTCACACGCGGGTCTGCCACAAAGCACCGCGTTCTAGACCCTGCCGCTGCTCACCTCTGTAACGCCGGCACCGTCTCCACGTTGTGTGCATACACGTCCAGCCCCGACAGTGCTACCTTCTCCACAGCCTTCAGATCCCCCCGAAAATCGGGAGTGAGGCATTCTACCAGGATCTTTGAATTCCTGGAAAGCAGAGGCAAAAAGAGCACGCACCTGGGGGGTCTGCATCACTGTTGGTAAAACTCTCAACACAGCAAAACCCCAAATGTAAATGATACTCTGATCAGCACAGGAAGTAAAGGAAGTTAATTCAGGGTACAATTCTAAACCAAAAGATTTATGCAAATACTTGTACTGCAATTCAAACAAAACATCATGTGTTTAGTTCCTGATTTTACTGTGTCAGCTGAAATAGAAAGTAAGCCAAATAATAAATATAGAAGGGATTCCAAGTCTCTTAAATAAGCACATTTACTAATTATATGTGTTCTTTCATGTGCCTTTGTTGTGGGTTAACTTGAGCTTAAATATCAGAGCTCCAAAATACAGAAAAGCTATAATCCTGCCTACTGGGATAACATACAGCATTATTGCCCTGGTGTCTCATCTGTGTCCAGGAGCCAGATGTCAGCTCAAAAAGGCAGGTGGGAAGACTGCAGGAGCCTTTCGACTCCCAGGATATACTGGAAAAGGACTGAAATGAGCTCATATGAGTTAAATCTGCTGGTAGACAAGTGTGCTATGAACTGGGGTACAGGGCACCCATGGATGCAGAGTAAAGGCTGAACAGCAGGGAGAACAGGGAGGTACAATCACAGAAACAGCTTCGGAGGGGAAATACAAAGCACTGACCACTGCTGGCAGAGAAACCTGACTTCTGTTATGTGTGTCACTGTTACCTAAACCCACTCTGAGCCCCAAGCTTCAAGAGTGAACATACCCCAAAAGTATGTGTTCATTTCCTGGTAAACCAGCTGCCTCTTCAAACAAGTAATCCAGTGCTTAGCTTTAAATAAGCCTGGGCTAAATTGGAATTGTATCTAAATTCAAGATACTCTGTGGGCATTAATATAAGAAAGATGAAAAACAGGGAAAAAAAACCCAAACCCAAACCAAACCAAAAAAAACCCCAACCACCAAACTAAAAAAGGGGTCATAGACTAAAGGCAGACTTCCGTATTTGCATAGCCCTTGGAATAATCCAGCTAAAGGCAGTTCTGGCCTACATGCAGTACCACATTCTAAAGTTTTAACAGTAACAGTAAGAGATTAATGATATACCTTTCTTTCAGATGAGAGACAGTCTTTGCAAAGTGTTCTGCTCCACCATCAGGCATATCTAGAAGCATTTCAGTTATTCAGTTAACCTTTCTGTTCAAGAAATGTATTTACTTATTAGCAAAACCACCACAACTCTACAAATTCATATTTAAATGCAGAATAATGAAGAATTCAAACCCCAGTCTTCTCTCACCTCTTTTGCCAAAGGCTTACAATGGATATTGTACAAAGCCTTGCTCTGCACAAAGTCCAACTGTGGTCATCTAGGGCAGCCTTTAAATGTATACTCCCAATGAACCTGTCTTTAGGTTTCACAGAGCACAGAACAGCTTTATTTATTTATGGTTTTGGTCTGAGAAACAGTTCTACAAAAAATTAAATATATATATATTATTGTTCTTCTATCGTAAGCCACTTAGAAGCTGTTAGACTTACCACCACCTTGAACAGTCTTTATAGTGGTTTTGCATTCTTACATGTCTACTACAATGTTAGAGAAAGACAACTGTCAGATTCATTTTGTGTAATGTATTCTGGGTTTAGTTTTTGGCAGGAAGTTCTGGAATGGTATTGTATATGAATGTGGGTGGGGTTTTTTGCTAATCAAGTAACACAACATAGTGTATAGGTATGCATTTTGGAAAAAAGAAATAGTATATTCTAAATATTCTTGATGTTTAATAACAGTATAACTTCTGTTACATTTTTCCAGATGTAAAGAAATGCTAAGAATATGTAGAAACTTTCCAAAGTTTCAGCACTGTTGACTCCTTTACAATAGTTATCCTTAACAATAGTGCTGAATGGTGTTTAGGGAGGTCTGTGTTTACCCCATGTAACGTATATACAAGCTTAGACTGAAGAGATGAGAGACAAGATACTAACCATCCCTGTCCACAGATGTCAAGACAACATAGTCCAAGCCCCACTCAGCTATGGCCTTTGCTGTGTTGTAAGGCTCCTCCGGATCCAGGGGAGGTGGATTTTTTGCCGTCTTCACTGAACAAAATCTGCAACCTCTAGTGCATGTGTCACCCATCAACTGAAATGGGAAAGACGTTCCTACATTTATATTGTACACATCACTACTGTTCAGCTGAGGAACACAAACCAGTACCAAGCAAAACAACTAGGTCAGTGCTTTACTCAAAGTTTTTTTGTTATAACCCTGTTCCACTACAGTAGAGATTCAACAATATGCTACAACAGCCCAAACATTAATAGAATACTTAAGAAATGGTTAATGACTTACCATAATAGTAGCTGTAGCTGTAGCGTATTCACCACCTCCCCAGCATTCTCCAATGTTGGGACAACGTGCTTCTTCACATACCTAAAGGTAAAAGACAGTAAAGTGCCTGTCTTTTTTCTGTATTATTATTGAAAATTATTATTATATTATCAACCAATTTCAATAGTAGCTTACAAAGAAAACATAATTCCTTCTGTGATAAATGTGGAGATTAACAGAGTTACACGTTGTTCTTTAAAAAGTCAGTAAAAGAGACAGGAAGAGTTTTGTGACATCCATTATAATTCTTTTCCTCTACTTCACAACCCCCAAAACTTCTCCACCATGTAGCTGCCTTATTAATTATCACAGATTGTCATTAACATTGATCTTACTCTGAAAAACAAAAAGGACAAAAGCTCTCCATGCATTTTATACCCTCCATTTTTTAGCATCTAGAAGGTATCTTGAATGAAATAAATTTCCAGAATTTCTTTTCATACAAAGCATGTCTGTAACTCTGAAATTGTATGTTTCCACTAAAACCAGTCACACACAGAATCATGTGATCCCTCTGGTGATGCAAATAGTAAACAACAGTATTTAAAACCATAGCAGGAAAACCACTAAATACTCTATGGATCTGTCTTCATCCTTTATGGGTAAAATTCACAGCCAGAAAAAAGGATCAGCATCGGGCTTGGTTTCAAGTCTTGAAGATCATGCAAAACATCATTTCTACCTGTCCTCCACATGGAAATAATTTTGTATCTGTAAAAAATGCCTTATTTCCACAGGAAAACTTGGCTGGAATGAGATTTACCGTATGGAGATTTAAACTTCTCAAGGTATTCTTTAGTTTATTGTAGTTCTTCCCCATGGGAATCTCTGTCTTCAGCCATGGAGGGAGTCGCAGCCTGAATAACATCAAGGAAACATAAAGATTAATAAAGTATTTGCATGATAAGCTTCCTTTAATTTCATAGATCCACTTTAATTTGTTACAGATCCCAACTAGGAAAGGTTCCTTAAAACACTGACGCGCCTCAAACCCCAATATGAACATTATTCTTGGTCATAACAGCTTTCTCTCTTCCATATTGATCATCATCCCAACATTCAAGAGTAGGAGTTTGTTGTCATTGGAAGGTTTAAAACTGTCACCTGTACTCATGGGATTTAACAGTGCCACACTGGAGACTGCAATAATTAACGCAGCCGTCAAAGTCTACCTGGTCTAGTGGAAGGTGTCCCTGCCCATAGCAAGGGGGTTGGAACTAGGTGATCTTTAAGGTCATACAGGCCACGGCACAGGCACTCAAGTGGGAAAATACCACTGTGTCTTCATGTTTCGTTATGCGTTTGAAATTAATAACATGTTTGTCTTTTCTTGAAAAATCCAGACATTTGCAAGCCACTATGACAATATTTAGTAACACACATTTTGCAGCAAATAGTAAACATGCAAGACAATGTGTGGAAACGACACTTGTTTAAAATCAGTTACCTTTCTCCTTTCTGACGCTTTAAGTTGCCTTTATACTCGGCCCATGTGCTCTTGTCTGACAGATCTCCAGATACAAAGTCTTGCAAGTCTGGTCCACTCTGCAGAAACTCTCTTTTTTCCTCTGTCAAAGAACCTGATGTTGTGTACTGGTTACACACATGGCTCCCGGACACCTAAAAGAAGCAACGCTGTGATTTATTAAATTACAAATGTACTGGAAATATATACTAAGTAACTACTTGTGCTTCTGGTGGTAATGTACAGAGCATTTTCCCAACTGACTTTAAGTTAAACATACAATTCTCTTCTTAATTTTAAGTCACGTGAAACAGATGCTGAGCATGATCTCTTCCAAAATAGAGAATCATAGAACAGTTTGGGTTGGAAGGCACCCTCAAAGTTCAAGTTGTCTAACCCCCCTGCACTGAACAGGGGCATATTCAACTAAATCAGGTTGTCCAGCACCACATCCAGCCTGGCCTTGCATGACTCCAGGGATAGTGCATCCACCACTTCCTTGGGCAACCTGTGACATTGTCTCACTACCCTCATTGTAAAGATCTTTTTCCTCGCATCCAGCCTCTCTCCCCTCTTTCAGTTTAAAACCATCACCCCTCACTCATCCTGTCAACATCAAACTAAGTTATATAGGTTTTGGATATAACACTGTTTGGACTAATTTGAGATTTCAGAGATAAAAACAAGACGTCGAGATGATTATCTGCGCTCTGCCCAATCAGTAACTGATTTTGATGGAACCATAGCACAAGTCGGTTCTCAGAAGATGGATTAGAAGCAGACGGGATCATGGCTCAGTTTCCCGAGTGCCTCTGTGTGTGCCTTAACTGTCTCGGTGTACGCCCGGGCCCAACCGCTCTCTGTCCGCCTCCCGTCCCTGCAGCACCGGAGCGGTGTGGTGACAGCGCTGCCTGCGGCTCTGCCCGCGGTGAGGCTCCGCTGTCACGGCCCAGCCGGGCAGCCCGCACGCATCAAGAGGCGACCTAAGGTATTAGCATCATGCTTTGCCACCGGGGCGCCGTCGCGGGTGCTGCTCTCCTCCCCCACCCCGGAGGCTGGCTCGTCGTCCCGCCGTGCAGCAGCCCCCCCGGAGCACACAGCCCTGGCGCGGCGCTCACTCACCCGTGCCCGAGTCCCCACCAGCAGCCGCCGGGCGGCCGTGGCGGCAGCCTCGCAGCGCCGGCCCCGCGGCAGCAGGGACATGGCGCAGTCCGCGGAGCTCCCGGTCCGATTGATCCTCTCGGCGCTCCGCCACGCCGCCTGCCAGCCTCGATCGGCTCATCAGGCTTCAGCTACTCTTGTCTCTTGGACGACTACCTTAACGTGATGGCGTCAGGAGGCCGGGAGTGCCTACAAGAACGTGATGACGTCAGACCCTTCCTCTTTCCGTGCCGCCAGCTGCGAGGTGAGGAGAGGACTGGCAGCACCCTCCTGGGCCATCTGGGGCCATCGGCCGCAGGCAGGCCCCGGGCGCACCCTCCCAGCACGGGCAGCTTCCCGGGGCCTAGTCGGGCCGAGCCGCCAAGTCCTGTCCCCAGCCCTGCGGGGGGAGGCCCCTGAGATGGGCCTTCCTCTGTCCTCCACCGGCTGTTCCGGACCTGGGCTGGGCCCCGCCGTATAGCTGGGCGCTGAGGCCGCCGTTTCTCTGGGGCCTGGGCGGGATGTGCCGGTGTTGGGAGCGGAGCTCTGCCCCGTGCCGGCTCAGAGCGGGTGGGGGCCTGGGCCGGGCGCTTCGTAGTTGAGCGTTCACGGGTACGTGCGGCCCATAAGCGCAAAGGGCGCGGAGGAGGAGCCTTGTCCGGAGGGTGAGCTGCGTTTTGTGTTTGCCCTTTGCAGAATGAAGACCATTCTCAGCAACCAGACCGTTGACATCCCTGAGCAAGGTACGTCTGCGTGTGCGGTCGAAAGGCGTGTTGTGGTGCTGGCCCCGCAGCCGGGTAACGCGTGTCTGCTTGTGCTTTCCAGTCAGTGTGTCACTGAAGGGCCGGACAGTCATCGTCAAGGGTCCCAGAGGAACCTTGAAGAGGGATTTTAACCACATCAATGTGGAGCTGTCTCTCCTGGGAAAGAAGCACAAGAAGGTGAGAGCTGCGTAGGTCGTTTTGCTGCCCAGAGAGGGAGGGCAGTTTTACACTTAGCTTAACTCTTCGGTCGTGTAGGAGGTTGAACTGAAATGTTTAGTTGCAAAGTATGGCTTGTCATTTTTCCCTTATTTCAGTATTTTCTGAAAGAGGCTCATCTCATGGGACCCCCTTGGGCACCATGGGAATCTTGCAGTTCTGTGATGTTAGAGTCAATTTATTGCTTGATTTCCTTTATAGTTACAGACAGTTATTTGGAAAGGGGTTGATCATTATATGTATTGTTTTATAAGTGGGTTAGTTTTAGCTAGATAAAACTAAATGTGCACATCTAACTTCCAGAATTGTCAGGTTTCACCAGGATGTTTTCTGAATAACTGCGTGATATTTTTGTGTGGTCTTCAAAACTACACAAAAGGAGGAGGAGTGGCTGATTTCAGCTACTTTTTTGCAAGCATCTACTATGTCATTAAAACAGTGAGCCCACCCACACACAGTGTTTAAATGTTGACATACATAGGAGACTCAGTTTTGGAATTTAGCATTTGTTAATACATCCCTCAGCTGAAGGTGTCAGATTGTCCCAGATGCTTTTGAAGATTTTCCCTCATGTTTCATTAATAAGAAAAAATGTTTCTCTTGCATCTGAGGGTTAGAATTTAGAAGACCTGAACTAGGTGAGCTTTCAGTGATCTGTCAAACAAAATCCTTCTGTGCTTTTGTTAGGTGGGTTTCTAAGTAGTTTATCTGAACTTTTCACTCTTGGCTTGTAGTGCAGCTGAGAGCTTTGTTAATGTGTTAGTGTTCTGTTTTCTTTCGTTTTTTTTTAACCCAGCTACGTGTGGACAAGTGGTGGGGTAACAGAAAGGAGCTGGCAACAGTTCGCACAATTTGCAGCCATGTACAGAACATGATAAAGGGTGTCACACTGGTAAGTTTTCTTTAGAAACAGAGTAGCTCCTGTCGCTTTTGTTACTCACAGTGATAAACAGCTTCTCCCTTTAGTGAGAGCTTTTCCAAGCAGCCAGAATGGAGCTTTCTCTCATTTTTACTTTTGTTGTCTTGCACTTGCTGTCAAACAAGTTCTGTGGGTGGAAGAAAGCAGGAATGTTTCTTGGGCACCATGTCTTGCCCTTGTTGGAAAACTATTTTCCTTATATCTTGGGGTTGGATTTCTCCAGTAAGCTTGATGCATCTGTGTTACTTTTTGGTCATGTACTGTTTCAATATCTGATAATGTCTCTTACCACAGGGCTTTCGTTACAAGATGAGGTCGGTGTATGCTCACTTTCCCATCAACGTGGTGATACAGGATAATGGCTCCCTTGTGGAAATCCGGAACTTCCTGGGAGAGAAGTACATCCGCAGAGTGCGCATGAGGCCAGGTGAGCAGAGCTGAAGATGCATGTTCTTGTTTATAACTGGGGTTTCTCAGCTGTGTTCTTTGGGTACTGCTGCTGGTAACAGGTGATGTGAGTGACTGTTGAAACAGTGTTTGCATGTCTGAATTTATGTAATCTTATGATGATATCTTTACCACTGTTCAGATTTGTTACATTTTAATAATTTAGTAATGAGAGTTACTTAGCAGCTAATAACTAATTCAGAGCTAGTTATTCTCACATGAGTTGCAGGGAGCACTGTGTTTACTTTCATCTTTGTGAGATCTCCTCAGTGTTTATAGCTGGTGCTTAATTTTAGATGTGTTTCTGTTTTAAACATTGCACATGAATTAGTTTCACACCACATCGTAGTTTTGGTCTTTCAAGTGATGATGTATTTTGAATTTCCTGATTGCCTGGGAGCATGTATGCAAAACTGTTATCTCACCTGCTGGATGATACTAGCATACTAGCAGTTTTAGCAAAAACTTCTGACAGAGTAGGTGTGTGATGGAGCTTGTTAAACTTCTGAAAGGAGGAGGCAAAACATGTCACAAACATGGGTACCTTAAGACTGTAGGGAAGACTTCCCATAACCATTTTTTTTTTTTTTTGGTAGTTCCACTTCTGGTGAAGGTGTGGGTAAGGATATTTAATGTGACTGATGGTGTTTTGGGGTGGCTTTAGGTGAAAGCATCAGACTTGTCCAGAAACGCTGGTAGATGTAGTGTGGAGTTACAGTGGCTTTGATTTACTGTGGGGTATTGAGGTGGTTTGGCTATTGTAGTTGATTTTTAAATCAGCTTTTACTTCAAAGGCAGTGAAATGCTAGCAAATCCTGGCGTAAAAGCTAACATCTATTGACCAAATAGATTAAACTATAAAAACTTGTACTATTTTCCTCACAAATCAAAGTTTTCTGTTGGATGCTTGAATGTCCGAGTGTTTACTTCTTGAGAGTATTTGCAGTGTTGCTGGTATAAACGTGGTTCTTGACATGTCAGAGGCAAGGGTTCTTTTAAATGACTTTTGATGGGGTGACTCCAGTTTTGTCTTCCTGACCAGGAGCATGTGGCAGATGGCACCACCTAGCTGGTGAGGCCATGCTGGCCGGATCTCTGGCTTGTATGCAGTTTTGGTGATTAATGCTGGGTTGTGGTAACATTTAAGTAGGGATATCAAGTAGCTGATTTCAATCCAGAGCATGAATTGCACTGATCTTTCGAGTTCTGAAACTCTGAGGGAGGGCAACCCTGGAAGGGATTTGGGGGACTCTTAACAATTACAGAAGCTAATTATTGGCCTAGCATACTGCTCTCTAGAGCTCTAAGCTGGGACAGGACACAAATATTGTTTCTTTAGTACACTAATGCCCTTAACAATAATGTGGATTGTGCATTTTCCTTTCTGTAGGTGTTTCCTGTGCAGTATCCCAAGCCCAGAAAGATGAGCTGATCCTTGAAGGGAATGACATTGAATTGGTCTCCAATTCAGGTTTGTGAAAGTAAATGGGATGGGAAGATACAATGATGTGGCTGCTTTTATCTGAAGATGTCAGCTTAGCAAAATGTCTTTCTTTCTTAAACCTTGAGGTAAATGAGAACTCGGAATTTTATTCATTGTAATTGCTCCAAGTCCACAGAAACTTTTGGGGTTTTTTTTTGAGTCCATCTTGATGGCCTTTTTGGCACCTAACTCTTCAGCCTTTCAGTTGTACAGGTGTGCAGTAATAAACTGTCACTGCCCTGAGTTACTGAGATAGGCTGAGTGAAATGTGTCCTGTTGTCATTAGACTTTACAGGATTTCAGGTTGGTAATTCCTTTCTCCAGATGACAGTTTCATACATTAGTTGAAATACTGGAGAGCAAACAAAGGCTATGAGTTGGTGTTGACCTCTTGCTTTGTCTGCAGCTGCCCTGATCCAGCAAGCCACTACAGTCAAGAACAAGGATATCAGGAAATTCTTGGATGGTATCTATGTCTCTGAGAAAGGAACAGTACAGCAGGCAGATGAGTAAAACTTAATAGGTTGGTATCATTTTGACACAGCTTGTACATCTTCTTTTTAGAAATAGTTACTTGACCTGGGGACTTGACAAAGTTTATCTGCTTCACAAAGCTGGGGTCAAGTGGGCTCCCAAGAGGGATGCAGTTGTGCTTGTAAAGAGCATCATAAGCAGTGTTATCAATGTAAATTTTTCTAGGTCTTCTGCTGGCAGCTTTACATCTCTTGTGATGGGGTGCTGTTTACTGTGAGGTTGGTGAGGCACTGGCACGGGCTGCCCAGAGAAGCTGTGGCTGCCCTGTTCCTGGCAGTGATCATGGCCAGGCTGGATGGTGCTATGAGCAGCCTGGTCTAGTGGAAGGTGTTCCTTCCTGTGGCAGGGAGTGGGATGGAACTTGGTGATCTTTAAGGTCCCTTCCAACTTAGACCATTTGCTAATCTGATTCTGTGATCAACTTGGCATTATGCTACTGGATGGAGAAATACCTGACTCCAGACAGCTGTATTCTATGCTGTAAATGCTCGTTACAGTGGGGCCTGAGAATTTAAGCCCAGCATCACAAATGGATTTACAGCTGTTTACAAAGCAGACTTTCTTAGGCTCGTGTTCCTCCTGATTGGACACTGCCTTCACTAAAAACAGTGTTAAGTGAGTATGTGTAAAGGTCTTCTGTGTAGTTTTTGTATAAATCCTTGTAAACAAAGGTCAGTTCAGAAAGGATTATTTACATTATGGATGTACATTTGTTACTGAAGATGAGTACAAGGGGTTGGGGATAACTTTAAGAATTTCAGCTGCTAAAGGAGTTTGATACATTTCAGCTACCTGTGGTTTCATACATGGTACAGAACACTTGTGTAGAATGAGACAGGCTGACTTTCAAATCAGTGCATGCCTTCTGAACCTGAGCTTGCGATAGAAGATGCAGAGGAAGGGAGTTGCATAAACTTTTCTAACACTTGCAGGCTACTAAAAAGATTATTTTTAGTGCTGTTCTGAGTTCCTCAAGTGATAGGACAGCTTGTTACCTGCTTGCTAAACAGTCTTGAAGTGTTTGAAGGCATCTTTAAGTAATCTCTGAATAAAATTGAGCAAATGCTTTGAGCCATTAGTGTCCGTCTCACGTTAAAACCTATCAGATAAATTAACTTGTCATATCTATAAACTTTCAATTTCACATTTGCAGTGGTAAAATCTTAAGCTAAAAGCTCTGAACTTTTTTTTTGCAGTTGCCTGAATCCTGAAACAAACCACCATGAGACATTGTATCAGGAAGTGCCAGCTTGAAGAATCTGATCCAAAACTCATGCGCCATGAAAGGTTCAATAAAATGTAATGTATTTCATATCCTGGCCTCTTTTTCTTTTCTTTTTTTTTCTGCCAAGAACTACAAGTGTGGACTCACAGTGTAAAATCGTGAAGTGGTAGTTTTAAATCATAGCTTTAAGAAATAACAAAAGCTTTGTTCTCACAGAAGGGAACCTAGGGTTCATTTACATCATTTCAGAACCTCAGCCTGCAAAGATGAAAAATAGTAACTGGATTATTTTGACTTGTCCCCTATGGATAGAG
The DNA here is from genome assembly GCA_002631895.1 of Agapornis roseicollis. Taxonomy (NCBI): domain Eukaryota; kingdom Metazoa; phylum Chordata; class Aves; order Psittaciformes; family Psittacidae; genus Agapornis; species Agapornis roseicollis. Next base: position 132,083 of record NDXB01006437.1, on the reverse strand, counting down.
TTACATTTGCTTAAAATGTTAGTATCTGATCTGTAGTTCACCTAGTATGTCAGAGATACAGGTATTGTCATTGATAAGTGAGTTAACCTGATTTTGTTCTTTTAGAGGTATTGTCAGAAGCTGGCCCAGGGCATTTCGCTCTTGCTGCTGCAGTTAGCTGAACATTTGTGGGCTTTAATAACACTTTTATTTGTAAATCCAAACAACTGCAGTTTCATGCTCAACAACATTTATCACATGAATACACATCATAGTGCACTTCAGTCCAGAGGTTCATAGAAAGGTGCGTATCAGTTCTCACAGCTTAATATCTCAAGTCAAACTGTTTGACTTGTTATTCCAAGGTACAGGAGATCATAAAATGTTCTACTTTTTTTACATAGAAAAATTTTTCTTTTGTGTAGAGTAGGTGGATAAATGGAATTTCACCAGAAACAAATGTCATCATAGGACTTTCTCCTGTGTACACAGTTGCTTTCTGGTTTCAAACAAAATGCTTGGTGTGTATGACTGGAGTGACTCATGAGGTGCTTTTCCATACTTGTCTGATCTGCATTGTCCTCTGTAGAATGCAAACAGTGACAGATCTCACTGATAGGGGGCTTATGTCCTCTTTTTAAAGTGAAACACAGATTCACCAGATGGTTTTTGCCTTAAAACGTTTTCTTCTTTTTCTTTTGTGAAAAAAAATAATGGTTAAAAGCAGGATAAGGGTAGAGAAAAGGCAGCAGGTAAAGAATATTAATGGCTTCTTCTGAGAGATGAACAAGCAGAAGCTACACTGCTTTTCTTGTCTGGAAGGGTCGCAGGCTGAAAACTGCAGGTCAGCAGGAAAGCCATTGTTGCTTATCAGGTTATTGTAGAATTTTATTGAAGGCTTCCCCTTTGAATCCGAAGTGAAGAATCCAAATCTGGGTTTAGACTTTTCTTCAGTCATCTTAAATGCATAGTAGCCTTTAATCTTGACTTTATCGATGTAGTATGCTGAGAAGGGGAACAAAAAACCAAGCCCAAATATTAATAAAACTGTATCACCACCTGCAAACTTTCTGGTAGTAGCGTCAGATTTCAGATTGTTAATCTGTTGATTAAAAAAGTGTAATTGCATCTAAAAATACTTACTGCTTTTAATAATTCCCAGCTGTCTTAAGTAGAAACAGTGCATCACTGGTTTTGGGAATTTTCTAGAACTACTCTCTGAAAGCTGGATTTGAACACGGCAAGAGCCTGGGAGGTTGCTTGCCTGGGGAAAGCCAGGTGCTGTTCTTTATGGAACCCAGCAGAACCTGCAATGACTCAAGAGGAGCAGCTGCTCATCTGTGCCGTGAGAGGAGCTTTCTGAAAATTCCCACCCTGCTCCAAACTCAGTACACAACTGCATGTTAGACTGCTGCACCTGAGTGCTGGGTGAAAATAATGACATCAAACAGCAGTTCCTGGTGAGTAAACATCTCCCCGGTTCATGGGTGAGCAGAGAGCACAGTCAGGGATGTGCCCCAGATTAAGCAGGAACATTGTAAATTGGGGGATCATTTTGTAAGTGCTATGGAAGTGTTAAGAGTATTAAATGAGAGTACTATGATGAAAAGCCCTTTAGACAACCTTTAATAACTTACTTCCTCTAATAACCTACTGTTCTTTAGTTTGCAATGTGAAATTAGCATGGAAAATAAATCAGCAGATGCTCATTAGTCCTACACTAATTGAGAAAGAGCTAAGCACTGGAGAAACAAGAAATGCTCTGTTTCTTGTTGGTGTCAGAAAGTAAACTGAAGCCATGCTTAGCTATGAGTATGATCTGTCTCATTTTTTACACAGCTAGATCCTTGAGAGGAGAAACCAGGATACATAGACTATGTATGTCTAGGGACAGGTGCACAGAAGAGCTTTTAAAGGCCCCATGTCCTGATCTGGGAAGTTGCTAGTGCTTACCAATAGGGAATAGTGAGTGCAGGGGTATACTGTGTGTCTCATTTTGGCTGTGTGGTTCAGGTACCGAGGCCTTTCTGTATCCTGTGGCTTACTGCTTTCCTTTTAATGTTCGGTTGAAGGAAGTGGGGTGGGAGGGGTGAGGTCCCTGCAGCATTCCTCATACAATGAGCAACTGCTGAAGATCATTGCCTTCAAAATTTTGTCTTCTATCTCCACAACTGTTACCAATTTTTCTCTAAAGTGAAGAACTGGATTTCTGTAGGTGCCCAGGAGGAAGCAAGCAGTGGAACAGGGGAGTTTGACTCTCCCCTCAACAGCAGCTCCTTCAAAATCTGGTGACCTCCTGTATTTATTCTGTATGTCCCTCCAGGTCTCTTTAGACTTGCTTGTGCTTCCCTGTCCAATGACTCTAGTTCAGCAAGCAGTTAAGGAGGCTTCTGCCTTGCTCTGTAGAGTAGAAATTAGAATTATCTCTTGGGAATTATTGATATGATGTGCCACCCTCTAACTTCTGAGGAGCTACCCTGCTCTATATGCAAGTCCACATGGATTCTCACATGATTTAAACAGGATACAGCTATGGCTGTATTTCACATAAGGAGCTTGATTCCATTGCTTTGTGTTGCATCTGCCCTAAGTGTGACTGTGGAATCGGGCCCCTCAGGGCTCAATGCCAGTGGCCAGTTTCTACATCTCAACCAGAGCTGCTTGCTCTGTCTGGGGCAAGTCTTAGGTGCTTGCTTAAGGAATGTCTGGGTCTGTGCCATGGAAATGGCTCTGGAGAACTTGAATTTATCATCTACTCACCTTTTAAAACCTCTTGTACATATTTTCCCAAGTAATAATTTCGAAGTTCATCATTGTCCAAGGACTGGTCATCTATTCCATTTGCTGTGATGTAAATATCGATGTCGCCGTAAGTGTTTTTAATCCACCTGAGGACTTTACGTAGTCCCCAGGGCACCACTGCCAGACGAGAAGGGGAGCTCAGGCAGGTGATATCCTGCAGAAATTGAATGTCACGATCAAATTCATACTGGCTCCCATTCTGAGGTTTGTGAGCCACAAATCTGGTGGTGAAATGATTCAGGGCATAGAAGTCAGCTGCACCTTTGATGAGCTGCTTTTCCTTGCTTGTGAAGGATGGCAACAAAGAGTATGAGAGGCCATTTCTGTTTTTAAAGCTGATGTATTCCCTCATAGTAGCTGGATAGTCCCCAGTTTTAAATACGGGGCTGGCAAACCAGCCTATTTCAAACTGAAGAAACCTGTCGGCAGCTTTTGAATGGGATTCAGAGTAGGGGTTGGCAGGCTCAGCCCAGTCCGAATGCAGGGACAGGGACACTTTGCCATACTGAAAGGACCGGTACTGCTCATCGTATGTTCTCCAGGCCATGGCATGTGCTATTAATAAATTGTGTGCTGCCCGGTATGTATCGTTGCTGCTCCTGTTGTAGACATCACTTAGCCGGTTAGGCTCATTTATTGTAATCCAGAGTTTAACCAAATCACCAAGTTCCTGAAAACACAGAGCTGCATAGTCTCTAAAAGCATAGGCAGTAGACAGGTTCAACCATCCTCCTGTCTGTAGCAACGGACCTGGCAGGCCCAGGTAGGCGTGAGTTGGATAATACAAGGTGACCATGGACTGAACGTTGAGTTTCAGTACTTCACTAATCACACATCTGTAATACCTAAGAACTTGCCTGTTGACCACTGACGAATCTCCATTAGGTAAAATGAGTGACCAGTCAAGTGCAAATCTGTAATGGGTGACTTTCATTTTTTCCAGGAGGTCAAGTTGCTTTTTAATACTGACAAAATCTGTGCACTGTGCTGGTCGCGTTTTTAGCTTCACCCCCTTAACTTTGTGCAGGAGCCCGTCTCCTGTGATGTTCCAGAGGTACAGGCTGGAATCACAGAACTGCGGTGAGGAAGCCACAGACTCTGCCTGTGAAAATAGCAATTATGTTACAACAGGGTTTAATTAAATAAAGGCCTACTTGTAGTCTGCATTTCTGCCTGTGTTTGGCTATGGGATTAGTGCTGGATATCAGAAGGTCCTGCTCAGATGCTCAGAGGTAATGAGGATAACCAACTTGCTTACATCAGCTTTGTCTGTACTAGTGGTTGTCTTACCTGTTCTATTCCTTTATCTCCTGAAAACATCACAATTGCACTCTCCATTCCTTGCCACCAGCCTACATGACATGTATTTTCACACAGGTATATCTCCCTGATCGAGCTCACTCTGTGGTCGTGCAAACAGCAGCTGGCAGGAGAGCAGGGTGGTAAGAACAAGCACCAGGGGGTATACAAGGCAGGCATGGATTATTTTGGCACTACTGATGAGATCAGCCTTGTGAAACTGTGGCACAGTGTTCCCTGGTCTTACTGGTAGTCCTTCTGCCTACGCAAATATCCAACATAAACAGCTTATAGCATTTAGTCATCATATCCTTATTGTCTCCTACTAGTTAACAAGGTTCTATGTAGCACATGATTATTTTTTTTATTCCAATGTGCTGATGTTGGTTATCTTTGTGGTATAAATCATTTTGAAGAATGGCTGTTACCCACTTGTGTTAGCAGCACCCAGAGTCAGGCTCAACCCAGGAATTTGTTTCTGCCTTGTCCATTAGCTTTAGACAGGACCTTGAGCCTGCAGGTATCTGCTGCCACCAGCGTAACCACCTTGTCCCTGCCCTGTGCTACCCACTCTGTCACGCTGTCATAGGCATTCCCATGGCCACGCTGCAACTGGATTGGGAAACTCCCCTGGTTGAAAACTAACCCAGGAACAATTGCTTCGGGTCAGCTTCTTGGTCTGAAACTTCCTGATCTGATCTGATCTATCTGCCACATGGAGACACAAACAGGGGGAAGGTGAGGGACGGCCAGCCTTGGGAGGGCTCCTGCAGAGGTCTTCTGCTGCAGGAGCATCCAGCACTCTGTGCCTAGCTCACCCCAAGCCTGTGAAATACATAAAACTGAATCTGTGCAATTACGGCTGGGCTTAACTTGTGTTTGCAGCATGCACTGAGATTCCTGAACACCAGGGGTTGTGCACAGTCAGTTGTTCACACAGGAAAGCTGTTGTTCGCTCTGTCTCCAGCAGTCTTCCCAATATTTTGCACTTACCTTGAGAACAGACTCGGTGATACCCCAGGAGAAGTCACATGAGAACTGTGCTTGCAAGCTTGGGGTCGATTCCCTTGGGAAGAAGCCATTTTCTTGTATGATTTGTTTATAATGAAGTGCAGATGACTTGGGAATCCTTTCCTTTTCTTCACTTTTGAAATCCACATAAAACAATCCGCGCCTGATGTTGTAAGCGTGTTGCCATTCAAAGCCATCAAGGAGTGACCAGGCTGTGTAACCAAACACGTCTATGTTATCATATTTAATAGCTGTGTAAGAGAAAGTAACATTCATGAGTCATATTTAGTAACACATATAAGGGATATTTATGAGTTAGGTCTATTCACCTTGAAAATCTTGAGGGTTTCTCAATGCTCACAGGATTATTGGTCCCTTGTAACTCATTACAAAACTGTGACAGACATTATATATCTTAGTCTTTCTTAATTAAAAAAACCCATGTGCATTTCTAGTTCCTTAAGAAATTAAATTACTATGGGATGCTGTGTTTCTGCTCTGAGTAAACAGGAAAACATTACACCTCATCCAGATTTTAAGCTGTATTTGATGATTTGCAGTAATATATACCAGTGACATTAGAGAATCATGATTAAAAGTGAAGGGTGTGAAAAGTGATGTAGTTTTGGGCTTTAAAGCTAAAACTCTCTACTTTTATTTGAAAGATGTCTGCTGATCTAACATCTCAGAGTGTCTATTCAGCTTCTAAGTTGAAAAATTACATGTGTCAGTAAGGACATGTAATGACTTTAGAAGAAGCCGGGCTCATCAACCCAGAGACTGCAGTACTTGATTTATTCACAGATGGGTGCAGCACATGTGTGTTTTTTCAAGCAATTTTAATGTCCTTCCACCTTCAAACAAGTATAAATATAATCTTTCACATACAATATATGAGAAACATGAGAAATGACTGTGTTCTTGGATGTGGAACCCAATTCTCCAGGAAGGGCAACAGGACTTCCAAAGCAGCTTCTTTCTGGACACCAACTAACAACATTTGTTACCCACTTACAGCATGTGCCAGCTGGCAGCCTGGAAGAAAAAGTCCAAACTCCATGGTCAGTCATGTTAGCTGCCTGTCGCCAGCTTTAATCTAGGAAATAACACAGTGTAACTCCTCATGTTAACCTTCTAAGGGCTGGAATACCAAGGGCAAAGCAATGACCAAGTGGGGTTACTGAGGATTTTGATGCACTATTTCTATTTTGATGCACTCTTTTACAGTACTATTTCTCCTGTAGTCCACTGAGAGTAAGCCAAGGAACAAAGACGAAGTACTCTGATTCCAAGCTCTATTCTCGCCCAACATTGTTTTGCCTCATTTTCTCAGGACACTTCACAAGGAGCTGAAGGTAGTAGAGGTCAGGATTTAATTAAGCTCCCATGTCACCAGGGGTGGCATCCACAGGGTATCTCAAGGCATTTCTGTGTCTGCTATAGGAGAAGCCTTGGAGTCCTTCTACAAAAGTAATAGTTGCAGTATTGACAGGCATGTACATTCCACTAAGAACCTATGGTTTCAGTTGCATTCCTATATCATAGCTGAGGTCAGTTCATTGCAGTGGTGATGTTATACATCACACATTTTAATTACTCACAATGCTGTGAGTTACAGACACACAGTGTAAAGTTTACAGCATCTTCCTTGAACACAAACACAGAATACAGCTCCTTATAGCTTGTTACATGGTATCTTAACAGCCACCATCCCATTGCAATTTAGCCTATTTAAGTGATGTTTTGAGGTTAATGTGATCGAATTGATTTATTGCAAACAGCAAATTTATAGCTGACTTCTCTATAAGAAAAAAATATGAAAATAACTGCAAATATTATTCCTGATCAGACAAATTGAAGTTTGCTTCATAAAAAAGTGGCGAAAGTTAAGAGAGAATCCTGTAGTCCATGGCAGGTGTTGAAGTATCTGCATATGTAAAAATGTAGATAACAATTCTTCAGAAGTAGTTGAAGGATGAGCATTGACCAAGTATTTCAGAAGTGTGAATCCACAGATGGTTATTACAGCCAGGTCTGCTGTGGAGGATTCAAAATACAACACACTATGGATTTTCTTATGTATGTGTCCAGACATCTACCTGTTCCACACCTTCAGCCAGGCCTGCATCTAGACTTTGCTGCTGGGTCACGGCGCTATCTGAAGTATCATAAACCAAACACTGGAATGTAACCTCCTCAAAATCTGGAAAGGGCGGGACATGTCATACAGTTGTGCTATGTGAAGCTTACAATTTGAACCAACTTTAGGATAATCTTCATTTGGGGCTTAACTACATTTGTTGGTGATACAGTACTTCCTGACTTGGTGTCAAAGCAAGCCGTTACTTGTGGATTGTCTTTTCTGAGGATAAGAAAGATTTCTGCAAAGGGATCTGAGCCACCTCATCCCAGCAGTGTGGCATCAGCAGTGGGGCAGCCTGCTGGGAGGATGCTTATTGGGACCAGCACCTGTCCCTCTCCCATAACCACCAAACTGAGGGAGGGAAAGGAATACTGGTTTTGCAGAGACTTTAGGCACCAACAGCATTTACATTTACTACAAAATTTAATCTTTTGCCTTCAGAGGGCACTCCTGTACACTGGCTTTATGAAGGGCACATACCAAGTTTAAAAGTGTGTTACTAGAACTCCAGAAGAGCGGTTACCCTTCTCCTGCTGATTTCCTTCATGCATTTTACATTGGAGTAGGACCCAAGCATGGCAACAACTGTCTGTAGTCACAGTCTCATTTCCCTGCTGCCAATATTTGCACATGCACAAAGGCTTTACGGTTGGGCTGCCAGCACTGAAAAGTGATATCCAATAGATTTGTTCTCAATTCATTTCATTCTGACTCAGTTTTATACTTATTAGTTTAAAATCCAACACAGATGTTGGACTTTAGCTTCCTGGGACAGGGAGTATGGGTTTTTTTCTGTGTTTGTACATCTCACACCAGGAGATCCTGATCCATGATTTGTACTGCTGCAGTATAAATAATTAATAATTAACTTAATTGCCATTATCTATTAAAACTAAATAATTACAGATCTAAATATCAAATGATTTTTAAGAGCTCTCAAAAAATCCAACAACTAACTTGTGTACAAACCTTGTAAAACCTTATTAATGAAGTTTTTCATCATGTAGATGGCTGTGGTGTCATCTGTTTTCACATGGCTGTCAGTGAACCAGCCATTCTCTGCAATCAGGATTCGAGGGCTGTTGTATTCCAGTTTAATCCAGTTCAGTACTTCCCTCAAATTGAGTGACAAATTTTGTCCCATTTTTGGTAGAGTGTTTGGAGGTTTAAAGTTATTAGGACCGAAGGAAAATGCAAAGAAGTCAGCTGTTCCCTTTATGTAGCTCTTTTCATCCTCAGTAAAGCGTGGCAAAAACAAGAATTCACTTTTCAGTTCTTCTGGATAATCACCATCCCCATGGATGGGTTTAGCAAACCATCCAAGAACTCTGTCCATAGACTGCTGACATTTAGCAATGTCCAAAGCATCTTCTGATTTGTTAGGTTCTATCCAGTGGGATCCTAGTACTATGGACAGCATCCCCTTCTGGTATGGTTGAAAGTGGGTTTTGTAGTTGTGCCAAACTTTTGCATGAGCCTGAGGAGAGAAAAAACCCACATTAAATTGTAACTCTCTGATAGATGTCTGTGTATGTTGGCAGCCAGACAGGCAGGGAGCTGCATCTGATTCACTGCAGACTGCTGTGGAAATATTAACAGCTAAGGCATGCTAATTACCCTGCAGAGCTGTAATGGGCAATTACTGTGACACTGCAAGATATGTCAACATGATGCAATGCTCAGTATCTTATGTGCACTGTTCCTATGACACTTGAGGGCTCTGGCTTTTTGCCTTTTAGCATGGGTCTAAATTTCATGAGATGTCCCAGAAGGGCTGTGAACAGCTGTTACACAGGCACTTTGGGAACAAACAGCTGTTAATGGTGGGATTTGAACTCTGTGATCTAGACATTCCCATCTAGGTCTGTCTTTGTCAAACAGTGATTGCTGATACAGTTAAAACCTTAAACCGTTTTTACAACTGTTCCATAAATTATGCATCTCAAATGATGTTTCCTTTGTCAGTGTTGGCTCTGTTCTATTCACTGCTCTGTGCGATGGGCATTACATGGATTTACTCTGATCAAACCATGTCCAGCCCATCCCTCTTCTTGGGATAATCATAGACTCATAGAATAGAATGGTTTGGGTTGGAAAGGACCTTAAGATCACCTTAAGGGATGGAGCACTCACAACTTCCCTGGGCAACCCATTCCAGTGCCTCACCACCCTAACAGAAAATAATTGCTTCCTTATATCCTGTTTAAGTTTGAACCCGTTACCCCTTGTCCTGTCACTACAGTTCCTAATGAAGAGTCCCTCCTCAGCATCCCTATAGGCCCCCTTTTGATATTTGCACAGTCTAAACGTAAAAACTTGCAGAAAGGACCCAATTGTGAAGTTTGAACCTAAATGTCAAGTTTCACAGTCCTGTGTGAGAATTTTGATCCAGGATTTTAGTGCATTTCTTCTCTGAAGCTGCTGTAATAATTCTGACAGTACATGTAACAGCACAGAATGAAGTTTATTAAATAGAGACCAACAATATTTTGGTTTTAAAAGGAAATTTGGCAGCAGTATCTCATAAGATCTATTTGGTACGGCCCATTTTTGTGCTCAGAGTTAGCCAAATACTGACTGTACTAGGGCAGACAGAAGTTTTGCTATTGATGTTAGTGACAATGAAAGCACACCTTGTATCACATCTCACTTCCATTTTTCTGATTATTATCATGTTTTAGAAAGCTTAACATTGTCACACACCAGAATTACCTTCAAATGTCATGTTGTTAATTATTTAAATATGAGACTACAGCAGTCAACATTTACACATAAAAAGGAATACCTGGGAGACTGAGGAACCACTAGCATTGTCAAAGTCCCACTGGAAAAGGGGAGAGCTATGGTGTCAGAGGAGGGTGATTCTGGATCACAGCATGAATCCTGCCAGGGGCCTGACACAGGGGAGGGGACCTGACATCTCCTGGTTAAGGAGTTGTCAAGTAACTCAGGGTTTGCCTTATTCCTGAAGTGTGGCTTTATACTCTTGAGCTGGACAAAAAATAACTGTTTGCACCCAGAAGAAACATTGAGAAGCATTGTGAAACACTCAGAGTGTCAAGTTAGGCTGCCATCATTACCAAGCCAAACAGCATTGCTTACCTTTGACAGTAATTTGAGTTAATTTATCTAGAAACACACAGCCTTGATGGTTTAAAACAACAGAAGACCTGATGTCAGGTAGGTATTTGGCTAACCTGGAGAGTACCAAAGAATTACAGTTTGTGAAATTTTGTGTATCTGTTGTTTATGGTTTCTAAGGTCATGCTGGTAACATTTGTTCAAGGTCTGTCTTTGAAAATACTGATAAAGCAACATTAACCTTTGAAATGCAGGTTCTGCAGCTGAAAAGGGAAGTCAGCAAAATTGTACTCATGAGGTCATGAGGCAGACTGCAAGATACAGTCAAAATATTACAAAATCGATTAATTTCTTATCAGTCCCATCAGAAAATTTAAGTGGCCAGTGCCATCTCCTGTTACCCTCACTGTCTTCTCCCAGAGGTGCTCCGGCCTGGGGTGGCTGCTGGAGTCAGGCCTGCTTTATTCTCTGCCCCTAGTGATTTCCTACCTGGTTTGTATTCCTTCCCCCTCGGACAACAGCACTGTTGAATCACAGGTACATGGCTGTATTGGCTTAACAAGAAAAACCCTGCTGAAGGCAGCTGTATCATAGAATCATAGAATAGTTAGGGTTGGAAAGGACGTTAAGATCATCAAGTTCCAACCCCCTGCCATAAGCAGGGACACCTCACACTAAACCATGCCACCCAAGGCTTTGTCCAACCTGGCCTTGAACACCACCAGGGATGGAGCACTCACAACCTCCCTGGGCAACCCATTCCAGTGCCTCACCACCCTAACAGGAAAGAATTTCTTCCTTATATCCAATCTAAACCTCCCCTGGACTTGTTCCCCCTAACCCTCCTCTGGACTTGTTCCAACAGCTCCATATCCTTTTTATGTTGACGACACCAGAAATGCACACAATACTCCAGGTGAGGTCTCATGAGAGCAGAGTAGAGGGGCAGGATCATCTCCTTCGACCTGCTCCTTTTGATGCAGCCAGGATACTTTCTGGCCTGCAAGTGCACACTGTTGGCTCATGCCAAGCAGTATGACAGTACCACCATGTAAATCTTAATAATCACACATTTCAGGTTCAAACTTAAACAGGGGAGGTTTAGATTGGATATAAGGAAGAAATTCTTTCCTGTTAGGGTGGTGAAGCACTGGAATGGGTTGCCCAGGGAGGTTGTGATTGCTCCATCCCTGGCGGTGTTCAAGGCCAGGTTGGATGAAGCCTTGGGTGGCATGGTTTAGTGTGAGGTATCCTTGCTTATGGCAGGGGGGTTGGAACTAGATGATTTTAAGGTCCTTTCCAACCCTAACTATTCTATGATTCTATGATTTCTAGGCAAAGTGGAGAAAGAGGATTTTGCCAAAATCTAACTAATTGGAACGCAACACTAACATGTAAAGGACAATCAGGGACAACTCACTGTATTGTAGGCATCTTCGGGAGGCAGATAAGAAGAAAGTAAAGTTACTATTAAAAATATTGTCTACAGTCCAGAATACAGCCACAAGTATAATTCTACAGGAGTAGGTATCAAGTACAAATAAATACATGTAATATGAGTCTAGATAGGATCCCCATTCACAAACTCACCTGTGTCACTAATGTCTCTTAGTACTGAGGGTTAACCCTACTGAAAAAACTGTCACTCTACAGTAAAGGTTTTTACAGACATAGTAGAGACAAAAGCATTTGCTAAGTGCAAACTATTGTTGATAGAACCAACTGATTAATATAACTTGTTTTGTAAGACCACACATGAAACAAACATAAATTTAAAGGCTGTATCATGCATCAAATTGCCTATTTAAGTAAATCTTGACTAATCTTTTTCAGTTAGAATTTAATCCCTAATCTTTCACTTTCGTTGTCAGATCAAGGACAAATGTCAAGGCTAAGTACACAGTGAAAGCAGGATCAATATTGTGTGTTTATTCTAGATACACATGACATTAATTTCAGCCTATTTTCCTGGTATCAATATAGAAATTATTGCATAGACTTGAAAGTCAGCGAGTGGTGAGTTGGTTACTATTAACCCAATAAAAAGGTTAGATAAGTAAATTTAATAAGATTAAGGCAACAGTATTGTTCTCAAAATATTCTTATACTCCTTCAAACTCTGACCCTGTAATTCATCATGTATGTACGCAAAGAGCTGCCTACTGAAAAGACCAGTATTTTTCAATTCTTAAGATGTGTTAAAGTCAAGCAATTTTCCTAGAATAGCTCAGCAGTTAGCACACAAAACAATGTCTGGGGTACATGGAGTTATTTGAGTGTTCTGGAGAGCGAGAACATTTAGGAAAACTAGAATTATGAGAATGCCCATAAAATTATTCTGGCTTTGTGTTTAATTGTTTTGGTCTTCAAACCATGAAGAGCCAGAATACAGAGCCTGAACAGATGGTGTTAAATACTTTAAAAGGCAGGCAGGTGTGTGAGGCTTATTTGGAAAGCATAGTTCAAGGCCCTGTAGATCTGTGGTAAATATGACATGTAGTCAGTAGAGCTGAAGCCCTTATTTTGGAAACTGCCTTTGAATCTCAGTCCCTGTGGAGGAAGCAAGGGCTGTTGTGATGTAGGCAGCTATATTTCTAAGAGGGTGGTTTGAAAGTCTGCCTTTACTTAGGATTTACTAAGAAACTTTTTGTGTGCTGTCTTGCATTCAGGTTATGTTTTAAATGATAATTTCCAGGAAGTGTAAAAAAGATAATCTGAAAGCAACAAATCATATAAAAAATGTACGAATCAGTGCTGAATTTTACACCACTACTTTTACACTACTACTTTCTGAAAAATCTCCCAGCAAAGACTTCTACAGGCATAGAAAATTCTGCCTAGGAATTTGATGGAGATAGATTTCCCTCTTCCTGTAAGAAATATGGGCATTGGTGTAGCTTCATCTAGATCCTGAGGAAAGGAGGCCTCTTTGGAGGATGGGAAGAAAGTGTCTGGTTGGATGTAGAGATTAAAATTACTCCCCATTCATTCAGCAGAAACTGGTTTTTAACAAGAATCAATCATAGGACTTACATGGGACATGCTCATCCACAGATCCCAAAGGCAGCAGTGTCCACAAAGAGATCCTGGCATAGTGAGAGCTACTGAAGAGCTGGGAGTAATGGAGCTGGGCACAGAGATGAACCTGATCTGTGACAAATCTATATAGAGGCATTGTGTTTGAAAGGGAATTAATCAACTTTTTCCAGTATTTGAATGAAAGAGTGTGTCCATGAGGAAAACATTTAGGGAGATCTTATGGAAAGGAGTGTGAATGATCTTTAACAGGGGTCAGAGGAGAAGCCCCGTTCTGCCTGTTTTGTAGCAAAGGGAGATCTTATTCTGTCAGTTTTCCTTGCTAGTTTAGCAATAAACATTTTGCAATAGGATCTTATTAAGACAGAATGAATCATACTTACAGATGATCTGAAGGTCCTTTCCAACTCTAACTATTCTATGATTCTATGATTCTATACATATTCTATTACAAGTAGAATGGATCCAATATATTTAATTTAAACTAATAGAATAGTCATTTCAGTGTAGCCAGATGAATGGTCATGTCAGTGTGTTTCAGTAAGTGGAAAAATAAAGTAGGAGTATCATGCTCTTTAACCGCCAGATTGTGTAGGCAAAACTTAATAAAATAATAAATAGGTGTTTCAAAGCAAGTAATGGCTGAGTCAGCTGTTATGACAACAACAATGAAATCAACATGCAGATTAAGAAAGACTGACATAGCTACAGGTTATTTCTTGTTGCTTTCATGGTCCTTGATACTTATTTTAAACACTGATCACACAATTGATTGCTCCCATCATTTCCCATGGTGGTGCACAATCAGTTTGTGAAATTTTACTATACTGTACCTTGATCAAATTGTGTCCTACAGAGTAGACGGTTGCTATTTTCCCTTTCTCTCCAGGAGCATGAATACCTGTGCCATACCCATGCCAAGCAACTAAATACGGATTGTGGATTGTAATCCAATACTTAACACGATCCCCAAAGGTCTGGAAGCAAAAGGTGGCATAGTCATTGAAGATATCAATTACTGATTCGTTTTTCCATCCCCCGTATTTTTCCTGCAGCATTAAGGGTAGGTCCCAGTGGTATAGTGTAACCACAGGGTCAATGTTTCTGTAGAGCAGAGAGTCAATAAGGGTGTTATAATACTGAAGTCCTTTTTCATTGGGAGCTGCTACCACTCCAGTGGGAAAAAGCCTTGACCATGAAATTGAAAACTGGTAAAAAGTAACACCCAAAAAATCCAGAGCAGACAAGTCTTTGTCCAACAAGGTGTAACTGTCACTGGAGGCATCTGTGCTGTTAGCAGCCCTGAACTCCGAGTGGATAAAGTGGTCCCAGATGGAGGAGCCTTTCCCGTCCTTCCTCCAGCTGCCTTCAACCTGGAAAGACCCTGTCCCTACACCCCAGAGAAACTCTTTGGGGAAAGTGTCATACAAAAACATCTGTGTTTCACTCACAGGGCTGAAGTTGGGGTCCTTTTTCCACACAGATCTTCCGTCTCCAGAAAGCCCAGTAACTATCCTTATGAAAACAAATGTCCAAAAAGCAACCAATCTCTCCAGTCGCTGACTGCTCATTATGCTGGTTTGTAGCGCCAGTGTTAAAAGTGAGATTTCTTGTACTGCTGCTGAAGAAACCCCATTCATTCGCTGGAGTCCCCAACGTGCAGACTGTCTTCATTTGCCACGAACTGCCAGAGTGTCTTATCAAAGCTTCACTAAAAGCCTGTGATCGTAACAGCCCTGTCAATGATTAGCCTGAACTGTGAGACCTAGAATAGGTCAGAGAACGGCGTAATTTTTAGGGAGGTGTCCTCTGTATGCCCACTGAGACACCTATCTGGCTTCTTACTGCAGGAAAATAGGTTGCTTGAACAATATAAATGCTAGTAACTAATGTAACATTATTGAAAGCTCATTTGTTCAGGTGGGAGAATATAGGTGATCGAGGCTCCTAACAAGCTATCGCATCTTTATCCATCATACAGCCGTATTTTGAGGAAACACGGCACAAATATAATTCAGACAACATAGTCTCCAGTTGAGAGGTGATTTATCCCAGCTGTGTAACTGGGTGTCTGGAAGGGCAGTACGTCATTCCTCAGTCCTGCTTTGCTCGAACGTCCTACTTCTGCTGAAAAAATCTCCTTGGACTCATGGGAAATTTTGCTGTGGACAAGAGATATATGCACATCCCACTAACTACATGAAACTGCAAAGCAAGTCAGTATTTCTTTCACACACATACAACTGTTCTTCTATCCTGTATAGAAGTCTACTGTTCAGCTCTATGTACAGCAGCAGTACAAAATTAACAGGTGTCAGTTCCAGTCCTTAAGCAATTTCCCTAGAGTTCTTTAAATAAACACAGTTAGCAAAGACAATTAGCCCTGAAAGATGCTATTTCAGTATTGATCAATTTAACAATCCTGGTATACACAGCTGGGCCATCAGTACAGCAAGTATCTTACAGAGCAATATAATTTAATGCAATATAATTTGACCTTTTAACATATTTCAAATTACAGTAAAACTACCTGTACTGAGATATAGTCAACTCACTCAATACAGTAAGACTGATGCCTGCTCTTTTTGCTTTTCTTGAGGTACACTAACATAAAGTGTATCCACAGGTAGAACACAGCTGCTGAAGAGATTTGTGGAACAAGACAAGGGTGTGAAGTAACTTTGTGTTCAAGAAAGATATGCTGTAAATCTGAAATCTGAGCATGGGAACACCTTATCTAAGTATAACCCTCTGCTTAGATGAATTAGGCCTTCTGGCATGTAAGACATGGAAATCCAGATGGACTGCTGGGCTACTGACACTTTCCTGCTCTTTCTACCTGTGAGAGCATGCCTGCAGCATTGCATAATGTAATTGTGACATACTTTAGTTTAACAACAAAGCTGATTAATCAGTTGAAGACAGAAGACATTTTATTTGTTTTTATAATAAACAATAAAACCACAATGCAAGTGCATAATCATTTCTGTGCAGCACCTTTACAAGAAACAGTTTAACCATAGATGAATGCTCCCACTGATGTCTTCTGCAGTGCAAGACTCCTGCTTGTGGGGTAGCCGTGCATCTAACCTGAGTCTCTCTCACATCACAAACACAGCATTCCCTCAACTACGTGAAGTAACTGGTCCACACTTCTCAGCCAAGATCCCACCAAAGGCAGCTTGCGAAACAGAGGAGTAGATAGGGGCTGTACCAAGTTGCTCCTTTTCTATTCTGTGAAATAGCATTTGAAATGCTAATTTGGATAGTCACTGCATGAAAACAATCTTTCTACTTTAACATTTAAAAGCTTTGATTGTATGTATGGTATTTTATGAAAGAAAACTCAAATACAAGTCATTATGGATGTCACTGCACTTCTAAAGCATGATTATCAGACCATAGTTACCATGATTATCAGATGCTTATATTCAAAATGCTCATGACAGCTCTGTAATACCATGCAATGTCTTTGCAAGGTAAACAGAACAGGCTTCTCCCCACTAGCTATGGCAGAGTTAGTACTACTGGCATCTTACTGCAATGTATTGCATCTGCATGAGATGTGAAAGGTGCAGCAGTGACTTGTGCTCCCAGATACTTGATATGGACAATGTTATGAACTGTATTTCTTTCTTTATTGTTTATATGAGTGGGAGCATGCTATAATCAAGGTTCAAAAATGTTTCAGTTTTTCAGGCCTCTGAATCCAGTTTCTTATTGCCTTGTCATACTTAAGTGTTTGGGCTATAATATTACTTGATGAAGTTATAGAGGAAGCAATTTAACTGATAGGAGTCATGTACCAACTTGAATTCAGAAGGAGGTTTTGATTAGCTGAGCTGAGATGGGGAAAGGAAAGACTCTAACTCCTAATTTGGAAAACAGCACGGATGAGGGAGATGTGATCAAGGACTGTTGAGCGTGCTCAAAAGGCAGTCAGTACAGGCTCCATCCAATGCTGTATGTGGTTGTCAGTACAGTGCTGCACAGTGAGATTTCCTGTCTCTGGCTAGGCACTTAATGAATCGGTTTCAGAATGCCTCAAAGGTGGGAGAGGCTGAGGTCTCCAGGCACTCACCATTACTGCTACTCTAGTTGGGAAGTCTAATGACTATTCAGTTCGATTCTCAGCTATCAAATTTCCTTTTCTGTCTTTGTCTCTGCCAAGGCAAGTGATTCAAATTTTAAACACAACACTTCACTTAACACTGAATATGTATTCTCCTTGGTTTAGGGGCTCAGCCTGAAGGCCTGGGGTTTGATCTGCAGAAATGCTGAACACATTAGTCAACAGGAGTTTTGAATGGATGCAATGTCAGGCCAAGCAGACAAGTTAAGCCACAGTTCATTCTGCCTTGATATGTAAATGAAGAGAGAGAAAAGACCTAAAGACAAAGTTCACTTAGAAAAGTGTAATGTTTACATTAACATCAGCTGCTAGGGGCTAAAAAAGCACAACTTATGTAATGGCCCTCAACACTGTGATGCAAATCAAACACTTGATTTTGCCTTATACCTTTACCTTATGCAGCAAAAACTGTTTGAGATGTGCTCAAGTCTTTTCTAAAGACACATAATTGTGATGGATTCCATAGAAAGCCTAATGTAAACAGAAACTAGACCACAGATTTACAAAGAACTTTTGGAATTTTTGGTCTGCAACAAAATGCTAGTTACTGTTTCTATAAAGTGAGAGAAATTTGGTATTCTTTACTAGAGACTCTGGTAAGCAAAATATTCCCTGCATGAGGCCTCCAAAACAGAGCCAAAAAATTGTCAATATAAGAAAATGTATTTTTCTAAAAGCAGCCTCCTGTTACTAAGAAAGACAAAGCCTTCACTAATAATAACAACTGGGCCTGGTTTTATTCAACAGAAGAAAAACCCTCAAGCTCAAGAATTTTCCATATTCTGGAAAAAAACCTGCCACCATAAAAAGCCAAATAATCTGTAATTTTCAGAAAGGTAGAAAACAAGCCTATTTTTTTTAATTACTTCTTAGTTGTAAATAGAGTGATGATGTTGAGTGTACTTTATAGCTACTTTTTAAAAAGCTGTACTTTTAGTCATGTAATATGCCTTTAAAACCTGACCCATGGTCAACTATAGACTCAGAAAAGTTACTGCCTTCATTTTATCTTGCAAAAGGCATCATAATACGAGTATTCTGGCTTTGTGCCCTGTGTCAGAGTGAGGTTTTTCCCACTCCAGTGCTTTCATAGCCATCCACATAGGAACAGAGGTATTCTGTCCCTGACCATGCCCAGGAGTGAATAACAGTCATTCCAGGTATTCAGTTTGATCTCTTCATAAAGGGTTAAACTCCTGCCTTTCAAGAAACATGACTATGTCACAAGCCCACATGCAGATAGTGCTCTGCTGGATGTTATTCTAGGCAACTTTATCAACTACAATGAGAGATAACCACCTGCAATAATTCTTTTAGCATTATTTAAACAGCCAGTCTGGCTCTTACCAATGTCAACCATTTTACCTACTCTTTAGTTCTGGTACCAGAAATATGCACAGCTTTAAAAAAATACATAATGAGAATTAACTACTTAAATACAAACAGATCATTGAAAATGTTTTTCTAAAGTGATACCACTTTTGTTTGCATACCCATTATAGTTGAGGCATATGGAGTAACTTGCAAAACAGGCTGAAAAACACAGCCTGTGCTGTGGGTCTGCGCTTACTTCCTTGCTCTGTCATGTCTTTCTTATGCAGCAATCCAAACTCACAAGCTATGCTAATGTTGAAAATGTCAGAGTTGCCTGACTACCTGTGTTCATAAATGAACAATTTTTATACAAACAGGGTCTTACAATTACATAAAGTCCAATTTAAAGAATTAAACAGGAATGGTAATAGGTATCATTTGCATTCATGTTTTCTCAGACAGAACAAGATCTGACTTTTATCTCTGTATCTCTATGTAGTTATCTTCACTGGAGTTTGACCGCACCATGAAGTAGACAGTCACTTGTTCTTGGAGGCAAAAACAAAAAAAGGAAAGCCAATGAAGTGAATACAGAAGATACACAAATGACAATACTAGAAACTGCGCTTTGAGACAAGTACAAATCTGCACCTTTTTCATGAGTCGTTTTAATATCACATATTCTGTTTGGCCTCCCCCTCCAAGACTCACAATAATTAGCAATTCAGTTGGCAGAATCGAAACATCAGATGAGTGATTATTGAGAGGGAAATGGTTTTTATTGGGTTTGCCCAAGTTTATTTCCTCCCAGTGTTCAGCAAGCACAGGAAAAAAATGGAAGAAAACATGTAAGATTTTATTAGACATTTATTAGAAATGAAATAATGGGTGTAGACAGAGTATAGCTTTCTAGTTTCTCTTTGACTCCTCAGATGTAGGCTCTGAGCTCTATTAAGCCTTAATGCATGGGAGAAAATACCATAGAGGATTCAAGGCAGAGACTATGACAGAGGAATTAAATCCTAACACTTCCTGCACAACCAAGAAAGACGAATGAAGGGACCAACAACCAAAACAAAGTGATACCAGTTTTGTTTGCATACCCATTATAGCAGCCTTCCAGTATCTGAAGGGGGCCTATAGGGATGCTGGGGAGAGACTGTTCATTAGGGACTGTAGTGACAGGACAAGGGGTAACGGGTTCAAACTTAAACAGGAGAGGTTTAGAGTGGATATAAGGAAGAAATTCTTTCCTGTTAAGGTGTTGAGGCACTGGAATGGGTTGTCCAGGGAGGTTGTGAGTGTGAGGTGTCCCTGCTTATGGCAGGGGGGTTGGAACTAGATGATCTTAAGGTCTTTTCCAACCCTAACTATTCTATGATTCAGCACAGGGCAATGACTGTATATTCTGCACTGACACAGACCTGACTTACAGTGACTGCATTAAAATACTATTTTTAGTTAAAAAATACTGTAGTGGTACAGCAGCTACATATTCCGAAATTGCCTCTAAACTTTAGCATAACTTGTTTTATTCTCCTGATGTAAACTGCACTTCAGCCCTCCAGAAACAGCTGTTCACACACTTGGGATGCTTCGTTTCCCTCAATGCATTAAACCCCGATGTATCTCAAAGGGCCTGGCACTGTTCACTTGTTTGTTGTAGCGGTTAAGTGCCAGCTTCCGTTCTCTGTCAGAGGCGGCCTGGGCCACACCGATTCCCCGTGGCGCCGCAGCCCTTCGCTTTGACGCGCGCTGCTGGCCCCGTTCCCGTTCCCGCAGGCCAGACCCGCGGCAGCAGCCCAGGCCCAGCACCGCGGTTAGAAGCGGTGCAGCGCAACGGCAGGAGGCTGGGCGCAGGGAGCAGCGGGCAGCTGGGTAACGGTGCCGCGGAGACCCTGCCTGCAGGGCTAGGCCGCGGCGGAGGTCCCGACACTACCAACGCCTGCCGCCCCGCCCCGCTCGTCGCGGCTGTGACGACAGTGCGGCGCGCCGGTTGCGGGAGTTGGCGCGAAGGTGGGAGGTATGGACGCGGAGCTGTCCCGCTAGAGAGATCAACCGCCGCCAGCAGCATGGTGAGCGCGGCGCCTCCCGAGCGGGAGAGGCAGCGAGCGGTGCGCAGCGTCCCGCCGGCGGCGGGGCCGGGTGGGTGTCTGCCCCGGTGCGTGACTGCAGCCCCGAGGCAGTTGGGGCCGTTGGAACCCGTTGTATGCTGAGCCGAGCCTGTGTCCCGTTCTCAGCGGGAGGCCCCGGGCGGGGAGCCCGTCCCCTATGGCCGGGCGGTTGTGAGGCTGCACAGGACAGGCCCTCAGCCCGCCCTGCCGCGCTTCCTGGCGCGCTTGTTCACGCGTGCTAGGGATGCGAGGGCCACCTATCACTAGGAAACAACCTCCTGACTGAGGAAATGCCCCCGTTTGTGCCATTGCCCCGAGGTGGGCAGGGGCTGGGCCCCTACAGGTTCCCTCCCGAAACCGAGTGGCGAATCTGGAGCGGACTGGGCTCGCTCGGGGGAAAAGGCGGCCACGCCAACCTCTGGCTGAACGCAGTCTGCCCAAGTGCCAACTTCCTTTCATTTCAGTAACGGCATACATGAAGGCGTTTCTGCTGCCGAATTGGACAGTGTGCAGTATTGGCAAAAACCAGTTCAAGTGCGGAAAAGCGAATGCAAAAATTTAGAAGTGAAGACTTGTTTATAACTAACGAAGGATGCGACTCTGAGTAGGATGTAAGGAGTCTGTAAATGTACACGTGTTTGTGTGCTTTCTGCAGTACTCTTCACTTACTCAGCCATCCTAAGATGGTATCCCCTGTACATTTCTGGCACAGTCAGGTTTCTTTCTACTGAGGTGGAGTCTCTGTGCAGGTGTTTACTGCCTTAATTACAATTGCTGTTCGAAGCCAGTGAAGTTCAAGTTTGATTTTGGAATCTACAGTGTTTAACCTTGTTTATATCTTACATTTGATGCTCAGCAGTGGTGGGCAATAAACTCTTGAGTGTTTTGCAGTACTGACAGAAGTCTGCCACCACCAAGAATCACGAGACTATTAAGCTGTGATGTGTTCATGGTTTGTTAGGCGTGGGTTGTGACATTAAATTTGTGTACAAGGACAAGTCTGCCTCTCCTGCCATCACCTTTTAGAAAACTGACGTTACTGGGAGACTTGCTTCCTCCTTTCCCACCTTCGTGGGATAAAGGATTTCTCCTTCTGTGTAGTGTTCTGAATGTCACATGCCTTGCAATGTCTGGCACTTTCTTAGAAGGGAGGAAGACAACCATCGTTTTGGGGAGAGGATGGGTTTCTTCAGCACATTCCCTTTTCAGTGTTGAAGAGAAAAGGCTGTAAAACCATCACTGGTGCAGCTGCGGAGATAGAAGCAAAAATACAGTGACATTAGTAACCATGTAAGGTTTTCATGTAGTGCCAAGCATAAGTAGCCTGGGTTGGGTTGGTTCTGCAGCATCTTCTCAGCTGTGCTGAACTGATGTGTGTGGAGTTACACAATGAACTTATCTGTTTTAGAAGGGATTATTTTTTTTACCCAGATTAGTGACCTGACCCAGTTCCCAAGCAGAGTGCTATACTGAGGGAATGGATGACTAGGAGTAGGGGAGCTACTTCAGTTACCCTTAGCTGAGGGAGACATCAGCTGCTGTGTACCTAGAACTGTGATGCTGCTCAAAAAATAACTGTGTAGTACCTGTGCTGCAGAGCCACCATTAGTGAAGTATAGTTATCCAAGCAAGTATTATTGAAGTGAAACTATAAATTTGGTTTCAGTTACTGCAGTTTGTTTGGACACACCAGATGACAGAGCTGATGCTTGCACAAAACTTAATACTCAAATAAGCATCTGTAAATAAATACTATTCTTTTGATGCAAGACTCTCATGGACACACTTAAGAATACCTAAATAAGTTGCATTATTTTCTGTCGCAGTC
Source organism: Agapornis roseicollis (assembly GCA_002631895.1). Taxonomy (NCBI): domain Eukaryota; kingdom Metazoa; phylum Chordata; class Aves; order Psittaciformes; family Psittacidae; genus Agapornis; species Agapornis roseicollis. Next base: position 109,344 of record NDXB01006437.1, on the reverse strand, counting down.
ACTGAACTAGACTGGTGAAATTCAAGTTTCTGTCTCATGTTGTATTTTGACATGCAAACTGAATTATATGATGTGATTTTGGAAAGTATTCTACCTTACTGAACACTACCCTTCTGAAACACTGCCTATTACTGTTAGGTTGAGGTGGTTCTAACATCAAAGTAGTTGAATGTTGGTGTAGGGGGCTTTTGAAATGCAGGAAAACCCCCAGTATGGAATGTTTATGGCTTTTATAACTGACTTTTTTGAGCTGGGTATTTACTAAAGTCTTAAAAGTCACTCTGATAAACTTTGAGTAACCAGTCTTTGTGCTACCTGACAAAGGAGTTTCAGTTTCTATCCATGTTATTCTCAGTAAAACAGACAGACACAAATCTTTCAAGGGTAAACCTACAACTTGGCATGATGAATTGCTGTGGTCTCCTATTACTGCGTAAGGTGGAGGATTTAAAGCAGTAGTCAAAACTGGCAAGAACTAGACAGCACAGCCATTGCTGAGATCATACAATTACTAAGATAGTTCAGCAGGAACCAGCGCACCTGAACACAGCATTTTAGGCTGTGCATGTACACCTGAACACAGCTTTTAGTCTGTTCAGATGCTATGCATCAGTTACCTCCCTAGTTGAGTGAGAACGATCAGAAATTCATATTTAGTTCCACATCTTCCTTGGGTAGAACTGCTCAAAGGCACATGTCCTGGTGCTGCTGCTGAAGCACCCATGGGCGACACCACAGTAATACAGCCTCGCCTCTCTGATTTTAGCTGCTTGGGCAAGGGGATCACCTGGGATAGCCATGCTGGTGAGTGTATTTCCAGGATACATAAGACTGATGACTTCTGTAGGTTCTGGGGGAAAGTTCCAGAAGGAAACTTGTTAGTTATATTGGCACACACCTTTCCTCATTGGAATGGGTAAAAACTAAACATAAACAGTTTTTCCACCCAGTGAACTTCTATATGTGTAGCATTATATACCAATCAGATGATCAGTCAGAGTATGTTAAAAAGATAAACCCAGAATGGACACAAATGATCCTGTCTGGGATCTAAGCTTATACAGTATTTTATAAATGAATAGTCTTAAAACTTCTGCAATGAACTAAGAATTTATCTGGCATCTCTTAGTAAAGGGCATGAAAATTCTGTTTCTCATGATTCTTGGATAAAAGCTTTACTGACAGATAACTTCATTGTTGCTCTGTGACATTTTGTGAATTAAAGGTACTTATGAAGAGCTAACTTGCTAACTTATGAGAACTGATGAGGAAGAAAATAATAATTTACATGTTATAATTTGGGCCTTAGCAATTCAGGAGCTGTGATATGAAAACAGTGGAAGAAGATGGGGCAGGCAGGTCAATTTAATATATTTTTCTTTCTTAAGTCTGCATTTTAGAAACCAGGATATGATGATATTTTCTTGTGTAACTCTATTAAAAAAGTAATCTAATATTATTGCATATAGTGTTTGCAGAGCAGCTCACTTACTAGCTGTTTTTAGTTAAAATACTAAAATGAATAGTATTAATATTGATCTAAAATTTAGTCTCCGGATATTTTAAACCAAAAAGTACAAACTATAGAAGAAATGAAAGCTTAAAAGTAACTTTATTTTGCAGTGTTGTAGTAAATATTTAAGCTATTTTACTACGTGAAAGTTCTAGTGAGACTCTGAATAAATTTTTATGTTGCCTATGTTACCTTAAGCCTAAAAAGAAGTCAGTAATAATGATTGGGTGATCAAGTCCACGAATCTACATTTAGACCTTTTAAATAGCTTTCTTCAGACCTGTTAGCTATAGGTATTGGCGGTCAAAATTTCAGAGCTTATATAGTACTGCATTTATATTGTAGGAGTACATGTAAAATAGCAGAGTGTTGAAAATTTATGCCTCAAGGTATAAATTCCATAGATGGAATTGTATGACGTTTCATTGAGAAAGAATGCTTCCCAGTCTACCATTGTGTTTTTGCTGAATCCATATTATTATATGCAGGTAAAACATGAGGAGTCTAAATTTTTACAGGAAACAACTTTTTTGGTTCTGCAAAATTGTTTTAAGCTAAATACACTGAACAAATCTTTACGTGTCCTGTGTTTTGTGCATGCTTTCGAATTATGTATTGCATTGATTTTGAGCCCTATAGGCTCTGATAATCCAAACCACCAGGGAACTCCTGAAAAGCAGCATGAAACACTCTTGGTCAATCAGACTTTTATGGAGTTTTCTTAAGAGTTTACTGCTTTGCTTGTAGTTCCCTGTAAGAATAAACAAACTACCCAGATGAACTCAATGATGGAGAATAGCTATCAGCTGGGTAGAATATAGTCCTAATCCACATCCTTTACCTGCTATATATTTAGGCCATAGGGTGTGATTTCTTTCTCTAAAATGGCTGCTATCCCTGAAGTTAGTGATACCAACCAGGTATGCATTTTTCTCAGTTTTAACTTTAATAAAACTGAAATACCAGTATTTTCAATGGAAGTCAGATTTGGCTTTGTGTGTATGATAGTGCTTTTTAAAAACCTGAAGCTTTAGCTGCTGATCTGTATAGCTTAAAAGAAGCTTCTTGTGGTTGTACTGTGGTCACTTAATAAAATAAGATTACAAATAGGCTTTTTTGAGCTCTTTATGTGAAGTTCTTCATTCAGATTTTAATCTGTTTCTTGCTGGCTATTGTTTTTAATGTTTGAAATTGAGTTTACTTGGTTATTGTCCTAAACTTGTGAGAAGGTGGAGGATGTGGTATGTCCCACTACTTGGGTGTTCCTAGCTCTTGGTGCTTTTCTGTCTTTCTAGATTGGACATCACCTCATTGCTGAGTTGATGGTTTTGACTATAGAAATGCTTTGGGCTAGGCTGGTCGTGATTACTTATAGAAAAAAAAAATCTAACTGTATCTGTCATATGTCACTGTATTTCACTGCTAGTGGAAGTTTGTTTTGAAGTGTGTATCAGTGAAGATATCCAGCTAAGGGAGAAATGAACTCTTGTTCATGATTCAAAGACAAGAGAAAAATGGTTGGTGTCTGAGCAGCTATATTTAACTAGCTGGGCTTTGTTTGCTTAATTGGGGACCAAATGTCAAGATCATCAAATATTATAATGGAGTTGCTGGCAAAGTAACTGAATTGCTTTGCTGTTTTGTAGTGTGAAACTTCTGAGAGCTGTCTGTATTTAAAAAATTATAAATGAATTTTCCCTTTACCTAGGATATCCGGAAATTCTTCGATGTTGTAACTCCGGGAAGGCGACAAGAATGTGAGACAGTGAAAAAGAGTGCAAACATTAAAAATGGTGAAGGACCCTCACGGGGGAAGAAAAGGGAAAAGGAGACTAAGGTTAGTTTTGCTTTTCTTACCTGTCAAGCGCTTGGATTCTTGGATATAGGATTGCTTGTGTATCTAGCATTTTTAAAGTCATAGTTCTTATATATTGAAACAAGTGCTGTATGTCAGTTGTTCTCATAGGCATGGGAGGCAGCTACCACTTAGTATTAACTTCTTGTAGCAAAACTGTAAGTGGTGAAGAAAATTGCTAAGTTAAAAAAAATATTTGGGTTGTAGGGCACAGGAGAGGAAGGTAGAAGTTCTTAGGTTTAGGTGCCAATCTAGGAATGATCTGATCTACTTGAAGTTGTTTTAGCTGTAGTCAAAAGTTCTCTAAGTAGCTCATCTTACCTAATATTTAATTAAGGTTGAGGCTTACGCATAGAAGATGTAGGCATATCGGGAAGACCTCGTAGCAGCCTTTCAGTACCTAAGGGGGCCTACAAGGATGCCAGAGAGGGATTCTTCATCAGGGACTGCAGTGATAGGACAAAGGGTAATGGATTTAAACTTAAACAGAGCAAGTTTAGGTTAGATATAAGGAGGAAGTTCTTTACTATGAGGCTGGTGAGGCACTGGAATAGGTTGCCCAGAGAAGTCGTAAATGCTCCATCCCTGGCAGTGTTCAAGGCCAGGCTAGACAGAGCGTTGGGTGACATGGTCTAGGTTGAGATGTCACTGCCTTACACAATTATCTAAACTGTATAAAAAAGAAAGGGGTGGCAAAAACGGACTTTAAAATCACCTTCAGAATGGAAGGATTTCTAATGGGATGGAGTTTTAATGTGAAGCATCACAGTTGTGAAGTAAGATGTTCCTTAAAAATCAGCTGTGTAATTTCACTTGTTTCAGTGTGAAAATAAAGGACCATTCAGTGCAGCTGAAAGACACAGCAATTATGTCATGTGATCTTTTATTTTTTACTTTGCAATTCTTCAGTTATATCACAGGTTTCAGAATTAAATGTAGATTATAAAATGTGTAGCTATGCTTATCTAGAATTATATTTTTAGAAGCATTTACAGCTGTGCATGACTACAAAGCAAGCACAGTTTGGTAGCCTCAAGGAACTTCCTATCTGTGCAGCTTGTGATTTTTTTTTTTATTTTTTTTAAATATCCAAAACTTGTAAATGTGTGGGTTTTTGTTTTGTTTCCTTTTTTTTTTTTAAAGAAAGGAAAAAACCAAAAAAGCTTCCTTGGGACAGTTTAGTAGTAGCTGATGCTAGATAGAGCATGTTTGTCAACTCTGACCACTGGTGCAATCTCTTAGTAGTTNTTTTTTTTTTGTTTCTTTTTTTTTTTTTTTTAAAGAAAGGAAAAAACCAAAAAAGCTTCCTTGGGACAGTTTAGTAGTAGCTGATGCTAGATAGAGCATGTTTGTCAACTCTGACCACTGGTGCAATCTCTTAGTAGTTTGTAATCTCTTGGTAGCTGCAATGCTTAATGGGTGAGCTGACAAGCTGCAGGCAAACAGGATACTGAATAAGAAATCAGGCTAGCCTTAACTGTGGTGTATGCTTTTTTTCCTTTTTTAGTGGGCTGTATTCTACTCCAAAATTATGTTGAAAACGAAACCATAAACAGAATAGAACCAAAAGTGAAAGCTGAGTTCCATACAAGCAGCTAGTTGACCTGTATGATCTCTGTTTCTGATAGGGCTGTGCAGTGTCTTTTTATGAATAAAAAGTTGGAAGTGCTTGAAAATTTATTTAATTTACTTTAACTTGTATTAAACTTTGATATTTATTCTCAACATAATCATCTATGGTTTGCTTGGAGCATGTTTAGTTTCACTGCTGCAGTTTCTTATTTGCTCTGCCCTACACCTTTCCCTCTCTCACCTATGGGCTAAGCGAAACTGTTCATAAGTGGAATACTGGCAAATAAGTAATTTCTGTTAGAATTTGTTTGAAACTCCTAAATTTGAATGTGTAACTGAGTAAAAGCTGGAAGGCCCTGTTTACTAGTTGAACTAATGGACTGGTACTTTTAGGTGAATAATTCACCCAGTGAAGATGATGATTCCAAACAAAAGCGGGCAAAAAAGAAAAGAAGAATAATCTACGATTCAGGTATTGTTCATGGTTGTTTCTGAATGCTCCTTTGCATCTTTTGCACCAGTGTTCAAGGTTGATTTAGGTAAATGGTACATCTGAAAGAAAGCTGTGATTAGTTTGGTGGGTTTTTTTTTTTGGTTTTGGGTTTTGGGTTTTTTTTTTAGTAAATGGAGTTAAAAACATTTTTCACAGGAATTACTGCAGGATAGCAAAATATGTTTGATAATAGTAAAAGTGCAGTGTGTACCATGCATGAAATATACATTGCAAAGTAACTTTTAAGAAAACATCTGTTAACCTGAAATCCCAAACCAAAAAAGAAACCCATCCAAACCCATTCAGATAGTGAATTCAATCAAAACTGCTAATTTTTTTTGTTATGAAAATGTATATAAGTTGTGTGGAGTTTTTTGTTTCCTGTTCCTTTAGGGATAAATAACATCCTATTCTGGGTGCAGGAGGCTGATCATATACTGCAGTTTCACATTGTGAACAAGGAGATTGTTATAAAAGGCAAACTTGTGTTTCTTGTCTATTAAAAAAGTCTAGTAAATGTTCATTCCATAGTCTTATATTTAATTTGATCACAAACATTTGTAAGAATAATGCTATTACATATAGAAATGTGTTATAATCTTCAGATAAACTGGTCTACGAACAGTTCATCTTTAGCGTGAGGAATGGCAGTAGAAATATTTTTGCATTAAAAGTTGGAGTACAAAAGTAATGTGTAACTTAACAGCTATTTGTAAAGTGCTGATACTGTCTGGAGATCTTGCAAATTCTATCTCATTATTAATGGGGAAAACAAAAATGGGGTTCTAAGTTCTTGAAGAGAGAAAAGTGTGTGTGCTTTTTTGGGGAGAGATGATTGTGAGACAGTGATGAGATGGGACTCAGTTGACTCAAGTCAGTTGACCATAGCTGCCTTTAATAGATATTGTATTTATTCATATGTAGTGTTTATCATGGATAAAGGTAGGCCTTGAAGAGTAGCCCTTTCTTGTGCTTGTCCGACTTCTTCAGTTTGTCCCGTTTACTCATTTGGCTTGCTGGGATACATAATCCACAGTGGTGTAAGCTTGTCATCTTGTGGGATATGGAGTATGGCTGGTGAGATGAGTGGCAAGTCTACTAGTGTTCTGCTGAAAAACCAACCTTAGTGATCTCTTTTTACCCTGTTGTTAGCTTGTTGGCTTTTGGAATAGATCCTGTAGAGTACAACAGCATAATATATGATACCATAAACATTTAATCAGTCTTGCGAATCTGAGTTGAAAGTTTGTTGTGGTATGTATGTTGTTTGGGTTGGGTGAGGTTTGGGTGGGGTGGATTGTTTTTTTTTACTTATTGATGTATATTTCTTGTTTAGTAATCTGCTGTGGTACTCTGAGAGTCGCTTTCCTTTTCAGAAAAGTTTTTATATGAGCATAGCAATTCTTGGAATAAGTAACGAAATATTTCTTCTTATGTAAACAAAACACAGTTTCTAGACTGAGTTCTGACCAAATTTTCATTTAGTCATCTATGTGCTGGACTGAATGGTTGCTAGGCTATTAGCTGATGGAGAAGAATAAAGCTGTGCTGTGACCTTCCATATGATAACTTTTTCTTATTCAATTGATTATATGTGAATGTGTGTTAATTGATGTTATGTGATCTATTACTTAAAGCTTGTATGTATGTAGCAGAAATCTATGTTTATGTTGTGTTCAAAATACAGATTCAGAAGAGGAGGTGCAGTCAGTGAAAAAATCCAAGAAGGAATCTGAGAAAAAAGCAGCTACTTCAAAACGTGATAAAGTTATAAAGCAGGATCCTGTTGTTTATATTTCAGAGACAGGTAATGAAAGAAATAACATCATTATGTGTTTAGCTATAGTGGGGTGGATTATGTTACTAATGGGAAGGATTGTTTGACTGATACACTCTTAAATATGACCATAAAGCCTAATACTGAGGAAGACACATTTATCCTTTTAGTTTAGCCTCAAGTACTGTAAAGTCAGGAGCAGGATAAAATTCAGATGATGTTGGTACTGGCTTAGGGTCATTTAAATATGTGTATAATTTCATGAGCTAACACTTGCTGTGTAAAAGTATTCCATAGATTTAGGGGAAGGAGTTAAGTAAAGGAAATATTTTTAATGTAGTTAGACTGCTCACTAGCACATGTTATGAAATGACTGTTGGTTACCATAAGCATGTTTGAAAACCTGTTTTTTTTTTTTTACTTTCCATGTCTTAAATCTCTGCATATGTTGGTGACTGCAAAAGTTCCTGGGATTTGTGTTTTACTTATCTTTTTTTTTTTTTTTTTGGTA
>NDXB01006437.1:64120-101552 GCA_002631895.1 Agapornis roseicollis | reverse complement strand
TTTTTTTTTTTTTTTTATATTTTCTTGGGTTTTTTTTTTTTTTTTTTTTTTTTTTTTTTTTTTGGTAAAAACATTATTTGTCTGCTAGACTTCTGGGAAGAACTGGAGTTGGAAAAAAGATGCTAACAAAGGCTTGCGTTATACCTTGTATATACCATACTTCTTGGTCTTGGATTTCTGCTTTCTTTGTCCTTGAGCTGTTTTGGCTCTTGGGTAAAATAGTGTGTGTAATTAACCATTCTTGATCATTTTCAGGTCTCCTTCTGGAAAAATTTTGACAGTGATTTACTGTGGATTTCACAGCTTAGGTTTGTTTAGTTTAGATTTAGTCTCTTTGAAAGCTGTGCAGTTGAACTAAAACCACAGTTCCCCTTTCCCCCTGCATGTTCTCAGTTCTGTCATAAAGCAGTTTTGTTTCCAGATGCTTACTTCTTGTGCATTGTCCTCTACTAAACTGGAGATGTTGTGGAAAAGCTTCAGTGGCATTAGCTATTGTTGTTTGATAGGTGACCAATTTATGTAGACTCAGCTTTATTTATGAATCAAGTATGCCTAAAGGTGTGCCACCAGCATAGGGGAAAATGGTCAGGTTCTGTGAATTCTCTGAAAATGCATCTGTGGAAGGAAATTTATGGAGCTTCTAGTATTTAGCTTACTGTTTTCAGTGCTTCTTGAAGATGGACCTTAATGCTTATTTCTGCATCTAAGAATAGTTGGCTGAATGTGTATGCATATGCATTTTTCATGATGTAGAATTTTGTGGGATTTTCCAAACAGATTTGAAATACATGTGAGTGCTTGCAACGTCAGAGCTGCTCTTACTACTGTTCTCTTATTCCCTCTTAACTGAGAGATGTGTTAGTAGCACTTAAGCAAAGATTAAGACTACACGTGGGCAGAATTTACTTACTAAGATTCTGACAGTGAGATAAATCTGATCCCTGATTTACCGGATAGTGTAGGTTGAAAGCATCTTCAGTTTGACTCTTAATTTGATAAGTTAGAGCCTTTTGAATGGTCTGCTCTCCAGAGCTGTTAAATCTTTTGTCATGTTACGTTCATTTTCTGATTTGCCTTTAAAACATAAAGTTCTCTTACTGCATTGGATCTATTGTAGTTTCACAGTGGTTTCTCATAATGCAGATAAACTTAGTGTTTTGATACTGGTTACCATACTCTGATCACCTGTGTAACACAAGCTGTACCATTTCCTGAGGGTTGCAGCAGTAGGTGGGCACATTTTGGTTGCAAAAGTGTTTGTTACAGTGTTTGATACATCTCTCTCAGCGTACTATAATTTTGTCTTGAAGTGAGAGAGACGTGTTTTATCAGTTGCCGCTGTGGTTTGGTGTACTTACGACATCTGCTCTGAGTTCAGCTGAAGCTGTAACTATTGGGTCTTCTATAGCTGTCTCCTAGAGTAGAGTTCTTTACTAGCTGCAGTACTTTTCTGTAAGGATTCTTCGAAACTGATAGTATTAACAGACTTGATCCCAAATCTATTTTGATAAAACACGTTTTTAAAGTGTTAAAATTCTGAGAGTAGTTGTGTGATCGCTCTTTGAGTTTGGAAAAGTGGACCCCATCCCTGGGTATAGTATTTTTTTGGTAAGATCACTGCTGACTGTGCACATTGCTTCCCTTTAATCATACCAAGTGTTTTTAAAACAAAAAAGGATTGTTTGCTGTGATAGAAGGGTGGCTCAGCTGCTTGGTTTTTTTTTTTCTTCTTTTCTGTGCCACCTTTCTCCTCTGGCTCTTTTCAGGGTCACTGTTTCTAGGACAGATTGTGCTGATTTTACTTGTCCTAGATATTTGACCTAGTACTTAGCTATATTATGTCATGTATTCAAATGAGCTCACTTTTCCAAAGTATCCCAAATGCTTTTTTTGTCTTATTTGGCCTATTACTTGAAACTTTGTTTACCTTGGCAGTTTTACCAACAGTTCTTTCCTAATTAAAAGGCTCTTTAATAGCATTGATCCTGGAGTAGATAGAAGATCAGATTCCTGGGGAATAAACAGTACATGTTAAGGTTTATTATGCAATTCAAGGTGGTATAATCAAGTTTTTCTGCATAGGGCTACCATGGGAAAACTAGTCAAGGTTATTAATGAAATCCCTGAAAACCATGGCTCAAGGTTACTCTTATCTAAAGAGTCTTAAGTACACACAGGTTGATTTAGTAGTTTGACTTAATCAATGCCTATGTAACATTGAGACTCAACACTTGAATTTTGTTTATATTTAACCTGTATAAATTGTTTCCTCAGCTTAATAGAGCTGTCAAGCTGAGTGTGTTTTAGTGGTACTGGTACTACTGGCTTGAAATAAACAGGTTTTACAAGAACAAGAATATAGAATCAGTAGATAGAAAGAATCCTAGTGAAATTTGTAGGCATTTGTCCTTTTCTTCTTTTGACTGTTATGCAGCTGAAAATTTAAATCCAGAATCAACTTGTTGGACTCACTAAAACTCAGGATTTCATTTCAGGGGCTCTGTCTGGGGCAATGTGTCCAAAAGAGCCTTTTGGCATCAAGCAGTTAGTAGAAGCTTGGTAGTTAATTGTCTCAACCTAGTTTCAGTTTAACTTTCTTCCTGTAGTTGATTGAATTTCTTTTCATCTCTTCTATATAATTATGTGGAATACAGTTTACTTGAAAAGTGCTGGGGGATTAACTTTTTTGTTTGTATAAGAGTGGATTGATTGAGATTATTGGGTTGCTTCGTTCTTACTATTTTGTGAAGTTGCCCCTTTTTTTTAAGGCAAAAGAAAAATAAAACAAGAACAGTTTTTGTTTGTAATTCTATAAAAAAATACTTTGTTATCATGGCAGGGGGGTTGGAGCTAGATGATTTTGAAGATATCTTCCAATCCAAACCATTCTGTGATTATGGACACAGTTTAAATAAGTATTTAGTTCAGTGATGGCCAAAGATAATGTGAAGTTACTCTAGCAGGTAACAAAGAAACAAAAGCCTTTTTTTTTTTGTGTTGATGGAATGGTCTTAGGGAACTGGGCAAAAAAAATCCAAATGTTTGTTGTACTTGCTAAAATACACTTTAACTGTTTAATGAATTATAGAACCTTGAGCTTTGTTTGTAGAAGATGACCTGTTATTGTGATGTGTTGAACCTCATCTGGTTTCATCACAGGTGGTTATTTGGCAAGAAGGGTGACCTTGCTTTTAGTGAATACTTAGTCTTTTATATACCTCCTGTGGAGGTATTTATAAATATGTAGCAAATGTAACAATTGCATCGATTGCTTGAATATAGCAAAATACAGCTTTTTTTGAAAAAAGCCTTGTGCTAATGGTAGGCTCAATTATTTATAAAGCTAGAAAAAACAAAGTGGTAGAAACTGAGTAGGTTTGTAAATTACTGGAAAACTGTTCCTTGTGACAGCTTAGAAGACAGGACAAGAATAACTTATGAATGTTCCTGCTGAGTATAATTTCTCTCTCTATATTAGACTTATATATATTAGACTCTTTTAATACAGAGAATGTTGGGCTAGTGGGGAGATGTAACTGTTAGTGCTTGAGTTGCTTAATGTGTATTGATTTTTAATAGGAAATATAATGGCATAAAATACTCTTTGTATAAAACCTAAAAACTAGGCATGTAGCAGACCGAGTATATGAGCCTGACAGGTCCATGTGCTGTTGCTCTATACTATCATTTCAGGTTAAATGAATAATTTTTTCATTTAATTTGGATGCTGGATTTAAGGCTTTCTCATCCCTTTCTTCCCCTGGAAAGCAGTATGAAGTGAATTGTTTTTTCTGGTAGCTGATGTAGGCATTATTTTAGGTAAGTGTAGTAAAGGGATTTTAAATTAAGGAACTCCGATGGTACCCCTTAATCCAGTGTTAATTTGATTGCCTGATAGTTCTGTGAAGGCTTCTGTTCTAATCATCATACTCCTCCATTATGGGAACAAGCACTTTTATTAGGTTTTCTTTCCTATGCTGTTTTTTATTACAGAAAAATATGGAGAAATATGCATATGTTTTAAATATATAAATTACTTTTAGTGTTTACATTTTGCATTTCTTTGTGCTTAATTGCATGTCTTCAGTGTGGCATCCCTAATCTTTGATGTTGTGCCATCTGTGCTACTGTGCTCTGGCTTTATTTTTCTCACACTGATACTTTGGCTCCTTGGGCCATCAGAGTGGTGAAACACAAGGTATGTTTTACTGGGTATTTATGTGCCCATATGAACAAGGTGACATTAATGGTGATAACCCTATAGGTACTATGGGGAAGTAGAAACTGGGATCTCATAAGGAGAGCATTTAGAATAGTACCATTGAAATTATGGTGTAGGAAGCAGCCTTTTTCTTTTCACTTGTTTATGTCAGTTTTCCTTTTTATCTCCAGCATGGTTTATGAAACCTGTTAAAAGATCAGGTAGATAAATTTTTTAATACTTAACCAGATTTTAATGTTTTCAGTCTTTTAAGTGCAACTGAATCTTATTTCTGTGCTGTGTCCTACATAAGACAGCACATTTTTAAGGTAGGGTGTAAGATCATAACACAGAGGTAGTATTTAGTAATGTTTGGAGTAAAACTTTATAGAAATACTGACTCACACAAATTATTTGTTTTCAAGGCTGTTACGCCACTGAAACAAAGCAATGCCTTGTTCTTTACTATGTCAGTAATTCATATATTGTTATTGTAGGTATTTAAGTGGTATGGATGCAAGTAACTTATTTGCAGGTAGCTTTGCTTTTGTTTTTGTTTTAGGTTTGTTTTGTTGCCTGCCCCCCAGTTATGGTTCAGAGTTCACAATAATTTATTGTGGGCTCTTTACATGGCACAAGTATGATGTGGTGCACCTACAATGTTCTAAGTTAATTTGCAATTTTGCAGTAGTCAAAAATTGAAGATGTAGATTTATTTTTTTTGCAGCTTTTTAATTGTTTTCACAAAGCATGTGAAAACACATGGCAGATTTTTGTGTTGAAGTATGTACAGTGTGTTCAGAAGATAGAAAGTAGAATTCCTGAAGTTCTTGAGGTTCAAATTGTTTTGTGTATAGTTTCTCCAGTGATTGGTTTTTTTTTCCTCAGTACTTGCACAGAAGACCTTTGCTTGGAAATGCTATCCACTTAAGTTAACCATTCAGTATATTGTGTTTAAATGATAAAATTGGACAGGTGAAGTTCCTGAGTTCCCATCATCCTGTATGAACTTTCTGTGACTGTAATGATTAGTTTCTATTTATTTATTTATTTAAAATTTTTGTGAGACCAGAAAATGAAGCATAGCACTTGCTGAAAATGCTCTCTCCTTTGAATTTTTTTGATATAGCAATTAAAATGTTCCTTTTGTAGTGATTGTTACTGTGGTGAGCGCTAGTAAAGTCTTCTGGAATTACGGTACCAGGTGTTAAGGTTGCAATTTTTTCTATTATAATGCTATTTTTAAGGCTCATTGTTAAAAAAACAGCCAGCTAGCAAAATCCTGTTTAGAATTCCCAGTATCTCTTAGAATGAGTGTACAGTTTTCTGCTTTATGTAGTCCCTTTAATGTGGAATAAAGCTATGTTTAACCTGAAAGCGGTGGAAGGAAACCACGGGATATGTTTTATATAGACCATAGTACTAAAATTGACCTTGACTTCAAATGTAGATCCTTTAAAGAATCTACTCAGTGTTAAAATGTAGTTAAAACACTGTGGAGTTACAATTTGGAATAGAAAAATGTTTTTTCAGTGCTTATGCAATGACTTTTTACCTCTCCTAAGTTGTGGTCTCAGATGCAGGAGGATTTGAAATAAAATTTTAGTAAGTGTGTCAATTTGTTTTGAGAAGCTTTCAGGTGAATACTTCAGTTTTGCTTTTAATCAGTAATACTCCAGTGCAATTGTATTGTATTGTTTATTTAAAAATCTCAGTATGAAAGTTTCTGATCACTTGTTCATCTTTTTCATTAAAGGCTCCAAGATTTCTTTTGAAAAAAAATCTTTTAAACCCCTCAAATATCCTATATGTGGTGTTGCTTCTTTGATAAGCCTCAGTGCAATTTTTTAGAGGTCTGCTTGACAGTGTTGTGACTTAAATCTCTTAAACAGTGCAGCATTAACCTGTTACTGCTGCAAGCTGCTTTTTTAAAGGCAAAATAAAATGATCTCCCTTCAAGCAACCCTGAGCCAAAATAGAAAAGTTCAGTGCTGTTATGAAAACACAAAGTTTACCTGAGCCATTTCAGTTTTACTATTTTGAAATAAATTTACATCTATTTGGCATTTTCAGTTCTCAGAGTTAGTTTGTATTTTCTGTTGAATCTGGTATTGGAATGTCTTGTCTAACACTATCATTCTTAAGTTTTCTCTGAAACTTTCATCACAGTTGGCACAGATTGTCATGCACTAAATAAATCAGCTTAAATGTGAGTGTAGTGTTTTGATGTCACTTGGCAGGTTCATTCTTTGGAATAGTGTCTCTTAAAGCTGCAGCTGTATTAGTTCAAGATGTTGCTGCTTTCCTCTGCCTATTTCTGCTTGCTTGGAGATCTTTATTCTTCCTTGCCTTCCTGCACATCTTACTGATCTGCTTGAGTAACTGATCTTTATTCTGTTCATCTGCTGGATTAGTTGAAAATGGAAAAGAGGCCTTTTTGTTTTGGCTAGACTAGTTCATTTTGCATGAAACAGGACATCATGTCCTGAGTGGCTCAGTACATCGAGCTGCCTGTGCTGCAGCTCCAAAAAAGAAATGCTTTCATACTTGCCTGGATATTTTTCAAGTATTTTTTTTCCTGTTTCCTTATTATTCATTTAGCATTGCTGACTATTGCTGTCATGTAGGTAACTTTAGGCAACTGAACTGCAACATGAAATTTCATTGCAGTGTGGGGATTCGCATCTCCTTCTGTGAAATGATAAAGCTGCTCTTATGTAAAAGTAACCAGTTTGAGTTAATAAAACTCTTTAATAAACTGGGAAAAGTTAATGGACCAATAACTTCTAATTGCATGCCAAGGTAATGTATGCAGCAGTTTGTATGGCAAGTGTATTACATTTAGAAGGAGTTGCTGTAAGCCATGGCTTTCCAGATAAAGATAACTTATTTCAGTTTAAATATATTCAGCCTCCTCAGATATTTTAATGGCCCCAAAACATCTTTCTAAAGATGTTAGTGAAAGATAAGTATACATATTTCAATAATAATTTTATTTTGTATATATTGAACAAAATGGTATCAGAGGATATGTAGTTTGGCATTAAATTATATAATGACAGTTAGACATGGCAGTTATTGCATTGAGGTCTTAGATCCCCCAACCTTTTTCCTTTAAAGTGAAAAATG
This sequence comes from Agapornis roseicollis, assembly GCA_002631895.1. NCBI lineage: Eukaryota > Metazoa > Chordata > Aves > Psittaciformes > Psittacidae > Agapornis > Agapornis roseicollis. The sequence goes on along the minus strand of NDXB01006437.1, from coordinate 94,222 downwards.
TAAGACAGGCAACTTGAAATTACCTTTGATATTTGTCAAATCCAAGTGTGAAGTCATTTCAGGGAAGTGAAGCTGGAATGGTTCAGGTAAGCTTTATATTTTTGTAACAGCATGAAACCTTGACATGTTGATACAGGCAAAGTGCTAACACTTTGCTGAACAGCGGTTTCAAGTGCATGTTTGTAGTGCATCTAAAATTACTTAGCTTGTTGAGAAATGACATAAAAAAAATTCCAATTACTATACAACCCAGGCTTTTAAAGTGTAAAAGCTCCTATGTTTTTCAATGACGAGTTATTTGTAATCTGTAGATGACCTGCATATATTTGAATTTGTTTTTGTAACATCATAGTAAGAGGTTATCTCAGCTTAAAAATCTCGTATTCTAAACAGCATAGGAACCAGGGATTTATATTCTATACTGATGAGGAGCTCAACCTTACAGAAATAAGAAATGAATAAAATATATTGTTCTGAAGGCCATCTGAGTATCTCCTCTGTGCTTCTTGTCACCATTGTGACTGCAGTAGATTGCTCCCTTTTTAGATTGGCTGACATAATTCCCAAATATCAGCCTTTTAAAGTGGTGTGAATTTAAGCAAATGTTTAAAACAGCCTAGATAATTTTGAGAGAGCTCAATTAGGAAGCAACCCTGCTTATGGCAGGGGGGTTGGAACTACATGATCTTAAGGTCCTTTCCAGCCCTAACTATTCTGTGATTCTGTGTTGCTCTGTAATCAATAGGTGAAACCCTGTTGAGAAAGGGTGAAGGTAGGAAAGAGGCAGAGGAATATCAAATAGTTAAGGTGGGTTGCAGACATTAGTTTATTAACCAAATTGTGCTACTGCTAGAACAGTATCAAATGAAAGCTAGATGTGCTTTAATGTCATACAATAAAAGAATAAAGCCTCCAGGATTTAACAGTTGTTTGTTGCTGGGGAGGTTTGTCCTTGTACTTTGCCTGGCGTAATAGGTCCCTGCTTCAGTGTAGTGTTTGCATCAAAAATTAAAAGCAATCTCCAGATTGTCATGCCTGTCTGTTCCATTAATCACATGATTAACTGCCTCTTTGTCACATCTACTTAATTTCGAGAAAAGTTGACTAGAATACATGGTCTTGACTTATATTTTTAATTCAGAGCAAATCCTGGAACAAACCAAATGTGTATTCTCAGGGTATTTTTTCAGGGTACAACACACAAGTAATGTGTCAGTGCATACAGGAAGTACAGTTCTTGAAATAGTCTTGCTCTGCTTTATACAAATCTTTATACAAAGATTATGCAAAAAGATTTATTTTTATTTGTACAAAAGATTTATACAAAGATTATACAATCTTTTTACAAAGTTTTTGCAACATAAAAGTAATCTAGTTGATAAAATTGATTTCTCGTTTTGACTTTGTGAAGTCCTTGCCTCCATGTGAGGCATCTCACATTGTTAAATTGAGCCAAGTGGCAGTAAGATTTGCTGCTGTCTAGGGAAAGTAAAGAGTGTTGAGAATAGTAAAGCTTTTAGCTTCATGGTATAACCTGCTCCTCTCAACCAAGGGCATGGGCTTGAATGTTCTCTTCCATATATTCCTTTGTAAATTGGCAGAAATGTCACTTTGTTGCAGATAAATTCTTGTCTTTAGGCATTCCTGATTCAACTGCTGAACTTATTTCCTCCCTTCCAGACAGATCTTTATTTTTCTTTGAAGTTTTTGTCTCTCAGGAATAGTGAGGATTCCCCTTAGTACTTGTTATATTTTGCTTAGTATTGTGTTCAGGAGCAGAAAATTGCAGCTGATGGCTAAAACACTCTTGTTACTACCATCCATTGAGAAAAGGGGAAATGAACAAAAAACTTGTTTTCCTCTATCTGTGTCTAGTATATCACAAATTATAGGTAACACCCATATAACGTAATCTAAATTTAGGGATTTAGAAAATAAATTTTTTATGCAACGAAATAGGGGGGCTTAAATTAGAGGTGACTGGAGAATGTATGTCTGTGATAATACTGTCAAAGTAAAGATTAGTTATAAAACAGGTGTTTAGAACATTCAGTGTTTATGATATGTTGATGGCAATGTCTGAAATATCTCTATTTTGAGAAAAGTAAAACTAGACTTCAGTGACAGGCATGCAAATGAGACATCTTGTGTTTCTGTTCCTCTCAAGTCTTTGTGCTTTATTCTTTGTGTCTAATGTTCATTTTGGTGATTTTTTTTTTTGAAGTTTGCTTCTTAACCCTTGCACACTTTGAGTTTTTAGAAGAGTTCACAAAGAAAGTGCTTTTATCACTAATCTAGAAGTTTGCTCAGTGATGTTTGTCTTCTGTGCTGTCATATTGGTCTGATTATCTGGCAATGATCTCTGTAGGGTTTTGTATGCCTCAGTGATAGAGTTTCATTTGTATAACTGTCAGTAAGACTTCACAACCTGACACAGAACTCTTTGAAGTTCTTGGTAATCTTTCTTGATTGATGGGCTGGGTGAAGAGTTTGGGTTCAGAATGAACGAATGGCCATCAAACCCTCCTCTTTTTCATTGCTGGGAAGATCATATCCTGGCTACTATAGAAGAGTCTATAAAGAGTCCTTCTTTTTTTCAGTGGTCTGTGGGCTAATTCTTAGTGAGAATTGTGTGCCACTTTTCCTTCTTTTAAGTTGAAAAACCTGGTTTGTATGCTGATCGTATTTGTATTGTTTGATTTCTGTGTTCTGTGAAATGGCTGTATTTCTTTGAGATGGTTTTGACTGCATTGGAAGGAGAGTGTGCTTAAGTGCACGAATATAAAGAATGTGGAATAGCTGATGGAATCTCAGACTAAAAGGGAAAAAATAAAAAGGTGTTGAAGTGTTTCTTCTAAAACATTCATAAGTTATGAGCAATACTTTAAGAATAGCTAGTAAGATTATACAAGAAGCATTCATAAATAAATCGTAAATGCAGAGTATTTTCCCCTGGTTTATATTGTAGTATTGATTGATTCTTTAGAATATACATGCCTACAAAGCCTATATTAGCTGCTCTGTTAATGTAATAAAATCAGTGTAGCTTTGTACTTCACATTTTGTGTAAAGGAACAGTTTTTCAGTTTGATGTTGTGTTAATTAAGGTGAGAGTTCAAGTTTCAGTGACCTGGATTTTCTTTTTATAGTCTTCCCTATGTAAGAGGGTAAGGTATTCTTTGGAAGCTTCTCTTAAGTGAGAGGTAATGTATGAACACAAGTAACAAATCTTACGTGTTTTTAGTGCAGTACTCAATCTATTTAGAATTGAGCTATGTTGTTAAAGATGCTAAATACTATGTGTTATACAACTCAGCCTTTTTTTCACATAACTTCTAAACACCTGTAATATTTTCATAGTATCTGAATTGATGTAATCTACCAAAATATTTCTCTTGATAGTTCCATTATAAGAACATCAGTTCTGTGTACCAGAAGTAATAGAATACTCTTCATGTTTAGATGAAGAAGATGACTTTGTCAATAAAAGAATTTCTCTGAAACCAAAGGAGAATGGGATGTCAGCAATCAGTTGTCCAGGAACAGCTACAGTGAAAAAGGAAGATGTAAAACCACAGGCTAAAAGCAAACCATTATCTCCAGTGAAACAGACTCCCACCTCAGCGCTTGATTACTTTGGGACAAGTAGAGTCCAGCGATCAGAAAAGAAACTGGTAGCAAGTAAAAGGAAAGAAGTGAGTACTGATGATGTGTTGCTGTAGGCTGCTCATGTGTCTGATAGCAGATCAAATGGCCAATTTAATGACTTCAAGGAGGTACATAATTGGTGGTCCTACTTAATGTTACTTTTTAATGACCACTCAAGTATAAGTTCTGTTTTGATGATATGTGCAGGCATATTAAGTCCTGAAATGCAAGTTTAGAGTTGCATTTCTGTGTTTGAGAAGATAGCACAAAGCTGAAAGTAATATTTTTCCCTATTGCTGCTACTTAAGTGACCTAAGTATTTTTTAGAGATTAGTGAGTGGACAGGGTAGCTTACAATTGGCAGTGGAGGGCAGGAGGTTATTTTCTCGAGCTTTATGGCACATATATTCATGGAATAAAAAAAGTACCAAATAAGGTATGGAGGAAATTAATAACGCACAATGCTGTTACTGATTTCTTTTTCAAGCAGGCCAACTGTGATGGCTTCAGAGATGTTCAGCATTGTTAAAAGAAATTGGGTATTTATATTATAGCATGGTTTTGTTTTGAATAATAAAATCTCTTGAAAGCAGCCTTGTTTAATAATGTTTAGGTCAGAGCTAGGAATGAAATGCTGCATGTCTCATTCCCAGTTCTTTTCTAGAAGTATACAGAATGAATCTGTGTAGATTGAATTATTATAATTTGCACAATATTGGGGAAATGGAACTTTTGGTCTCTTTTTCTTCTTTTATTTTTTTTTTCCTCTCTTAAATATAGCCTTCACAAAGCAGAGACAGTACACTAAATGATGAAGCCATTGCTAGGCAACTGCAGCTTGAAGAAGACTCTGAGGTAAAAGTTTTCTAAATCTGCTCCTCTCTATGAAGTGAAGTTTGTTTAACTTAAAATTGTTTTTCATCAAGAAATGAATATGGATTTTCCATGTATGATAGAAGTAAGTGTTATAAAATTCATCTGTATATTTAACTTGATCATGTATGTGTCAAAATTGTCACACAGTTATTTTTATGGGCATTGTTACATAATAATATTTTAATTAATCCATCTTCTGTCTATTCAGACTTTCTCTTACCTGTGCGGATGACAAATTGATGTGTCTATAATGTTGCTTTTGACACAATTCACATTCAGTATCCTTCTTCCTCCCCTCCCAGTCCCACCTTTCCCATTATTTGGAATGAAAATTAAGCCTTTGCTAGCCAATGATTTGTTTCATTGGTTATCATTGTAGTTAAGAAAAACTTTCCTGTTTGATTTAATACTAATATGAGGAAAAGGTATGCTTGCCATACATATTTACTTGCTTTTGGGAGAAACAATTTGTTTCCCATATATTGATAATAATATCAACATATTTTTATTATTATCAATAATATTATTGGGTATCACTTGAAATAAATATCCATGCACAACTTAATCTCATACTTGACACACATCACACCCCCTCCCCCTCCTCCCCCCAAGGTATAATGAATCTAGCTTTAATTAATTAGAATGTAAACACTGTGTCAGGAAAAATAAGGTACTGCCTTTCATTTGAAACGGACATGGAATCACAGAAGGGTTAGGGTTGGAAAGGACCTTAAGATTATCTGGTTCCAACCCCCCTGCCAGGGACAGGGACGTCTCACACTAGACCATGTTGCCTGAGGCTCTGTCCAGCCTGCCCTTGGACACTGCCAGGGATGGAGCATTCACAACTTCCTTGAGCAACCCATTCCAGTGCCTCACCACCCTAACAGGAAAGAACTTTCTTATGTCTAACCTGAAGTTCCCCTGGTTATGCTTAAAGCCATTACCCCTTTTCATGTCTGTAACAGTCTCATCTTATGTATGTGTCATCAAATTAATATCTTTTATTTCAGATGTATCTCTGCCTCAGTCTGGTTTGCATTTGGTAGTTTCCGGCCTTCCCCTTTCTCACTGTACAGAAAGAGGATAGATGCATTTCATCGCTATAGGCACATAAAAATAATGCCTGTAAAAGTAATCTGTTTGATTGTCCTGAACCCAGAACTATCTTCTAGCACAGCATGTTGATCTTCAAAACAGTTATGAAAGGATTTTTGTTGTTTTTTTATTAAAACAGTAGTCAATATTTATTGGCATCAATATAAATATTCAGCAATAGGAGAAGTTTTCCCAAAGGGACAATATTGGGTAGGAAAGGTAACTTGATGATCACTGTAGAAGTAACATTTATTTTGTTAGGTGAAATAAAAATGAAACTAACATGGTTTTGTTTTTAATAAATTTTAATAAACTTTCTCATATTCTATGTGCCCTATTTGTTCTTGTTGGTTTTTCTGTCAAAGTTAATCACTTGTGTAAGTAGAAATATTAAAAAGTAAAAGTACTTCTTTTCATAAAGAAAATAGAACTGGTGCAAAGAGCTGGGACCAGGGCAGTTGCTGAATTCCCCAAAACTGCCAGAATTTTTTCATGTATGTTGCTAGCAGTAAATAAGAATAAAACATTCATTATTGAGATATCGGAATATTTAGCAGGCATTGTTTCTGTTTGCCTCTTGGGACTGCTTTTGGAAGTTTTCTAAAGTCAGCAGGTTGCATCTCAGTGCACACTGGTGGTTGTCACATCCTGCCTTCAAGTTTTGATACTCTTCTTTTTTTAAATGAAAAGGACATACAACAATAAAAAATAAGAAGGAACAAAAAACCTCTTTGAAAAGAGATAATATGAACTTGTTAATGTTTCCTAGTGCAACAAATCCAAACTGTACTTTTCTTGCTAGACTTCAGGCTCTTTTTGGGAAATCAAGTAATTCTTCTGTGCTGTTTTCAGAAATTTGCCTCCGGTAGGATGCACTTTTGCAGCTATGTGCTGCCTCACTTTAGATGAAGTTTTTGTCTTTAACAGCAAATAAGAGTTTTAAAAATTTGTAGTAGAATTAAAACATGTCAGACAGGAACCTAAAAATTTATTTTTTTTTTTAAGCTGGAGAGGCAGCTGCATGAAGATGAAGAATTTGCCAGAACTTTGGCCATGTTGGATGAAACACCGCAGAAGAAAAAGGTTGAATTCTTAGTTCTTTTTAATCTTTATTTTTTAGAATTTGGGTTACAGGGAGTATTCTTATTTAGACACCTAACCTTTGGGGTAACACTTCTATGCAAATGCACTAAAAACATTAAGAAAGCATTTGTTTTCCGTACTTTCATCCTGGATTTCCCTCACTCAGTAAATAGTGCCCTTTCTAATCAGACAACAGGCATTATTGTGCCTTTGTGCTGTCTGCTTCAGTTGAAATGGAATTTTAATGCCAAATTCTAGTGGAGTGAAGTGTGTTGCTGAGGATGTGCTTTAGATCTGCCATAGCTCTGTTGGTTCAGAAGGACTAGTTTGGTAAAATATGTCAATGGCACAAGCTGAAGACTGATAAAAGGAAGGAGAATACTCCCCTTGCTTTGAAAGAAGGGGAAAGGTGGAATCTTGAGAGTTTTGAAACTAACCCCAGTAGTGGGAATCTTCCCAGTGGTCATAGCTTGTGGTGTAAGGCACAGTAAGATATTTGCTGGGTTGTACCTCAAGGCTCTTAGAATTTAGGGTTGCTAATATGAATTTAGAAAGTATTAGTACTTATAGGGTAATCAGTAACCAGTTAGGATTCAAATTTATTGTAACCTGGAAGTCTGTCTGGCCTCTGACTTAAGGAATTTATGTGCATGGCTGAGTTCAGAATTTGCTTATCTGCCTGACTTTGATAGAGATTGCATTGTGACTTGTTGTAGGGATCAGCTTTGTTAGATGTCATTCAGTCTGTTGTACTTAGCAGTAGGAAAACTTGGGGATCTGGACTTAATAGTATCTTGGGACATGCATTTCTGACTTCGGCATTGTGTGTTTATTTAGGCTCGGAAAGGTTCAGGAGGAGAACAAACAGTGCTGAGCATCAAGAGCAGTCCTAATGTGAAAGAAAAATATAAGCAATCAGAAAGAGGTAGGATGCAGAATATAGAAAATATTTCACCAATTTATAGTACTAACTAGATACATTCTTATGTATGTGCTCTCTTCCCTCTGCCTCTTTTCAAATGAAAGCAACAACCTCAACAGGTGAAGCAGAAAATCACACTGTGAAGCGTAATTCAGAAGGCTCTCATTTATCCCCACAGTCATCTGATGGTAGGACAGCAAGAGACTTGACAGATAAGACCGTGCCTTTGAAACCTAGCTCTAGGCTTGCATCTCTGAAACAAAAACAAGAGATGACTGAAAAGGAAAGAGGTGCTCAAAGTTTAATATCAAAAGAAAAAACTGCTTCCAGGAAAGAAGAGAAGACAACACCAAAGAAGGAGAAAATTTCTCCCAAGAAGGCTGAGGTAGGAGCTGTCAAAGTGAATTTAGTTGGCAGGAAATGTCAGCATTTTTTTGCAGAAAAATACTTTTCATTTATTACTGCTTATGTGTCACTCTTGTAACTTGGTACTTTGGTTCTTCTGGGCAGTTTTTAAGAATATGAATTCTGATAAGCTTTAAGTTCCTAGCAGTTGTAAAACTACAGGAAAAAAGTTAGCTGGAAAAGTGTTGCATGCTAATAAATTAAAAACAAGTCTTAGATCTTTTTCCCCTAGGTGCATAAAAATGTCTCAAACTGTGACACTAGAGTTTGTTTTGTTGGTTTTAAATATGTGATATGTGTAGTAATTTTTTTTGTCTCCTGCCCAAGTCTGTAAGTCCTGAGGACTCTGAAAAGAAGCGAATCAATTACCAAGCCTACCGAAGCTTCCTTAATCGTGAGGGTCCAAGAGCGCTGGGTTCCAAAGAGATACCCCAGGTAAGTTTGGCTACACCAGAATTCTCTATGTAGAACTGGAGTGGATCATACATAGACTTACTGTTAGAAGTGGTCGAACAGGTATCAACTAAACTGTTTAAAAACTTCTGTCTTTTTCAAATAGGAAATATGTGTGGGAAGAAGCTAAATTGTAATCCAAAGCAGTGACTAAATGTAAGGAAATATACTAAGAAATTAAATTCAGTACTTGGTTTATGATAATAAATAATAGTTACTGGTCTTAAAGTTGGAAGACTGTTGTTGCTCTTTTGACTGACATTCTGTGCTTCAAGCACAGAGCATTATGAGTATGGTTGGTCAGGTAAAAATGTGTGTTCTGTTGGTTAGCTATTCCTTTTAATGGCTTTTGAACTTCTAGAACTAGTACCTAGCTAGGTATGATAGGCTTATTTTTGAAGTTTCATGGGGTACTTAACATAGTAGGGGGTTAAAGAAGTTCATGGGGAAGAGGTATTAGGTAGAATTGCATTGGGTAATGGCATTTTCTGCAATGTTCTGGTTCTCAGGGAGCTGAAAACTGCTTGGAAGGCCTGACATTCGTAATTACAGGTGTTCTGGAGTGTATTGAGAGAGATGAGGCCAAGTCTCTGATTGAACGTTATGGTGGAAAAGTCACTGGAAATGTCAGCAAGAAGACAAACTATCTGGTTATGGGGCGGGACTGTGGCCAATCTAAATGCGAAAAGGTGAGTGTTCTGTGCCTGAGTGAAAGAGAAGTGAAAGAGAGTTGTTCACATCGGACTGATTTTTCAGTATCTCTGTCAAACAAGGCAGTACTACAAATAAAGTGCATGCTAAAAGGAAAAGGTGCCTAATGTTTTAGGGCTTGGTTTTGCTTTTTATTTTGTATCCTGGGTTCAGCAGTGTGAGTCATCTTTTTCTTCTTCATACTAACTGGTGCAGCACTGTGTTTTTGAGTTTTGGCCTGGGAACAAAACTGATAACAAGAATGTTTTTACTTACTGCTCAAATGTTTAGTCTGAGCAAGGACTTTGTGAGCCTCATGCTCTGCCAGGGAAGAGGGGAGGCTGGGAGGAAGCAGGGACAGGACACCTGACCCAAACTGACCAAAGAGGTACTCCATATCACAGCACATCATGCCTAGGATGTAACTGAGAGTTACCCGGAAGGGCGAGTGCTCTGGGGGGTTGAAGGAGGTATTTGGTTGGTGCTTGGTTGGGTGGGGTATTGTGAATTATCTGTTGGTGGTTGGTGAGATGCTGTATTCTCTTCCCTTATTATTTATCATTATTATTATTGGTGGTAGCAGCAGTGATTTGTGTTATACCTTAGTTACTAAACTGTTCTTATCTCAACCTGTGGGAATTGCATTCTTATGATTCTCTTCCCCATCCCTCTGGGAGCAAGGGGAGGGCAAGAAAGGAGGATTGAATAAGTAAAGGAGCTGCGTGGCTGGGTTTAAACCATGACATTTAGGTACATATACATTTGTTTATATGCATACACACATGTGTGTATGTGTGTGTATAGATGTATAAACACCTTTTTCTTTGTTGGGTTCCTAAACATAGTCTTTTCTGGAAAGCACTTTTGAATTGAGTTATATAACTCCTAATTTGATTTCCCTTTGAATTCTTACTTTTGCTCCAGGCATCAGCTTTAGGGACAAAAATTGTTGATGAGGATGGCCTGTTTGATCTCATTCGAACTATGCCAGGCAAAAAGTCCAAATATGAGCTGGCAGCTGAAACAGAGGTTGGTTTGTTATAAATTTAGGTTTTAGTTTTGGTTGGCTGTTTTTTTTCCCCTTTGGTTTGCCTTCAAGTGAAAGGCGCTTTGGTCTTCTGTCCCAGTAGCCTGTGTGCTTGGCTGTTCGACCTTCTGGGTTAAAAGTATTGAAAGTGAAAATTTTCTGTTTGTGTTTCAAGAGTTCTTGGGAGCCATAGGGGTTCTGTTACTTTCTTAACCACTCCTGTACAGAGCTGTTTAAAGACAGCCCATTTATTTACTGTGTGCTTTTTTGTCTTTTTTTTTTCTTTAATTTGCCTTTAATTTTGTTACATTTATTTTCCTAAGGCAAAGAAAGTGGAGTCAAGACTTAAAAAGACACCACAGAAAGCTGACGCTGGAAAAAGGAATTTTAGCCCCATCAAAAGGGAAGCTGATAATCAGAAATACAAGTCTACTCCTGAAAAAAGAGATACCGTCAAATCTGACAGGAGAGAAACCACTGCTGTGCGAAAACTTACAGACTTTAAAAGGCAGACTGAAGAGAAGAAGGAAGCCTCCTGTCTGAAGGAGAACTTGGCTTCTGAGGTTAATGAAGATGGAACAGAGAGATTACTATGGGTGGATAAATACAAGCCTGTATCTCTTAAGGCAGTAATTGGACAGCAGGGTGAGCAAAGCTGTGCCAATAAACTGCTCCGATGGCTCAGAAACTGGCACAAGAATACCTTGGAGGATGGACAAGGTGACCAGCATGGTTAACTTTTCTCTGTGTTCCTCCATGCCAATCACACTGATTGGTTCCCTGGACCAATATGGGCCTTTGAGGTAGCAGAGCAGCTCTAGAAATCAGGAGTGAGAGTTCAGTTGGATGAACTTTTAGCAGCAGTTGAGCCTGAGGTTTATTTTGGTGAAGCAGTTGTTGCCTTGCCACTCCCCACCCCCCAAAACAGAACAGAAAGCCATGTCTTAAAAAAATGGCCTCTTGAATTACCTCTCACCAAGAGAATCTTGGCCAGTGCTAAGCTGTCTGTACACATGGTGAAAATACAGGATGGCATCATGTCTAAACTGCTGCTGTCATGTATGGGGAAGAGATGAATTTTTAAGGTCCTGATTCTGCCTAACACATATGACAACTCCATGTCATGTGTAGTGAGTCATCTTATGGGCAGTTTTTTTAATGTGTTTAAATGTTTACATTTCACTTCAACCGTAGCAGGTAGTGGGATTTTTCTGTTGTGTGTTTGGGGTTTGGTTTAGTTTGTTTGGGTGCATGGTTTCTTTTACTGTTCTGTGTTTGTGAAGAAATTGCTGAAATAGTTGTGTTACATTCATAGCGCTTTTCCTGTTTTCATTTTAGAATCGCTGCAGGTCTTAAGATGGTTTAAACTGCTTTTCCTCAAATAGTTAGGATGGAGATGTTTATGCATTTTTCGATGTTAATATCGGGCCCTAAATAAGGAAAAACATCCAGTGATGTTTGATACCTTTAGAAGTATGCCATTAGTTTTATAATACATACCTAAGTAAAACCTGGAATCTTCTTTTTTAGCAAAGAACAGTAAAACTGGAGGCAAAGATGATAGTACTGGTTTTAAAGCAGCATTACTTTCTGGTCCACCTGGAGTTGGTAAAACTACTACAGCTTCTTTGGTTTGTAAGGTGAGTTCATATTGACACATGTTCGCAACATGTTTTGTTCCATATTGCTTCTGTATCCAGATACAGATACAGTGTGCAGGTGGGTATCACTTGAATGGCCAGTGCCTCCCCTAACCTAGTTCTACCTGCTCAGAACAGGTTTACAGGTGAAAGTATGTTGAAGTTTATAGGTACCTTTATGTTAGGTTTGGGGTGAGAGTATAGCAGTGGGTGCCTGCGTTTCTGTTACATTGAGAAGAAGCATGCCACAGTGTGCTGAACAACTAAAGATGGTTTACAAAAACTGAGCATTCAGCACTAGCTCTACAGGTCAGAGAATATTTGAACTGAATTTAGTGGGAATCAAATTCTGGTAATGTTTTGAAAGACTTGGCCATAGCTTTTATATATGTAACAATGAGCTGTTTCCCAGATTCATTCTAAATTCAAATAGTACTTTGGAATGAGAGAAGTTGACAGTACTCTGATTATTTCTAAATCTGAATTTAGAAATCAGTTTTCCGTAACTTACTTGAACACTGTGTTCCACTAACTGTGTCACGAGAATCAGCTGAGACCTCCAGATTGTAGAAATGCTGTTAAAGCTGACTTATTAATAGTGCTGTTATAACATTTCACAGAGTATTTTTGTTCTTTGAATTACAAGAACTTGTTTAGAATATGGTATTACCAGCTTGGAAGGGTTCCAAAGAACTACTGTCAGCTACCTGATCTGTGTGCTAGGAAGGAGTGATTACTTACTGCAATATTTGAGTTGTATAGAGTAACTCCCAATGTTCTGCCTTCTCCTTAAAGGTGCAGGCCAGCAAACTGATGCTGCACCCAAAACTAGACCTGCAGAAGAGCTGAATGTGGTTGCATGGGCTCATTTCTGCACTAGTGCGGTATTAGAATCATAGAACAGTTAGGGTTGGAAAGGACCTTAAAATCAGCTAGTTCCAACCCCCTTGCCATAAGCAGGGACACCTCACACTAAACCGTGCCACCCAAGGCTTCATCCAACCTGGCCTTAAACACCACCAGGGATGGAGCACTCAGAACTCCCTGGGCAACCCATTCCAGTGCCTCACCACCCTTGCAGGAAAGAATTTCTTCCTTATATCCAGTCTAAACCTCTCCTGTTTAAGTTTGAACCCATTACCTCTTGTCCTGTCACTACAGTCCCTAATAAAGAGCCCCTCCCCAGCATCCCTTCAGATACTGGAAGGCTGCTATGATGTTCTCTGCTTCTGGTTTCCAGCCTAGCTTGCTCACAGTTGCTTCAGGTCTTTGCAAAGCATTTCACTATTTCCCACAGGACCATCCAACAAAACGGGGCGTTTAAGCTGAGAGACCAAGGCTGTATGTAGCTCACTGGGAGTGCTGGGGCATGGCCCTGGCAGGAGAGTTTGTGGGTAAAGGAGTGGCTGGGTTAAGCTGTTTCAGGGACTCTTATGCAGCCCAGCCCTGTTCTGAAGTGTTCAGACTGCTGGGGAAGCCATGCATTTCCCAGCTGTTAAATAGTTAAAAGCTTCTCTTTTCTTCAGCTTTGTGCATAAGACGTTGATATGCAGCTGGAAATACCATGGAGCTTAGGCAGCTTTGGCTTATAGTTCTGTTTCTATCCCTAGTGGCAGTTCTGTTTATCTTCCAGAACTAAAACTATGCTGACTTCCTCCCTTTCCCCCAGCCCCCAAGTTCTCATTTGGGCATATCTGTGATTATGTGTGATTATAAATATTTTTGGAGTGCAAGGGAAAAAGAGTTGAGGGGAGAAAGGAATCAAAGCCAGAAATTAGGTGTGAAAGTAGTGTTGTAAGAGCTTTCTTCTGAAACACTGAAATACTGATACTACCTCTGCGTACACATATGCTCTTTCACTGATCTGTGTTCTCATTTTTTGTGTGGTTTTGTGTTTGGACTAGGAACTGGGATATAGCTATGTGGAGCTGAATGCCAGTGACACTCGCAGTAAGAACAGTCTGAAGGAAGTAGTTGCTGAATCACTTAACAACACCAGCATCAAAGACTTCTGTTCTGGTATGTCTGTTGTTTGAAGGAGGATTTTTGTTGTGTTAAGGGTTCGGTTACAGGAGGGACAGAACTTCCTTATTGCACAAGTGTGAGGAATTTAACTTACTCCTCACGTGGAGGGATCTGGCTCTAGTAAGGATGGCTTCATTTAATAAACTGTTTTATTTCATCTTCAGTTGTAGAATTAAATTCTGCTATTAGCAGCATAAGTTGTTAATGTGCACAAACTGCTCAAGAACTCTGCAGTTGCTTTTCTGTTGCATGGGGCTTGTTTCTTGGAAGATGACACGAGGTTATAGTCAGTTCTGTTCTCTGAGCATAGTTCCATGTGATCAAGTGGTAGAGCAAGAGTTTCACCACCACATCAGTTGTCTGTTAGATGGGGTTACCTAACCTATAAAGCGTTATGTAAAACTCTGAGCAAGTCCATATTTTATTTCCATCTCATTTTTTTTGTCCATATTCATTTTCAGGCACATCCTCATCAGTTAGCGGGAAACATGTATTGATCATGGATGAAGTGGATGGTATGGCAGGCAATGAAGACAGAGGAGGGATTCAGGTGAAACTGCTATAGTTATTAGCTAATGCCATTATATAGTGCATACCACATATAGCACTAAATATTTCAAGCCACTCTGCTGTTTTTAGCCCATGGTCCATAGAAAGTCTCTGCTGAGTAGTTTATCTGACCTCTGTTAGAAGTCTGTCTTTGTAAGAAGGATTACACACTGGTAGAGGGGGGAAAAATGATACCTGTGTAAAAGACAGCTGTGGTGATGAACTTGGCTGTGTGTGCTTTTGATGTTTATTCTTGTACAGGTTAATTAATCCTAAAGTCTCTGTAGCTGGCACCTACCTGCAGTGGGAGGTTTGTAATCTGGGTGGGATGGTTGCTGTCTTGGAGAGGCAGTAACACTGAATAAATAATGTGGCATAGGCAGTATTACCCTTTGTTCTCTGTAGCAGCTCCAGTTTTAGCTTCTGAAGGATTCCTGTGATCACATGCAGTACTTTGACAAAACCAGATCTTTAGTTCAGATGGAGACATTTACATTGCAGGAATATGAAACTGAACTGAATTTCAGCTTCATTAGAGCAGGCAAAATTTGTTCTGCTAAGCCTAGCGATCCTGAAGCCTCAGGGCTGAGCTCTTTGGACAGGGAAGTGCTGATCTTTTTACTTCCTGCTTCTTCATTGTTTATGGCAGGGTGCACTCAGAAAGATGGCACTATGCTCCCTCTGGGCACGGGCCAGGTCAGACTGGACTTTAGACGAATGAACCTAGCTCTGCAGGTGAACAGCTCTAGTCTGGGCTATTGATCTTCATTGCTTAATGAAGAACAGGCCGAACATGATTGCTGGGAGTAGGTAGTGGAAGTGAGTAGGCAGCAGATTTATTGCAGCTGAACAGAATAGCAAGCAGAAGTAGGAGAGGGGTTGGGTTTTCACTGTGTAGAAGCAGCATGATTGTAATAGGACAAGTTCTACAGACTTGCAGCTCTCAAGGGTCTGATTTAAGTTGGGGCTAAATGCTGCTTGGTATTACATTTCAACCATTCCCATTTTCAGAGTTATCTGAAGTAATTGTTGTAACATGTTTAAATCACAGGAGTTGATTGGTTTGATCAGACACACAAAGGTCCCCATCATCTGTATGTGTAACGATCGCAACCATCCTAAAATGCGTTCCCTGGTCCACTACTGTTTTGATCTTCGTTTTCAGAGACCTCGTCTAGAGCAGATAAAGGTAAGAAGGCTGTGGCTGTGTTGGCTGCACTGGATTACCATCAGTAACTTTTGTCTTCATGTGGAGGAACTTGTACAAAATTGGAAACACCACCTAAAACTTAATGGCTTTTCAAAATGGGTTGTTTGAGTTTTATTTCCCAAAGAATGAAATATTCCAAAGCCTTTCACAGTTTAGAAGTCTATCTTAAATACATCCAAAGAGATTTTTTTTTTTAAATGATCGTGTGCTTTTTCAAACCAAACAAGGGGTAAAGGTTTTACACTTAAAAAAGGGATGGCTTATGTTTGGGATGACTCATGGGATGTCTTGTTTGAGAGAAAGTTTAAATTATATGTGCTTTAAAAACCTAGAGGGATACGATAGTGCTCTTTCATAGAGGTGTCTGTGTTCTGTAGGGGGAAGAACTCACAGGAATTCTCTAATAACAATTAATGTGTGTATTGCAGGGTGCCATGATGTCTATAGCATTTAAAGAAGGCTTAAGAATTCCACCACCTGCTATGCAAGAGATAATTCTGGCAGCAAATCAGGACATCAGACAGGTCAGTGCCAATTAAACATCAGTGTCCATTCAGATAGCACATAATACATATATCCTTGACTTCAGCATAGTATTTGAACAGTATTGTTACGTATAGGGATGAGACTTTTTTTCTGCTTGAGTCTTCCATTTAATGCTACCAAATTGTAAATTTTGTTATTTAGGTTTTACATAACCTTAATATGTGGTGTGCAAAAGATAAATCATTGACTTACGATGAGGCTAAAACTGATGCCAGCAGAGCCAAGAAGGATATCAAACTGGTAAGTGTAAAATACTGGATTGGCTTTTACCGTCATATATTCTAATATAATCACTAAGCTTTATAAGCATCTTCTAAAGCACTGACAGCCTAGATGCAGAGGTCTTTAAAATTGGCAGAGACAGGTGAAAACCAGTAAATCCAGGAGTGAGTATGTATTTTGATGTTGGTTGCTTACATAAGATGAAATTATGAAGCTCATATTGCTCATCCTAAGTCCTCTAAGAGAATTCTCTTAATATCAGAAGTAAACCAGAATTCTCAAAACTGGTGAAGTGCTAGGAAGGAAATCCTGAGCATTGAATTTGTACTGATGAGTCCAGGTGTTGTTGGGTACCATCACTAAAGTACTTTTGTTGATATTGAGCTGTGTCTTATTGTTTGTGTTGACCTGTAACCACTAACATTGTGAAATACCATTTACTTAGGGCCCTTTTGACGTTGTCCGGAAGGTTTTTGCTGCTGGTGGTGAGGCTTCTCGTATGTCTCTCATAGACAAATTGGATCTTTTCTTCCATGATTATTCCCTAGCACCTCTCTTTGTCCAAGAGAACTATGTACATGTGAAACCGGCTGCTGCTGGGTGAGTTATTCCATACCCAAATTGACACAGGCTTTTGTGTCGGTGCGTAAAACCAGACTAAAACCTGTCTGGGTATTTCTGGTTTGTAATATGGTCAGCTTGGTTTTTATTTTCCAGAGGAAATCTGAAAAAGCACTTGGTGCTCTTGAGTAGAGCAGCTGATAGTATCTGTGATGGTGATATAGTGGACAGACAGATTCGTAGCAAGCAAAACTGGAATCTTCTCCCAACACAGGTGAGCACAGCACTCATGTCCTTTATCGGTGTTCAGTATAAAAGACTGATCTGTTGAAACTGATGTTTCAGTATAATTTCTATGACCTGTGAAGTTCATGCTTCATGCAGTATTGTCTGTGTTGCTGGTGAGAGCAGTTTCCCATATTCATATTATTGAACCCACACTCTATCTTGAGATGAAGTCTTCTGAGACTTCAAAAACCTTGCCCCATTATTCTGAAGCATAGGAGTACATGGCACATACCACTTCTGATGTGTAGCTATGAGCCTACTCTGTTTTACGTGCTTCCTATCCCAGCCTCTCACTACACTGGTATCTCTCAAAGCACAAAGGATTGAAGCTTTGTCACTGTTCTCTCCACTGATCATTGAAACATTGACAAGACTTGTGCTTGAAAGATTATCACTGGCATCAGAGAATGTACCACAGATTAAGTTGGAAGGGATCTCTGGAGTGCATCTAGTTCACCCCATGCTTAGCACAGGTGCAGACTGGTAAGTTGCTTAGGAACCTGTCTGGCTGAGTTTGTGTAGATTTGTGGTGTTCTTCAGAAATACCTCCTTCAGCATGTCTGTCTGTTGGAGATGACAGCAGTTATTTGCATAGTCAGCTGTTTGTCTGACTGCAATCCATGTGAGAAACAAGGGTGCTCTTTTTTATTTTAAGTGGCTTTTGAAACAGAGATAATTTCACAGATATTTTAGAACATGGTAACAGACAGGAGATGAAGTTGTGCCCTAAGAAGGGTTGAAGAGAAACAAGCAACCAAGAAAGAGTTCTCTTAAAATAAGCTGGAACCATACTGCTCCCTTTCATGCAGACAAGTGGGGTTGTACGTCATTGTGTCAGTGAGACTAATTCACTGTGTTTTGAGCTGGGCATGTGTGTTACTTTTTCAGGCTATTTATGCCAGTGTTCTCCCAGGGGAGCTGATGAGAGGCTCCATGTCCCAGTTTCCCGTCTTTCCCAGCTGGTTGGGGAAATTTTCATCCACGGGTAAACACGATCGTATCATTCAAGAACTGGGAATGCACATGAGTCTCAGGTACTACCAACCTTCTTCTGGGTTAAATCAAATATGTTATACATTTAGTTCTTGTCTAGTTCAGTATCTGCCATTAATTCCTTGCTGTGCTTGGCACAGACTTCATATACAGTCTGTGAAAATGCTCCTGTGTTGCTCGTGACGCTTCCTTAAGGTGTAATCTGGTCAACAGTCATACTGCAAATATTTCTGGTTAGGTCAGTAGCACTGTGACTTCCCTCTGCCCTGCAACTGGTGTTTCTCAGTCAGGGATGTGTTTCCCCAGACTGGTGTGTGAATACCTCATGTCATCCCTAGTGCAGGTATGGCAGGAGTGGCACAGTACCACAGTCTATTTGCTGAGGGCCTTACCTACAGGTAGCTTGTGTTTAGAATTGAGTAGTGGCGGTATACACATCCACTTACTATTTTTACTTTGACAAAGAACCCAGACATGCAAGAGGACAGTAAACATGGAGTATTTGTCGTATTTGCGGGATGCGCTTGTCCAGCCCTTGAAAGACTTTGGAGCAGATGGTGTACAGCAAGCTATAACCTTCATGGACTCTTACTGCTTGATGAAAGAAGACGTTGACAATATCATGGAAATAAGCACGTGGGGAGGCAAACCCAGTGCTTTCTCAAAGCTGGATCCCAAGGTAAAACTCACTAGTGACTTTTTTTTCTTCGGTATCTTTAAAAAGAAACCATAGAATAATAGCTGTGGTATGGATGTGCTGCTGAAAGTTTGGAGTGGGTGCAGCTGCTTAGTAACTAACCTAAGTAATAGTAACCTTTATAAATCAGCTGTCAAACATAGTACTAATGGTTCAGGGGTAGGTCCTAAAAGATATAATGAGGCCTGCTTCATTTGGGAATCTTATGCCTGTTGTTCCTGGTGTAAACTTGGGCTGGGAGTCAGCTGTGTCTGGGGCATGGAAGTGGAACACAGAAGGAACAGGGAATGCTTTGCTTTTCCACAAGGTAGCCCCTGGCTATAAGCTGTATCAGCCCTTCATGCACAGCACAGCGCTGCCTTCCTCACCAGTGTGCAAAGGACGATTGATGCACCCCATTTGTTATGGTATGGGCACTGAATTAGGAGCCTGCTTAGACTGAACTGCCCAACCTGGGGGGAATTGTGTGGTGCCCCTCCAGTATTCATCTAGTCTATGCCAGTAGCTGAGACCTTCATGCCATATAAGGTGAGCTTAAGCTCAGGTCCCTACTACAGACGAGGCAGGTACGAGAGCTTAACTGTGGTCTCCCCATCCCAGATCAAGTGCTCAGGGAAAGAGAAGGATTTTCCCTGTGCTAAATAAAGCAGTGCTACTGTTGGTGCTTGGACAGGTGTCCAGTGCTGCTGAGACTACTTTGGTGTGTGTGACTTGGGTTGGGGGCAGCAGAACAACAGTGAAATTATTGGAGGACTAAGCAAGAATCATCTGAAGATGCATGCTCTAGCTAAGGATTATGTGGGACTCAAAATGAGCCTTCACCATACAGATCTTAGATATTATGTCCTTTCCAGATAGTGTCCTCTTACACATATCTTTCTTTGGTCACACCTTCCCAAAGGAAAGATGATGTGGAATCTCTAGCCAGGAGTTGGTTAGCCAACAATCTGCAGTTCCTAAGCTGATGTTCATAGTGTTCCCTTCCAATCTCACAGGTCAAAGCAGCTTTTACACGTGCTTACAACAGAGAGGCACATCTGACTCCATATTCACTTAATTCTGTCAAAACATCTAGAAGGCAGTCAGGATCTGTGTCCACCTTAGAAATGAACGAAGACTTTAACGTGGAAGAGATCCAGTCTGATGAGGATGAGCAAGATACAGTTGACAGTGACGCAATGATTAAGGTGACTTAGTTTGTATAATGTAAAATTACCCCACTGAACTGTGCTTTTTCTTTTAATTACATTTCTAGGACTTGGAACATCATCTGAATGAAGAGGGGGGGGAAAACATTACAGTAGATGCTGAATGTATCATCTCTCAACTTTTAAATTCTCAACTAGTGACAGTGTGAAAAAGTCTTGAAGTTATTTCCATCCATTGCTTTCTGCCTGCGTGTTGGTTCAGAGTGAGGTGGCACTGAGAACTGGTGACTACTGCACCCAATTCCAAAACTTAGTAGTATTTTGAGTGTTGGTGGGGATGGTGCCCATTGGTAAGGGCAGCCACAGGTCTCTGCATGTGGTTATCCCAGACGACAGTTCCAATAATGCCCTTTGTACATATTGCCAAATCAGGGAGCTGTGGTCAGCCCTCAGGATTGAATATTGTAGAGTCTGTATGCCCCATGGCAATTAAACTTCATACCTCAAAGGGGAGCAGAAGGAAAGACTGTTTTACATTTTGACAGCATTTTGACTTGTGCTTTTGACAGGTTGCAGTTGAATTTAAAACTAACTGCACATTCTGTTTTACAGCAAAAAAAGGTGAAGTCGTCTTCCAAGTTGCCAAAAAGAGAGAAAAATGAAGAAACAATAAAAAAAGAAGGGAAAAGAAAGGAGAAAACAAGACATTAAACAGTAAAAGATCTTGCTCTGGATGCAGTTTTGTTTATCTGCCTTGTGGCAGGACCATGACACATCTCCAGTGCTGGAGCTGGGAAGGTATAACCGGTGTGTTGAAAATGCTCCTCTTGTAGAGGTGATGTAACTACTGTACTCTGGCGCTGTGCTGTGTGGTACTTACTCTAACATGCTATGACATTACAAGCTATAAACTAGCCTTGTGCAGCAGACACTGGGGTGCATGAACAGAATGAAACTGTGGTCCTTAGTTACCTGGCATTTATGCTGAGTCTTCCTAGGACTTCTCTACCTTTGTTTGGTTTTGTTTTTTGTTTTTTATAACAAATCCCCTGATGTTATGTGGGGAACTCTTGTAAATGATGCTCCACCCCAACACAAGACCCCCTCACCCTCCCCAACCCTAAATGGTGAAATAGAAATTAATCAGAGTATAGAATGGCAATAAAATGTTTCACAGGAGTCTTTTAAAGCTTTGGTTAAGTTTGTGGAGTGTTGTCTTGCCCTCTCTTTGCTTCAGGGTTTTGGCTTTCCTTCATGTACAGGATGTGGTGTTACTCTTTTCCTACAACTTCCCTTTGCTCAGTCAGAAGCACAGAAAAACAGTGAGGGGTTTAGTTCCAAAACGTGAGGAGCCTGTGCTTGTATGAGTTGCATCGTTAATCAAAACCAGAAAAGAATACATAAAGTAAGAAATGTTTAATAGAAAATACTCATAAAAGTTCAGATCTGATGCTGAAGAGAGCCACCTTGGGGGTTTTGCCACTCCCATAACACAGAATGCCCCTTGGTTTGTCTCTGGTGCAGATAAAATACACTGGCTTGGTAAGCAGAATTATCAATCAATTTTATTACTATAACAATCAAAGTACAAAATTTATCAAAAGCTAAATATTTACAGGCTATCATAAAATAAAATGACATGTGGTTGCTACTAAATCCTAGAGGGAAGAGATGTGTGATGCAGTGATGGAGCTTTCCTTGTTGCTTGCCACACAACACATGCCATTCTGAAAGAAAACAGAGGTGGTCAGTGAGACTGTGTCAGCAAACAACAGTTTTCTGAGACTAGGAGAAAAAAGTTTATTAGTATGTATATAATTCATAGTACTGTTTGTGCATTACTCTGACCTATAGCATTACTGTGACCTGTAGGTAAGTATTCACAAACTGTGTTTGCCTTCAAATGTTAAAATTAATGAGAAATTTCTGTAACTCCTCTTCAGTTACCATTTCTTTAACTTAAAAGTGCAGTCTTGGATCAAAGTACATGGTGCAGACAGAGCAGTGGTGTCATTTTTCAGTTTGAAATACAAGTATGTCCAGCCAATACTGTGTTGCTGTTATCCTGTGATTATATTCTTATATTCTGTTAAACACAGAAGCTAAGATCATGTAACCTACATTTTAGATTTGCTCCTTCCAGTTAGCATCTCTCTCTTCCTCCACTTAAACACTTTTTAGTAGCTCTGCAGAAACCTTTGATGCTGCTGCGATCTCCAGTCTGTTCTCGCTGCTGCTAAAGCCCAGCTGGTTTCCAGGACAAACACGCCACAGATGATAACATGATCAAAGAGGTAAAGTGGTTTAAAGCCTCACTACTAAAATGATTTAACAACCAGGTTAGTTGCAGCAGCAAAACCTGCTGGTGTCTGCATGTCTGAGGGCAAGGAGGTGATAAAGCTGGGTCTCCCGTATCTGAAGGCACAAACCCAGGCTGTAAGTTAGATCCCTGAACATTACACTTCCCTTGCTGGGAAACACTCAGTCTTCCTAGAATGAGCCCCATTAAGTATAAAAGTACAGGCTCTAGCACATACCTGCGTTATTGGTCCCCATTTTCTGGTGTGAGATATTGTGTGCAATCATTGATTTTCTTAAGATGAGCAACATCAATCCTTTCAGAGCACATTGGACATGTGTTCTCAGTCTCTAACATGCTGTTTCAAAAGAAGGGTGATGAATCAAGAGGGGAATTCTAACAACATTTTTCTAAGGAAGAGCCAGGCCTGAAGCAGAAAGCACAGAGCAAAGTTCTGACCTGTGCTATGTAACAAATACCGGCCAGAGCAATAGCAATTACAACATAGACAGAGAAGCCTGGGCTAGAACATGAAGTTTATGCAGCTTCACTGTTCTGACATCTGAAGAAAAGTTACCCTGTCCCATTCCCACATGGCAGCTATCGCTGCCTTAGTCTTCACCAGTATTGTGTATATTTGGTTTTGGTGACTGCTGCAGTGCCTCTGCTTCCCAGGTTGTCTTCCTGGAAGGAGCTGAGAACTTGTACAAGTCCTGGTGCTGCAGCCCTGTAGAGTTCTTTATTGCAGTTTTTGGTCCACTTGGAAGCTATGTTCTGTATGTTAGGTCAAACGACCAAATAAAGGGATTCTGCTTCCACCCCAACCCAGCTGTTACCTGTTTTTAGCACCAAATGGAGCAGTTTGCTGCTAAAATATAATCAAACACTGGAGTCCTGCAGTAGAAAAAAAGATCTCAACTTACTTTTTGAATTCTGAATAGAGGGCAGGGAAGTCACAGTGCGGGCAGACTGTCCAGTCATCTTGGACCATGTGGCGACCCTGCAGGCAAAAGCCTGAAGTAATTAAAAGGCACTGCCTGGCCTAGTACTTGGGCATTTAGTTTTGTACCTGGTACTGTGGAAAAGTCTCAGCAACTGAGTTTTAAACACCTTGAGAAATTAAAACCCCAAATGATGTTACTGGTGTTGGATTCCTGTGTAAAGTCTGTCGTGCGAAAGCAGCTCTCAGTGAGACAGTGTTCTCATTGTAATTTGCATTCCTCTCAAAAAAAAAGAAATCTTAAAAGAGTGTATTGAACCACAACTTTCAAAATGATTTGTTTAGCAATTCTAGAATGTCATCAGTACATGTGTCTAGAGTTGCACAAAAAGTACTGGGATTTCTAGTGTTACACATAATGAAAGCGATGAAGCCATGTCACCTGAGCCCACGAGGTAATTTTTAGTGCTGTCACAAATGTGAGCATAGTGAATGCCTGGTACTTGCCTCTTTAAACAGATGTGATTCCTCATTTGGGGTATGGTTTATTAATTTGCTTTTGATAGCAAGAATTCATATGTACCTTTTCAGTACTAAAACCACACAATAGCACTTTGAACTATGCATAGAGATGTACACTCTAGTACAACATAGACTGTTGATGCTGACTCTCATAAGGTGTTTGAAACCACTGTATTCCTAATGATGCTACCAGTACCTGTGATGTTAATGAGCTATGACCAAGCTGGAGCCTAAATAAATGGTGTGAAATACAGATGAATATGTACATCATTTGGCTCATAAAGCTGTGTTTAAAAGCCTTGTTTTGTTTCATGAAGATAGTACTTCAAAAATACACTGGTTATCTTACTCTGTTAAAACAACAGTAACTAAAAATAGATAATTGCTCTTTTTGTAAGACTTAATTCCTTTGTTTTAATAAAGAATGTTAACTCCAACACTGGATTCCTGCTCCAGTAAATTCTCAGTTTTCTTGTGATTCTAGCATATAACACTCGAACCCAACAGAAATAGTGTTAACTATGCAGCAGCTAACCTCAGGCTAGATGTTTTGTACTCATGCTGGTACCAGTAGGATGCATGGCTCTTCCACTGGGAAAGGTACCTCACCCATACATTCCCAGTATGCTTTAAAAGTATCCTGAAACAAAAAAACCTCATTTCTGTAAGGACCCGTGCTAGGTCAGTGGCTGAACTACTTAATCTTGGAAGTGCCGAAAGTTCTGCTGCACTCTGGGTATTCCCCCAGACAGGTTTTGCAGTGGTTTGGTTATGGGTGTGTTCTATTTATCTGAAGTCTTGGCAGCTTCGAGTTCAGGGGAGGAGAGCTGTGCCCTCTGCAAGACTCCTGCACATGGAAGAAGAAAGGGGAGATTCTGTCCTTGCTGTAACTGCTCTGAGCATTGGAACACATGAGCAAAGGGCTGAGCTAGGCAGGCACCAGCCACACAATTCTGTTTAATCACAAAACCATTATCTAGCTTGAATTTACAGCAAGCGTTGTTCAGATGACCTTATTTTTAGAAGGAAAGAGCAGCTCTGCATTCCTGCTCACACTGCAGAGACACAGCAGATACTCACAGTTGCAATACAGTACGGGAGATTGTTCTTGCAGCTGGGACACAGAAGTTCACACTCTGGGAGCTGGAATGCACAGTAGGGACAGGCTGTTGTTGGCTCTTCTATTGCTGTTGTGCTTGGATGTCTAGAAGAAACATACAAAAGTGGATAAGCACCTCAAGTCCTTTGAACTTGACCAAAGATGTTTTACAATGCCTTTAAGCTTTAGCAAGTGCTTTTCCTTTGAGTTAATTGTAGAGCTGCCAGTTGCTATGTTGTATTCTACCAGGTAATTCCTTTTAACTATCATCCAAGCTTCACTGCAGTTATGTAAATTCAAAAATATGTAACTTTCCATCTAATTTTACTATACAACTTTTTTAAAGCTGTAATGGGTCATAATCCTTCAAAAGCTTTTGAAACTCATGTATAAAGCTACTGTTTCTCTATTTCAGTGTTTTTCTGTAGCAGAAGTTACCACAGAGAACTGAACTAACAAGAAATAAACAGGCATCTGGGTAAGACTAAGCAGCTTGTAACACTGCCTTTCCCAGGCTTGTGTTCATCCCTGTGTCTCTCAGAGTGAGGTCCTGATCCAGACATGATAGGACCTGGGTTAAGGAGTTGGACCTTTTTTCCAGATTTCTTACATTACCTTAACTGTCAGTCATTTATGGAACTTTTACAGACAAAGAGCTTGGGTTCATTTTTGGCATATTTTCCAGTGAAAAGGATACTTCCTAGTGTTTAGCCTAGTAACCTTGGACAGCATTAGGTGGCTGTCTTAGTTACATTGATACTTTTTAGAAAGCCTAATTTCTCATTTTATAAGCCTGGACATGTATGTTTCCCTTACAATCTGAAGTATGAATAAACTTGTTTCATAGATTCAGAATGAGTCAACATGGCTTCTAGCACTGATGTTATTTTAGAAGCTTAATGGAATGTTCTGGAAGTCTTAACAAGCAGGTACAAGGGAAGAACTTTGCATTATTTAAGTAGTTCAAGGGTATTAAACATAATAGGATAAAGTGTTCTCACAGTACACAGCTGTGGTAGCCTACTGCTGTTCTGTATACTCATAACATGCAAGTGAAAATAATGTGACACCACAGCTTGTATGTAATATTCAGGCTGATGCCAGAACAACTCTGTGACAAGAAAATACAAGGGTGGGGGGAAGCCAAAGCACAACCTGTTGGAATAAAGTTTTCATGTGTAAGATGATGGGCTCTGAACTGCTGTGGCTGAGGAACAGGATCTTCAATTACAATATATGCTACAAAACAAAGCAAATTAAGTAGGACAAACCTAGTCATTCTGCTACTATGTAAATCCACTGGTTGTCCACATCTTAAATACAAGGTATACTGTTAGTCCTGCCTTTTAACAACGTTTTTGGAGAAGAGTTTCAGAGAAAGGCTGTAAGGATCAGTATCTGTAAAGGAACAGCTGTATAAGCTGGGACTCTTCAGATCCTGAAAACACACAGCTGATGACAGAGGAGGAATAAGCAGAAACAGAAGTCCATAAAATCCCAAGCGACACAGAGAAGGCTAGACGTCTCCTAAGAGGAAAAGTACACAGCATTGCATTAAACTAGTTTGGGACCAGTCTTGACACAATGGAACTTCTTGTCAGGGGAGTCACCTGTTGCTGAAAATGTACATGGTTTCAAGCAGAGACCAGATAAGCTCATGGATAGCTTAGAGAATTAATAAATACCTAAAACACCCATACAGGCTCAGCATGTCCCCGAGCCTCAGAAAGGTTAGAGGCTAGCAGAGTAAGTAAGGAAAATATTACATATACTTTTACATGCTCACCTACATTTCCTTCTCTGGCAGAAAACACTGGCTAGGATCTATCAAAACAGAACGTCAGAGGAGGAAGAAAATGGCAAGAATTCATCTATTTTATTTGCCCTTCCATTCATTTTTATTTTACTCAGCAGTCTAACTCACAGAAGAGCACATACTGTTGATGCTGCAGCAGCCAAAGCTGATAAAGCCTTGATATTGCATACGTTTGAAAGTACAGCTGAACAATGCTCACCTGACCACTGCTTCAATTTTCTTTTTGTATTTAAGGTCTATTTTATTGCGATACTCAGGTCTCATCAACATAGCAGCAAAACTGAAGGCTGAGTTCTTCAGTCCTGCTCTGTGACACTCGATTACAACTGAAGTCAAAATTTGTACAACATCTGTAACAGAAAGAAACAATTATGTCAAATATTTATTTACCAATATTGACATTGAAAGCCTTTGAGCTAATGCAGCTAAAAAGGTACTAATGAAAACTGTCAGTATCTTTCTTCCTCATGGTATACAGTTGCACAATTTGTGCAATTCCTGTAACTATATACAAGAAAATTGTCGCTTCACCTCTCTTTGCATTCCTGAAGCTCAGCAGGGCAGCAGGCATGTTTTGATGATAACCATTTCTCCCAGATCTGGTCTGCACCATTTAGAGTCTACATTTTAGCCTACTTTTTCCATGTACCCAAAAAGTATTTTCAAAAGAAGACTGATTCAAATTTTGTGATGAAGTCACAAAACCAATCAGTTGGTTACATACGATTCTGACACCCTGCATGTGTGTTTGGGTTAGGCAGCTCAGGACCACAGTTATGGTGGGCAAGGACAGATGAAACTTCATGAGGAAACCACCCTGGGGGCTCTATGCCAAAGAGTTGTCCTGGGGAGTATGCACACTGTGCATTTGTGCTGTTGTGTGCCTTACAGGAGAGGAGAATGCCTCTTCCAATGCAATGGTTAATGAATTCTCCTGCAGAGTACACAGCATGCCCAGCTACACTGACAGCACTTACGTGATGGGAACTTGCTGATGTTGTTGGCTACACGTATAAGCATACGTGCTCCCTTCATGTGATCACCACGTTTGATGTGAGTCTGGAATACAATAAACAGCAAATTAAATGTGGCTGTTACTGAGTCATTCCCACAGCCCACTCCTGCCATTCATCCTTCTGGGAGCTGCAAGCCCACAGCTCTCTCAAGAAACTGAGCAGAGGTGTACCGTGCGCTGCAGAAAGGACCAGACACTCAGCAGAGAGGAAAGACACTCTTTCCCTGAAAGTCTTTCTGGCCTTCAGCCTGCTATGTGCCTGCTCTTGCCTCACTGCTGGCAGAGAGGGAGGTCAGAAGCTGACTGCCAGCCAAACAGATATTCTGGTGGGCTACCAGAACAGATATTCAGGTTAGCTACCAGAAATCATCGGAGCACCCCGTTTAATTTCATTTACAGAAGAGCAATGATCTGCTTATGGATAATAATAAATAACGATAATAATATTGCACTACTATCATGGCATTTGTAAGTACAAACGCAAAAGAAATATAGGAAGTCATATGTAGGTATTCAGTATTTAGAAAAGAATATGGCAAAGAGGTAAACCCAACCATGGATTGTCCTGAAGCTTGCTGTTAACCTTCACTTGGATCCTGTGATACAACCTATATGACAATGTGATTTATGTACACAGAGTGTCCATAGGTACAGCTCAACAAATCAGAAACTATGTAACTTAACTTACACATAAATTCAGTTTCTCAATTCTTTACCTTTGCTAACATATAGCTGTGTAGAATCATAAGGTTTGTAGCCATCTCGGAAGGGATTTTTATCTTCTGGGTCTTTAACTCTGAATACATGCTGAAAAGAACATCGTGTGCATTTCGGTAGTTTCCTTACAAAAAAAACCCAATGAACAGAAATTCAATTTTTCATAACAATTTCTTTACCAGTGATGCACATGGAAGCTGAAAAGGAATTTAGGTTGATTCTTACTGCAAAACCTTTGCATAGCAATTTCTTTGGAAAGCAGTTGCTTGTCACAGTATCCTGAATGGTATCAGCCAGAGAGTTAAATAAGAAAAACAATTACGCTTAGAGAATTTAGCTAAACAGCAGGAAAATACATGTGTGGATGACCATTTCATGTAATGAAACTTTAAAAATAGAAGATGCTGTAACAATGCATTGTTTCAACTATAAAGAGAAGATATTTTCTGAGCATTTAGAGCTGTTACATCTTTTTGTTCTTCAGTGTCAGCTGTTGAAAAGCTGTTGTTTAAATATTAATTTATTGGCTTTGGCAACTCTTCGCCTCTGCAACCAAACCAACTTAAAATCTGTCAGAGAGAGAACTAATATGTGAATATTGGGTTGGAAGGGACGTGAAGACCATCTAGCTCCACCTTCTCTGCCATGGTGAATATTAATTCACAAGATTAAACTGCTTCAAGGATACTATCAAGGATTGTCCAGAAACCACACACCACCTCACTAAATTATCAATGTTGCTGAAAACAATCTGTGTTTAGTATGGTTAGGCTACTCCTGGCTCCTTACTTGCTCTTGCTTTGTTTTGGCTTATTTTTGTTTGTTTGGGTTTTTTGTTTTCATTATTAGGGTATAAGGAGTCATACTCCTTGCAGCTGGAGGCGTTTAAAGGGAATTTCACATTCAGTTATTTCAGCAAACTTTTTTCCTCTATTGGCAAATGGGTTTACTCTACAGAGCAGTTTATGTGTCATTATATACGACAACTGAATCAATCTGTATAGAATCTGTGTGTAGCATCTGACTATCAGTCCAGAATTAGTTGCTGGAAAACAACATTAAGTATGCATGCTCTGTTCCAGACTCTCAGTATAATATGATGTCTTAAAATCATGTGATTACATAAATCCAACTTAAACTGGACATAAAGTGGCATACTCAAAGGAAAACACCAAACATATGAGTTAAATATTATTTTTAAAATGGACTTTTAAGGAAAGAACAAACTATATTGGTGTAAACTTCAGAATCAAACTCACTGACATCTCCTGAGGGAAGAGCAACAATTCAAAACTCTGAAGCAGCTACTGCAAGACTGGTGATTATAATGAAAAAAAGCATTGTGCTTATTAATCCTGGGTTGCAGAACACACGTATACTCAGGGAAGATGAAATACAGTGTGGGATACTGCATGCCCAGGAGGTAACTGGGAGTCACCCGGAAGGAGGGGGAACTTCCCGGTCGGGCTCGTTTTTGGCGGGTGGTATTGTACCCTCTTCCCTTGTTTTCTTTGTCATTGTTATTATTGTTGGTGATAGCGATAGTGATTTGTGTTGTACCTTGGTTACTGGACTGTTGTTATCTGACCAGTGGGAGTTCTTCGGCCCATCTT
>NDXB01006437.1:34177-63926 GCA_002631895.1 Agapornis roseicollis | reverse complement strand
ACATAGGGGGGGTTGAGTGGGTGAACGTGCTGCCTGGCTGGGTTCAAACTACAACAATACAAGTTTTCACATTCAGAGAAGCTGGTAAGTATTTAAACCCTTGAGTATTTACATTTCCTGCTTACATAATCAGCACAAATGCATCATTCACTGCTATGAGGAATTGGAAGACCATGCTTGCCAAGGGGTTAAGAGATTCTCCATTCCGTAGCCCATTGCTGAGAAGCAGTCCATAGAAGTTAATTTGCCTGGCTACTCCCGAGGCTCCTGATTTTCCTTTACAGTTATTTTTCATAAGTTACTTGGAATGAAAAGCAAGGAGTGTTGTGGTAGGGCTGTTGCCATGGCTGCAGAGGAGCACAACTAATGGAGGCAATAGCTATTTTGCTTCTAGCCCTGTCACTTCTCATTACTTTTTTCTATTTCTGACTTCAGTTACATATTACAGTGGAAAGCAAGGCTTAAGCAAGTGGGTATCTGATCCTTCAACAGAAATCATCTCCTGTGCACCTCTCCCACTGGAAAAAATCACATGCAGAGACTAAAGGATCAGTATCCAAGTTGGAAATTGCATGTAGAAACTCCAGTTATAAGATCTGTGATATATATAAAAATGAAGCTGCAAGCAGTCTTAATAACTACATTTACTTGAATGTAATAACGAATGCAGGTATTTTCAACAATTTATTTTCTTCTAATGTTTAACATACAGGTATGATTCCCAGACTTTTCACAAAGACTACTTCAAATTAAGCTTGAATATAATTAAAATGTCTTTTCTAAGTATAATCCTATTTAAATAACAGTAGTTCAACTACTGCAAGGATGTAGTGCCACATCAGAGGAAACGGACTTACCTGAACACTGCTCCTCCCTGGCAATTATTATAGCAGTTCTGGCAGCTTCCTTGTATTGCTTCAGTGCCATGTATAAGTGGAATAGGTACTTGGCATCCTTAATTAAATCATACAAAAGCAATTAATACTGATTGAATACATACTGCTTGTTCCCTTTCTTTACTTATCTCACCACCACATTCCTCAAAGAAAGCAGACAGACGAGAGCTGCCTTGTTTCGTGAAGAGTTCTTTGTATGGACATGCTTTAGATATGCTGCCTTCACCTGCAAGCCTTGGCTCTTGGTACAGTCAAACGCTCATGCTGGGGATCCTGACCGAGCTGCGGCAGTTAGTTGCCAAACTGCCAATATGGATGCAGAAAGCCGTAGACCATTAGGCACACAGAGGTGCCCAGGCAGAATCCCAACAATTTCAGACATGTAGGCATTCATGGTGTCAGAAAAGATCCAAAGGTTCTTGCTAGAAAGGTTTAAACTGTGTTCCAGACCTAGGTGCAAACGTCGCTTAGTGTGAATAAGGATGACAAAATCTGGCCATTAAAAAGTATATATGTTCTGACACCAGACGGTTAAGACATCCAAGGCAGCTAAAAATCTGAAAATTAAGGGGACAATTGGCTAATTTTATGTAATTCCTAAAGATACAGCAAAAATACAGAATTAAATCATCTTGCTTATGATGAAGAGGAACTATTAAAAAAAAACCAAACCCAAACCCAAAACTGGGCTAGTGTCACCAGTGTCACTATTGTGTATCTTTAGCAGTGATGTCTAAAATGGGATCAATAGAAAAAGTAAAGTCTGTATGTGATAATAATTGAATTAGTAAATTCAGGTGAAATGAAGCTGAAATGCTGTATATAATGGTATGGTTCTAACTTAAAAATATAAATCAGGAAACAAACAAACAAAAAAACCAACAAAAAAGCACGGGTAGCTTTATAGACAGCTTAGCAAAAACCAAAACCAACTAATTTACCATAAGTATTCTATGTTAAAACAGTAGAAAAATATCTTTAAAAAGATTTGTATTAAATGATGTTGTCCTGTTCTCTGGAATACTGCGTGGATTTTGTATGCAGGTCTCAAACATGTAGCAAAAGCAGAAATACAGAAAAACAGGAATGTGAAAGCTATAAAGACATTTCCTTATAAAGACAACAACCGCAAAGATTAAGTCTCTACTTGAGAGCAAAGGGGAAAAAGGATGAAAAAAAACCACAGAAATAAAAGCAAGAGAGAAAGACTGGCGTACAGAAAGAAAAAAGGCAAATCAAATTGTTCTTTTTAACTCGCAGTATAAAGGAAAATAATAAGTGATCAAAAAAAATTACTGATGATGGAGCAGAATTTTAAGCAACACATGATCAGCCAAGCCAAGTGCAAGGTCCTATACCTCGGCTGTGGCAATCCCAGACACAGCTACAGGCTGGGCAGAGAGAAGATTCAGAGCAGCCCTGTGGAGAAGGACTTGGGGGTGGTGGTCGATGAGAACATGAACATGAGCAAGCTTCAGTGTGTGCCTGCAGCCCAGAAAGCCAACTGTATCCTGGGCTGCATCAAAAGGATCGTGACCAGCAGGTCGAAGGAGGTGATCCTGCCCTTCTACTCTGCTCTCGTGAGACCTCACCTGGAGTATTGTGTGCAGTTCTGGTGTCCTCAACATAAAAAGGACATGGAGCTGTTGGAACAAGTCCAGAGGAGGGCCACGAGGATGATCAGGGGACTGGAGCACCTCCCATACGAAGACAGGCTGGGAAAGTTGGGGCTGTTCAGCCTGGAGAAGAGAAGGCTGCGTGCTGACCTCCTAGCAGCCTTGCAGTATCTGAAGGGGGCCTATAGGGATGCTGGGGAGGGGCTCTTCATTAGGGACTGTAGTGACAGGACAAGGGGTAATGGGTTCAAACTTTAACAGGGGAAGTTGAGATTGGATATAAGGAGGAAATTCTTCACTGTTAGGGTGGTGAGGCACTGGAATGGGTTGCCCAGGGAGCTTGTGAATGCTTCATCCCTGGCAGTGTTCAAGGCCAGGTTGAATGAAGCCTGGGGTGGCATGGTTTAGTGTGAGGTGTCCCTGCTTGTGGCAGGGGGTTTAGAACTTGATGATCTTCAGGTCCCTTCCAACCCTAACTATTCTATGACCCTATGCTCAAAAAGCTGAACATCCTGAGAACCGTAACTGAACAACAGTAAAAGTTATCTGGATAATAAAGTAACTACAACTACTTATTAGTGGATATTATCTATCCACTGAAAACTGCCTTAAAAAGGGAAACTGCTATTTCTTGAGTGGGGTAAAACAAAAATTATTATGAACGGTAGGATAGGATGTAATTCTTCACAACTTTTGACAACTGTTAATGCCCACAACTGGCTGTTCTACTGAAGACCACCTCTCCCCTTTTCTCCTGCTGCAGCAGGAAAAGGATGCTGTGCCAGCATGGACCAGTAGTCTTATACGGTATTTGCCATGTCTCTAATGATATTTGACTTAAGTAATATATTTAAATGACTTACATGGCAGCCATATGTGGAAAAAATACAAAAGTAGAAGGCATTTAAGAAAATTTAGCCTCATGTTTTGCTTTCATGTTCTTACCTTTAAAGTCAGTTATTTTAAAAGTGGAAGTTACAGGAAGGAATTTTCAACTGACAACCATTTCCTATGGTCTTTGTATCAAGTTATTATTGCAGTCTGATTGATCTTAGTATTAGATAGCCATGATTTAATTTAGTTTTGCTTTTTAAACCACCTATACTTAGGAAATAAACACACAGAAAACAGCAGAACCTTGCCAGTTAACGCTTCCTGACAAATGACATAAGAGCACATGTGGCAAATTAAGATTCTTTACATGTTAAATTTAATAGTTGACATAACATATTTAAGAAATAGTTTGCAATTAGACAACTAAGTTTCAATAAGCATAATAATTTTGATTGCGTGGTACTTCATTAAATGCCACCTTATCAGATTTAAAGCAACCAGGCTGCTGTGAGCAATGGTCTGGTTTGAAGATCAATGTTTGAAAGCACTAGCAAGTTTCTGCTGCATGGCTATTTTAAGTTCAGTCTTGCTTTCAGCTTTACAAAAATACCACCACATAAAAGCTGCTATTCTCTACAACTAACCCCATTTACTTGATAATTTCAAAACCAGCCTCCATAGCATAACAGGGATAAAGATAGTTGTTTTAAAAATCTATTTAAGAAACAATCTATGTATGATTTGATAAAGTAAAATTTTGTTACTCACTGAGAGAGACTATGGCAGATTGGGTTAAAGCATTCAGAAGAACAAAAGAGAGCTTTTAAACAAGGAAAGTAAAGCTCTACATTGAAGTTCAAGACAATGTTAAATATGGCAATTACAGCATTCATGAAATTCCTGTTTTCTAAAATCTCTAGAACCTCTTCACTGTGGGAATCAGCTGTTGCTCACCTTCTTTATCCAGTCCTATGCACTTTTTTCAACTAGATGGTCAGGCTGCTGCTCTTAGAAATGAGATTGGATGCTACAATTTTGGTCTACCCACCTTTCAGCATAAGTCAGAAATTACTTTTGCTTAAATAGATTTTTCATTCAAAGCCTCCAACAGCTGCATTCTCTCCTGGTCTCTTGCTCTTGAATTTTATGTTCCACTACTTTTTGCTTCCCTTATAATTTTATTAATGTTTGCATTTCAAATTACAGGTAAATACTAAGAGGCAAGTAGTAGAGTTGGTTTGGGTTTTTTAACTTTATAAAAGCAAAGTTGGCTTAGCCATCAGCTATCCAAATGTCTGTAAAAGTCTAAAACACCAAACCCTTAATCTCTAGGCACCATACAAAGAGGAAAGAGCCTGAATTTCTAATCTCCCAAAAGAATCATGACCAACAGTTATGCTAGGGGTGAAGTAAACTTACTGCACCAAGACCATGTCATCTTCATCATTACCAAATCTCATTCACCTCAGTAAGGCAGAACTTCCACTTCCACACATATCATTTTGTACCTGACTGTATTTACTGTGAGTCTGTATGAGATCTTAGATTCCTTTACTAAAGAATTAATTGTGGACTGCAATGTCTGCACCTGAGGTCTGGCTTTCACAGCAGAAAACCATGGGTGCAGTGCCACTTAGCTCACATTCAAGCTCTGCTGAAAGAGACAGGAAAATGTTACACAATAGCAGTGATATAAATACAATACCTTGGGCATGCCATCACTCTCTCCCATAAGATAGTCTATCAGCTGATTTGTTAGGGCTTCATCTTTTGCCCGTCCGACCTAGTAAAGAAAGATAGAAGAAATTATGATATGAAAGAGAAAGGAAAAATACTTGCTCATAAGGAGGTTTCCATAAAAACACTGTTATGTTTTTTTTAGTTCTGTGTGTTCAAATCAGATGATTACTTGGGTTCATCAGCTCTGACAGGCAGCAGTTCGTATTTATTTTCTGACATGTTATGTCAGGAAATTTTAGATGCCTGGAAACTGTCACAATCCTGAAGGTAAACTTCCTGAGAAAATAAAGAGATTTTTGTTTATCCAAATTACTTACTGTTTCAATTGCCATTTCTATAGCCAAGTTATCTTCTGTGCCTGGACTTTTCATAAAGTGTTTTAATGCCTACAACAATACAGAAGAAAAGTTAAAAGTCAAACACATGAAATTGATATTTTCCTAATTTTTATCAAGTTATTTCTCTCTGCATTTTGACATTCAAATTGCATGCTGAAAGCTTATCTTGATGGTATTTTACAGCCACACAGATAACCATATACACTATAGAGGTAGGAGCTGCTCTTACAGATACTCCTGCAAGAAGTAAGAGTTGAGTCTTTGCCAAATTCTGGTCTATACCTTCATCTAACTGTGAAAGATGTTTGCAGAAATATGGTGAGAAGAAATTAATGATTAATCTGCTACTGGATCCTCCACTACATCCCAGCTGAAGAAGTGGTCAACTACAATGGCCGTAATTTACAAAAATCAGTAATATTTTTTTGGTATGTGTTCAGTACACAGAAGTCAAACCTATAATAAGCATCAGTTCAGCAATGTATAACTGACCAAAAAGAAGTCTGTCAACTGACATACTTCAGTTAATATATTTTCTGTCTTGAAAAATTAAACAAGCTTTAAGTTAGGGCATGCTACAGTATTAAAACAATAAGCCAGCCACCAAGTCATCATCACTGATCAAGCTTGTAGGACACAAATAAGTTCTTCTTCTGTGTTCATGACATTTAGAGATTCATTGATCACTGATCCACCTGGAGCCTCTGCTGCAGTGAAAAAGTGACCTGTAAGGCAGTGTGTAATTCACAGCACATAAATGTACATAGCTGTAAACGTAAGTAGTTTAATTATGTTTTTTACACTTTCAAATACCAGTATTTCATCAGTTAAGGTAGCTGAAGTCTACTATGAACTTCCCTGATTTTGAAGTACTGTATTTTGAAGAGTTTCTATGAACATTAACTATCACTGGTTTACCCTTTAAGTACTGACCCTTCCATATTGACCACACAGCAAGAAAAATTTTCCCGCCTGAAAATGTTTCTTTTCTTCTTCAAAATAGAGTGCAATGCTCTGATAATCTTCATTGGTAGCACTTTCAGAACCTGCAACAGATAGATAGCAATGACAGCAGTGTTCTCAGTAAGATAAAAGCCCTACTGAAGAAGCAAGATTCTAGTCTAAGTTTTGTTTTTCTACTGATATTCAAAGAAAGCCAAAGCCAGCTAGACTCAAATTATGTCTGATTTTTTTCCCTATTTAATCAGATTAAGTGTCAGACATTAGGAGCTAATAATGGAGTGAAATACTTGCTTCTATAGCTTTTCCAGTTTTTAACTGGAGTTTAACCTACTAATGAATTTTTCCATAATGTCTTGGCAAAAATAAAACAGCGCAAGTGATTATGAGATTATCACCTAATTATTTCTCAGAGTTTAAGAATATGCAAGTATGTATTGCACAAAGCAAGCCTATGAGGATCAGTGTGATCATGTGGTAGCAGGGAACACAACATCTCCTAACCAAAGCTTGATTTTACTATATAAATCTAAACCAAATACAGCCACCAGTCCAAAGTAAGTTTTAAGCTATTTTTTCATCCACTTAGATTACAATTTGAGACACTGTATTTTGGATAGGAGAAAAGGAAAAAAGCATAAGCAGTAGTAGAACAATAGTGACCACCTTGACAAGCAGCTGCCACAATACATCACTAAGCTAGCTGTTGCCAAGTTTTTAAAAGCTTTGTTAACAGGCGTATGTTTTTTAAAGGAAGAGATTACTTGAAAATATGAGAGAATTTGGTAGATACGCATGTGGAGCTCTTTCCAAAGAACAGCCTGACACAGGTGAAAAATTATTACATTTATTGCAAATTGAGAAGCTGGTCACTGACTCAGACTAAAGTCAAAACCAGAACTGCACCAGCTACTAACAAGGAGAAAAATAACTGTTACAGCTGAACCCAGGACATGGTCTGACGTGTAAGTCAGCTTCTCAGTGCAGGTCTCCTTTTTGTCTCCCACAGAGACAAGAGGGGGCTACAAAGGGCCTTAAAGAGAAAAAAAAAAAAAGAAAAGCAAGTGTCATACATACGTAAGGAAAGAGCTGGAAGTATGGAAAAAGGATAAAAATCAAGAACTGCCCCAATAAAGGTGTCAGTTTTGGAAAAGCAGTACTACATGTATCAAGGTCAAATAAAGGGATCCCTCAATGAACACAAGCAGCATAATCTAGTCAAGTACTTTATCTCTACGGATAAACAGAAAAATCTTCAGCACAGACAAGATCTGAAAACAACCTAGACTGAAGACCTCAGCTGAAAGCAAAGCCTAGCATGTAGGCCTGAATCAGACATAGATTTGCCAAAAATGTCCATGGTGACTGGAAATGGAAAGGCTGGGAAACAAAACTTCACACCCCTTGTCTTATGATTTGAAATCGGTTTAAACCAATTAAAAGAACAGCAAACTATTAACCTGAAATACTCACTGATGATATCAGCATAAATTTCCATCTTGTTATGTTGTTGAGCTAATGTGAAAGCTTCATTATTGCACTTGGATATGATCAGGAACTGGATAGCAGAACCATAGTCACCAAGCTGGAGGAAGAATCTAAGAAGAATGAACAAATTAATGCCTTAGTACTAATGTGCATAATGATTAAACTAAATTTTTTAGAAATATAGTATGTTTTGTGGCACACCAATATGATACATTTATCTCTTAATTATTTTAAACAGATTACTAAAATTAACAGCATAAATAATACGACAACTGTCCTTACTGTTTAAACTTCAGGTTAATACAATCTTAATCAGAAAGTTAAAAAGAGGGGAAAAAAAAGAACCTGCTCAGCTGTCCAAATTTTACAGAACTCAAATCAATAAACTGAAATATAGTCATTGGCCAAATACCAATAACTAGAGTCTGGTATGTCAGCAAGCCTCACCAGCTTCCAGTAGGTATGGCCTCTTCCACCATTTTTTTAGCCTGTAGAGTATGACTGTTACCTGGCCACCATCTTTGCTCCATCAAGAGACTGTGTTTCTCTCACAATATTAACAGCCTTCTCAGGATTATTAAGGTGATCCAAATATAGTCGAATTACACTATCCCATTGCTTTGCATGCTCATAAGCTATCACAGCTTCATTGTACCTGTAAAATGATGGGTCCACATCAGTTTTTCTAACTTTTACATAACTCTTTACAATAAGGTGTGAAAAAAAGTATTTTGTTGCTGAGAGGTTATTCTGTGACACCTTCCTTTCAGTTTGCATATAATAACGTTGTTCTGCAATTACTATGCTTTTTTTTGACTCTATTTCATTTTCTCTTGGAAGAATGAAAGGCAGAGAAATCTCCACCATGATACTATTTTTGGCCTACTTTGCTAGCATCCCTTTTGGTATATCGGAAAAGCAGTTCATGTGTTCCATTAGTTCTGTATGAAATCACTTGGAAGTGAGAAAAAATAAAAAACAGACAGACAATAGCTAGTTGTACAATGTAAAAAATGACATTTCTGTTCTATAAACAAGATCAAAAGATTTCTCATTCTCACACTACACAACTGATACAAACAGTATTTTCTAGTCTCATCAATGCAGACATTTAGCTTTGGTCCTGTTTATAAAGTATCATTATTCTGAAGCACATTTACTGATGGGTAAAGACAAGTAGAACCTACATTCTGTGATTACATATAACCTATTTTGGGCTTTCATTTCAGCCAATAATTTCACATTATGCAATATTTTGCAAGTGCAGCCATTAAGTAATTTGGTTCTAGAATGAAAAAATTTCTTTCATGACTATTCCCTTTGAATGTCATTTAAAAATCACAGGTGAGGAGTCATTAGAAACAAAGTGAACTCTTCAGTACTTTGTTAAGTGGAATTGAATACATTGAGTGTATTTTAATGATTTTTAGTAAAAATATATTAATACTTAAGACAGGAAAACAGTAAATTACAAATACATCTTTGATACTTATGGAAGGTCCTTAGATTACATTTAAAATCCTTACATGACACCTTAAGTTTACGTACTTCAGAATGCATTTTCACAAGGCTGTTTTGTGCAAAATTTAAAGCCTGTCTTTAAGTTTGTTTTTTAAAAGGGTAATATCAAATAACATCAATGATGACAACAAGCAATAATAACTTTCATAAAGAACATAAGGATTCAAACTCACCTGCCATCTGCTTCCTTGGCCTTTGCATATTGTAGGTGAATCTTTGGAGAGGAAACATGAGGAAGAAGTTCACCAACCTTTGCCCTAGAGAGACAAGATAATTGTTATGTAATAAATATATCTGGTTTCAAATTTTCTTCAGTAAAACAGGCATATTTATACCAATACTAAAAGAAGGCTAAAAAAGAACTAAGTGCACATAATGTATAAGCTTTGAAGGCACTTTAATAGTCTCAAAAAGCTGTACTTTATAGATAAAAGAACTGGAAATTACAGACTACTTCATGAAGGTACAGGCTTAAAAAAGGACAGTATCTTCCCTTTGAGATGTATAAGTGTAAGTGCCAGACCAACCATTTTTACATCCAATATTCCCTACTTAAACTACAGTAGAACAAGCAGCACAGTATTAAAACTGTAATCTGAAAGAATGTGAAAGTACAAAAGCCCAACAGTACAGGTGCAGCTGTGAATACTTTCATGATTGTGTACTTAAGGCAATAGGTTACACAGAGGACTCCAGGTAGTAAGAACCAGACACTGAGTGACAACATCTCCAGCAGCAGAGTATACAGGAGCATGAGTTGTCAGTCCTTCCATAAGTCTAGCTTCAGGAGTTGCATACAGTGATACAACCTATAAAAGCCAGCAAAGTAAGCAGAAGGCCT
This sequence comes from Agapornis roseicollis, assembly GCA_002631895.1. Taxonomy (NCBI): domain Eukaryota; kingdom Metazoa; phylum Chordata; class Aves; order Psittaciformes; family Psittacidae; genus Agapornis; species Agapornis roseicollis. Next base: position 53,692 of record NDXB01006437.1, on the reverse strand, counting down.
TTCAAGACCAAGTATATAGGAGCCTGTAGAGAGGCTGACCTTGTATCTCACTTTTCTGCCCGAAAGATAAACCATCCCCCAAAGTGAACCTTCTGCTAGAGTCAACAAAGCTTGTATCTCCCACTTTCTGGATCAAGGTAGTTTGCACACCTAACAAAGTGTTCTCCTGGTCAGTTTTGATGCCACTGATGCTTCTATGATGGAATAAAATTTTCCTTAGAAAATTAACTTAATATTCCAACCTAATTTTAAAGCACTTGTATGAAAGAGGAGGGGTCTTTCTGATCTCTGCTCCATTCAGTTCTAATATTAGAAGTAAATAAAATGTTATTAGACAAGAATTCAGCCCCTAAATCTCTCAGTAAATTGTATTTTAACACTGGAAACTTCCTAATAACTAAATTCACTTAAAAAAAATTAAAAAGGCACTGAACATAATGCCAGTGATTTCAACTACTCATGATACAGACTCCACTTAACAGCAATTTAGAGTAATTTCCAACTGAGTATTCAGTCTCAGCAATGTATTTTATAACTGAAGGAATTTAATGAACTAAACAGTAACTACACAAATAAAATTGCTGAATTCAGTGCATGTGTGTGCATGTGGACATGCACATTAAGGATCTGAGATTGCGGGTAACTAAACATAACAGAGAAAAAAAAAAAGGAGACTATCTCCCATTTACAATAATACTATTTAAAACAACGGAATCTTCTGAGAGAACACTGTTCTTGTTTCAGCTTGGGTGAAGGAACAACAAAATCAATGAAACATACTCAATGAGACAGTTGTGCTATTCAGAGAATCTTTCCTTTCCAAAAAGTACCATAGCAAGTTCTTTGAAATACACCACTTCCCTGAAAACAGCACTTACCAGTTTTTACATCGGATGTACACTGATGCTGCCTTGTCATAATATTGTCCCTTTTCATAGAGCTGAGCAGCTTCTGAAAATTGCTACAATATTGGAAATCATTAAAACATCATTTTTAAATTAAGATTAAAAAAAATCAGGAAGTAGCTTAATGATTTCACTTATTCAGCTTTAGCTTTATTAACTCTTTTGAATACCTTCATATTCTCCAGAATAGCTCCACAGTCTCTCTTTAGCAACCTACTGGGATGTTTAATGGCCTGGTTTACCCCTCGACGGATATCTCCTATTCGAATAGACATTTGAGCCACTCCAGCAAGGCAAGCTTCATCATGATCCTGGTACTGCCAATCAAATGAAAAGCAGTAACTATACATTATACATTAGAAATACCAGGTCACAAAAGCCACAGTAAGGAAGCACTGAAGCAAATTAACAAAACATTACATGGACTTCACAAAGTCAATTTTTATCTCAAAATTCTTGCCTAGCTGCAGCTGTCACTTAGAACTCAGCTTAGTTCTTTTCTTAAGCTTTAATTTTTACATTTTACTTACAACATCTGTCTAGACCAAGCATACATATGCTTTACAGACAGCTCAGTACTACTCTTGTTTTTCCTCTACAACCAACAGTAGAGAAAAAAGAAACTACAAGCAGGATATTTTGTTTAATCCTTTTTTGTAAGTCACAAGGCCACTAATGTTTTTTAAGGCCAAGTAGCTTGATTTCAGAAATGTTGCTATTTCCCCGATTATGTTCCCTAATTATCATTTAAGTTGCTTAATAGACATTATATAAATATTATCACAGAATCATAGAATGATATGGGTTTGAAGGGACCTTAAAGCTCATCTAGTTCCTGTCCCTCTGCCATGGGCAGGAACACCTTCCACTAGACCAGGTTGCACAAAGCCCTGTCCATATTATTATGTTAGGGGAAATAATGGCAGAATAAGGAAGGATCTACTGAATACAGTGTTAAACTTCTAACACAATCCTTGCTTGTCTTTATAGAGATAACAATAAAGAGTAACAGAAAGAATTATTAGGACCTTTGTTATAACAATGAAAACTCAAGCGGTATTTTAGGACATTTGCATGTCTATTATGAAACTGTTCAAACTATAAAACCTAAATCTAGTTATACCATGTTAATATAATGTCAATAATGCTTTACACCTACAGAAAGCATCATTCTGTGTATTAAAAATAAGAGAAGTGTGAAGACAACTATCCCAAGTGAAACATTCATACAGATTTAGAGTGGAATAAAAAAACCCACCTGAATTAGAGTGAGTCTGAAACATGACAACTTAATGTGTAGTATGATAATACAAATGCTATCATTAGTAAAAAGGAATTACCTTATTATTTCCCGTGATTCCCTTCTCATAGTGTGACAGAGCATTACTATAATCACCCCTAAAAGAAAACTGGAAGTTACACAGAGAACAGTTTTACTAGAAAGAGATGGTTACCTTCCTACCACACAGATTATATATGTATCTGTCCTGCTTTAGACAAAATGACCATACTAGAATGTGAAGTATGCAAAAGATGGACAGTCACACAGTTACTCATGGCACTTCCTTAGCACTTTATCAAGCTATCAGCCAAAGATGTAGTCTGTCTCTTAGTCAGCCTCTCAATTTCATTATAGTGAGACCAATAAATCTCCCTTGAAAGACAGGAAAATAACCTATCTGCACAATACACCTCAGTAATCTCATCCCTACTTCCTTATTTTTCTGTAAGATAAATGAAACTAACCTTCTAGAATTATTCTTGAATTTTCACAACATAAAAATGAAGGCAGTTTTTTTCCTCAAGTATATTCAGAACTCAAGTTACAGATGGTTGCATTGCTTCAGATGGCTCTGTTCCTTCCTTTCTGTGACCAACAACTGTCCTCTCTCAGTGCCGGGGAGATGGAGTTGTCTAACAACTCTATTAATAGGTAAGAGTTTTTCCTCTTGGTTTAGACATTTAAACCAGGTTTCATCTGGGAAGAATTAGCTACAACATCTTTCTAAAATCATGGCAAATGATTAAAACCTTCTCTCTTTCAGGGACTGACAGTCTTGAAATCTGACTCACCTACCTATAATATGTCAGAAAATGAAGGCTAATGGGTATTTAATGAAAGAAAGGCAAAAGGCAAGGCCTCTGTAAAATGTAAGAAGTGTTAAACAGTGTGAATTTTATTTTCCACCCACTTGCTTGTGAGAAAGTATTTATTTAGTAGATGATCATATTATATAGTGGACCTTCCAGCTGCAAAGAACGCAGGTATAGTGAAATTAATCAGAGACATATGTCTCTAGCATGAGGTACTCCTTACAAAACTACTCATCTTTATACTATAGCTGCAAGACCTCACAGAATCCTCTCTCAGCAATGTAGTTAGCCGAAGTATCTCACAATCATAGAATCACAGAATCTCACAGAATCGTAGAACAGTTAGGGTTGGAAAGAACTTTAAGATCATCAAGTTCCAACCCCCCTGCCACAAGCAGGGACACCTCACACTAAACCATGCCACCCAAGGCTTCATCCAATCTGGCCTTGAACACTGCCAGGGATGAAGCATTCACAAGCTCCCTGGCCAGCCCATTCCAGTGCCTCACCACCCTAACAGTGAAGAATTTCCTCCTTATATCCAATCTAAACTTCCCCTGTTAAAGTTTGAACCCGCTACCCCTTGTCCTGTCACTACAGTCCCTAATGAAGAGTCCCTCACCAGCATCCCTATAGGCCCCCTCCAGATACTGCAAGGCTGCTAGGAGGTCTCCACGCAGCCTTCTCTTCTCCAGGCTGAACAGCCCCAACTTTCCCAGCCTGTCTTCGTATGGGAGATGCTCCAGTCCCCTGATCATCCTTGTGGCCCTCCTCTGGACTTCTTCCAACAGCTCCATGTCCTTTTTATGTTGAGGACACCAGAACTGCACACAATACTCCAAGTGAGGTCTCATGAGAGCAGAGTAGAGGGGCAGGATCACCTCCTTCGACCTGATGGTCACGCTCCTTTTGATGCAGCCCAGGATACAGTTGACTTTCTGGGCTGCAGGCATACACTGAAGCTTGCTCATGTTCATTTTCTCATTGACCACCACCCCCAAGTCCTTCTCTGCAGGGCTGTTCTGAATCTTCTCTCTGCCCAACCTGTAGCTGTGCCTGGGATTGCTCTGACCCAGGTGTAGGACTCTGCACCCCAATTGTATCTCAATTTATATTCTTCTAGTGAGCATGAGTATTGGTTTAATCTTCTTACACGGCAACATTACAGGAGAACTTACGTGAATTCAAGCTGCACTGCATATTCCTTTGATAGGAAAGGGATCTGGTCTGGAGCCAAACGCTTAGCCAGCTGAAGTGCACTGTCCCAGTGTTGCAAGTCTTTTCGCATCTATTAACAAAGAATAGTAAAATTTTCTGACGCAAGTATTAAATTCTGAACTTTATGTTATTCTAAATACAAATACAGAGCTATGTTCTAGATTCAGGTAATTTGAATTCATCCTAAAAGAATATCTTTCAGTCACAAAATGGCAAGAAGAAAACCATAAAAGGGCAGAATTATCACAATGTAAAACAGTCCACCATTAAGGTGGAGATGAAAACATCTGCAAAACATTTACACATCTTAAATGAATACCTCAAGTGCAGCAATAGGACAGGAGGATGCCAGATACAAATCCTGAGCCAGATTAAAATCACCAGTAAACATGGCAAGATGTCCTGCTAAAAGGTTGTGGTCTTCTGTTCCCTGTAAAATGATGTAACAGGTGCAAAAGTAGTCCAAGTTTAAAAAAAAATATATTGTTGTAAGTAAATTATCTAGTAAGCATGGCAAAACAAAACAGTTTTGTATTCTACAACCATGTGTGTTGAATGGATTCTACAAACCAAGAAAAAGCCCTCACTTTCTTACTGGAACTCAAAGTCACTACAGCTAACACTGTCCAAACTCTGCAGTTTGCAGAACTACTATTTCATACACTTTTAGATATATGACTTTTTTTGTTTTAATTAATAATAGTGGCCTTAAACATTTTCTTAAAAATGACAAAGGATATAGAGCCTCCAAATGCCTGAGGCATGAATGTTTTCTGCTGCTTTCAAGCGAATGCAGAAAGGCATGTTGTGCATTCCAGCAGAGACTGCAACCACTTACAGTGAAAACCAAGCAAGAGTTATATGGTTTGGACATTTTGTAACTATTAACTCCCTTGAAAATAATTCACCTTCTACTTTAAAAAACAACAAACCAAACATGAAAATCCCCAGAAAAGAAGAACTCAACAATTCTTAAAGAAGAATTAAATCATCATACTTCCTATTTAAAGGGGACTTTATATTTTACCTTTATTCCTTCTAGTGACATCACCATCCCAGCATTACCAAATGTCCGATACACACGTATTGCAAAATCCACCTCCATATGATATAAGCAAGCTTTGGCCAGCTCATTCCACCCAGACTGGTCATTCAGAAGTCTGCACAACTCCCATGCTTCAGAAAACCTTTACAAGGTAAAACATATTATTAAAACTATTTTAATTTTAGGTATTAGTCAAACATAAAATTCCCTCTCAACTCTTTTTTCCTAATACTATGGTAGGAAACAGATGGAAAGCATTTAATTCTAAGCCATGGAGAGAGAGAGGTGTCAGGAAAAAAGGAGAAATACAAATGCATAACTTAACAGTTCTGTTTCCCCTATTTCTACCGCACTTTTTCAGGAAACCATCTGCTTTCCCTACTCTGGCATTCCTTCCATTGTAACGATTTTACATCGCTTCATTACAGTGGGGAGTATGTAAGAAGCACCTCCAGCCAGGTTTGGGAGAGACACTATCATAGAACCCTGAAGCAGTCCTGAAAAAAATTACTTCAGCTTTTACTTGACAGTGGAAAAACAAATAAAGCACCACTAGGCCAATTATTCAGCTTGGTCTGTATAGACAGCTACATGGACACATGGATCAATGTAATTTATCAATATTCATCATCACATTTTTAAATAACCAGGATATGCTGTACTGAGCTATAAGCACAGAAGAAAACAATTTACACAATACAATTAAAACACAGATGTACCTTTTCAACGTTAAAGTCTGAGTAAGCATTTGTGTCAGCTCATTAGGTCCAATGTCTTTCAAATTGCCAAGGAACCTGTGAGTGCTCAGACACATGTTGTTTGTTTTCCCACTTGGAGTCTGACAAGTTAATTCTCCATTATACAGCAACAAAGGTTTGTGGGAAAAGGGGACTTCTGTGCCACCTGCCAAAATAATCTTTGACCCTAGATTCAAAGATCAGGAGGAAAAGAAGACATCATTTAAAATATCGCTACATGGTAAGAAGTGTAGACTTGCAGGGCATTAATTCAAGGTGTCTAATTCTGGTAGTCACCATTGACTGCACAGCACACATTTTTCATTAAAGTAAAATATACTCCTGGAAGGCATGCTAAGGCACATGAAAAACAAGGAGGTGCTTGGTGGCAGCCAGCATGGCTTCACTAGGGGGAAATCCTGCCTGACCAATTTGGTGGCCTTCTACAATGGGGCTACAGAACTGATGGACAGAGGTAGAGCAGTTGATGTCATCTACCTGGACTTGTGCAAAGCGTTCGACACTGTCCCACATGACATCCTTGTCTCTAAATTAGAGACATCAATTTGATAGGTGGAGCACTCAGTGGATAAAGAACTGGTTGGATGGCCATATGCAAAGAGTTGTGGTCAGTGGCTCAGTGTCTGGCTGGAAGCCAGTGATGAGTGGTGTCCCTCAGGGATCGGTGCTGGGACCGGTCTTGTTCAACATCTTTGTCACTGACATGAACAGTGGGATTGAGTGCACCCTCAGCAAGTTTGCTGATGACACCAAGCTGTGTGGTTCGGTGGATATGCTGGAGGGAAGGAATGCCATTGAGAGGGTCCCTGACACACTTGTGGGGTGGGCTGATGCCAACCTCATGAAGTTTAACCATGCCAAGTGCAAGGTCCTACACCTGGGTGGGAGCAATCCCAGGCACAGCTACAGGTTGGGCAAAGAGGAGATTCAGAGCAGCCCTGCAGAGAAAGACTTGGGGGTGGTGGTCGATGAGAACATGAACATGAGCCAACTGCAGTGTGTGCTTGCAGCCCACAAAGCCAACTGTATCCTGGGCTGCATCAAAAGGAGCGTGACCATCAGGTTGAAGGAGGTGATCCTGCCCTTCTACTCTGCTCTCATGAGACCTCACTTGGAGTATTGTGTGCAATTCTGGTGTCCTCAACATAAAAAGGACACGGAACTGTTGGAAGAAGTCCAGAGGAGGACCATGAGGATGATCAGGGAACTGGAGCATCTCCCATACGAAGACAGGCTGGGAAAGTTGGGACTGTTCAGCCTGGAGAAGAGAAGGCTGTGTGGAGATCTCATAGCAGCCTTGCAGTATCTGGAGGGGGAACTATAGGGATGCTGGCGAGGGGCTCCTCATTAGGGACTGTAGTGACAGGACAAGGGGTTTGGGTTCAAACTTAGACAGGAGAGGTTTAGATTGGATATAAAGAAGAAATTCTTTCCTGCAAGGGTGGCGAGGCACTGGAATGGGTTGCCCAGGGAGCTTGTGAGTGCTCCATCCCTGGCAGTGTTTAAGGCCAGGTTGGATGAAGCCTGGGGTGGCATGGTTTAGTGTGAGGTGTCCCTGCTTGTGGCAGGGTGTTTGGAACTAGATGATCTTAAGGTCCTTTCCAACCCTAACTATTCTATGATTCTATAAATAACATAAATCTTCTAAACTAGTACGGTCATTTGCCAAGTATTTGTAGGTAGATTTCTTTATGTTTCCCTGTAAAAAATACAGAAATTTCTATGATTTTGGTCAACTGTAGGTGAATGCAGGTTTTGTCACTTTGCTCCTAAGATCTTCTCATTAACATTCCAAAATACAATTTTGAAGCATAAAGTGAAAATTTCAGATGAAAGGCTGTAACAGCAAGAAGCTTAGGGAGTTAGGACCAAAATGATTTGCTGGAGCTTTACAGAAAAACCTACAAAGCAACTTATTTCCTATTGGTTGTACTACAACACTCTGTACTACTGTTTATTTGTATATGCATTACTAAAATATTTAAGACAAATGAAGACTCCGAATATGTTTTACTTTAACAACTGAAAGAGTGGATAAGTTTTTAAAAGCATTTACAGTACCTTGAATGGCATCCTTATAAAAAACGTAGGTATATGCTTTATCATCATCAAAAGCAACAAAAACACCTTTATCCATTGGCCAGTGTTCCCACAGAATTCCTTTAATAGTTGGTGAGAAGTCTGGAATCTCATATAATCTATCATTTACCTATAAACAATGCAATAATAAACTTACTAGCAAGTGGCTAAGGAAGCAAACTAAATATTAATCCCACTTATGATTAAAAATAAAGAATATAAACAGTGCAGAAATATGAAAAATTAAGAAAAAGTTTTCTGTAAGCAGCAACTCTAAGTAACATAGTAGTTCAATTCAGAAGGGAAGTAGATGAAGAAAATGCACATTGTATAAATGTTAATTACTTTTCTTGGAGAAAAGGTATGGGGACAGGCACTGAAACTGGCAGAACTTGTTAATGGGCTAAAGTATCTGCATTTGAATACACACACGCATACAGTTCTGAAACTACTGATCAGGAACTTAGTATAATGAAATTGTCCTGATCTCACATGATGGATTTTACTTTCTTACATTATCATTATCTTCAAGCCTTCTTGCCAATTTCTCCTACCAGCATACACACTGGACTTGACGAAAACTTTATTGAAACACCATCTAGTTGAAGAGCCTGCTTGTAAATGTAATTGTATGGGTATCCCACAGTAACTTACTGGGCAGTAGACAAAGCCATCACTTTTGTCATCTATGAAAGCCAATCTGGTTCCATTGGGATCTGGAAAAACTTTTCTCACGCTGACAGAATGCCGATATTCATTCACATATTGCCAGTCTTCAATGTAGAAATAATTAATAATTCCAGTCTAACAAGAAGTAACAGAAAAAAGCTAATAATGATATCAGTAAGTGGCACGCAGATAACTTAGTTGTAGTTTCTCTGACTTTAAGAGTGCTGAGCACAAAGAGCTAGGTTTAAAGAAAAATACCTCCAGGTGGGGGTTTTTGGCTTCTTTCTTCATTTACAGCTGGTTTTGGGCATGACAGGAAAATTAAGGCTTTTTGGGAAGGGGGGAAGGAGTTGGAGGTTTGAGGGGTTTTCTATTGTATTTGTTGTTTATCTCACTGCTTTGTGGAGACAAGCTGTATTTCCTGTGCAGTTCTCCAAAGAGAGGAAATGCCTGCCTCGCCACTGGGAGAAGCTTAACCTTCACACAAACCTGGCAAATTGCCCAGGGAGGTTGTGAGTGCTCCACCCCTGGCAGTGTTCAAGGCCAGGTTGGATGAAGCCTTGGGTAACATGGTTTAGTGTGAGGTGTCCCTGCTTATGGCAGGGGGGTTGGAACTAAATGATCTTAAGGCCCGTTCCAACCCTAACTATTCTATGAAGGGAGAACCATTATAAGAACAAATGTACCTACTTCAGGGAAGAAAAGCAATCAAACTGATTTGTGATTAATGCTTACTTCAATCTGTTGCACAAAGAAGAAAAGTAAAAGGCATCTTTTGATAATCAGTTGTGAATTTAGTGCTTCAAATTTATTAGTACCAGTTCAGCTACTGAGGAGGTAGGAAAGCCCGCAGCTGCTGCAAAAACCACTCAAGTTACCAAAAGAGTGGTAACACCAGAGGCAGAGAGTCTGCCTTTCCTCTAAGGACAATACATCAGCCTGTGTCGCAAAGAACTACGTCACAAAGAGCACAATACTACAATGCCAAATGTGCCCTGTATTTCCAGTACCAGAAAATACTCCTCATGCACAGGAAAATCTCCAGAAAAACCCATAAGCATGTTCACATCCTTCTTCAGTGCCCTCCTAATTCCCATCTTTGTTGAATTACCTAAATAAAAATGTCTTCAGGTGAAGGCTTCTATAATAAGACTTCCATTTATGCTATCATTTGTTTACCCCAATACTTGTTTGTGCACATTATCACATCACCACCTAAATAAACAAATTTGCAAGGCAAGTAACATGTTTTTTCTTTTATCCAGAAGTCACCCTTTCACTAATGCAATAGAATCAGATTCTGCTATTAAAATCTCTGCTTTGCAACAAACGCTAGTAAAAGCAAAAGTTAATCTTCATGACAATGCATGTCATATAAATGCAATAGTAAAGGAACTTGAATGTAAATTTGACTATATTTGCATAAAGTTCTTACACAGAAAATAATCCACTGTAAACTTCTCAGAACTTTTTTTTTTGTTTCCTAAAACTATAGGTAATAATCCAAATAATTCAGACAGAAGCAATACTCACATCTGTACCATATATGAGGAAGTCACTAGTTAAAGCATGGCACAAAATCTGGTATTTATCATCATCTGCTGGGAAGAGTCGAGTTTCTCGTTCTTCTTGAGCATCCAAACCTTCACCTTCTATCTAATTATAAAGAACAGAATGACCTGAGAAACCCTACTGTTCACAATTAAGTATCATACTTCTGCCTGTATCAAACTGTAAGGAAATGAGATTAATACAAATCTGTGCATCCCTTAGAACCCCAGCACCTGCTTCTATTACATTCCCCCAGAGATTTTTTTAACTAAAACTTGTTAAACAGTTCATAAGGAAACACTTTTTCTTCACCTGTTTCAGACTAGGTTGTATTTCTAAAGTCTACAGTAAGTCACCTTTATATGTAATTAGCCATCATAAAATTCTAAAGAATTTTTATTTTTTTATCTCCATTAACAGAAGATCACTCAATTTTATCTCATTTTTTAAATTAAAACATTAACTTATTCAGTTTAGATCAACTTATTACTTCAGCACTCAAAATTGCCAGAGCTCTTACCATATGCAACTGGACTTTACCCTCAAAGAGAGCAGCCGCATAATCGGAATTAAGGTGCATACTTGCTACAGTCCCCAGGTACTCCACATCTTTAAGCTTTTTCACATCTAAGAAATTAAAACAGAAAATAAAAGGTAAAAATATTTCATTTTGTATAGGTCTTCACGTGTCTAAATTTCCAGCTCAGTAGCCAGGTGTGAAAAACTCACAACTAAGCAGAGAAGAGATGGGTCGCATGTAAACACTTTCTTCTTAGCAGTCAGAAAACTGGTTAGGAAGTACAAAAAACTCTCTTCCTATGCAACTCTGACTAGTAATCTTACAGTTTTGATTAATGGAATATTAGTCAAAAAAACCTGACACATAAAGAGGCAAGAAAACTTTAAATCCTCTGTCTAAAATTTGGACATAGCATAACCACTCTACTTTGCCCCATGCAAGCAACACGAACATCTACGAATTTACCAGTTTAAACCTTCTGATCATATAGTCCCCAGGTACGTTGCCAAACTTCATATTTAAACTTCATATTTAAAAATTGGACACTGTCCAATAATGTCTCAAAAGCCTAAAAGTCTTGCATTGATAAACAACATGATCTGAAAAAAGAAAAAAGCAAAAGTCTACATTTTATTACCTCTACCTTGAACCTGAAGTTTTATATCTATTATTTACAATGTCTTGTCATAACTGCTTCAGCCTGTGAAGATCATTATCTGGTCCTAACAAGACCATATGGCAATTCAAGTTGTTATTGTACAATATGTAATGTTCAGAACTCCTAAACACAACACTGAATTCATAAAACATAATGATGCAGTAACTTTTAAAGAACTAAACTTATGCTTACTATTCTCTCCAAGTGCATAAAACCAAGCCCGATTGTTCATTCCTACAGCCAAATGATAAACACCAATAGCCACAAAACTTGGCTCTACTTCAACAGACACTGTGACTGGTAGCTCCTGTAAGAAAACAAAACAAAACAATTTTCATCCACTACTAATACTTACTTTACTTTTATCTAAAGGAAGTTTAAAAGCAAAAAGTTATCATACTCTCTCCACATGATTTGCTATTGTAACTTCAAGAAGGGAAGTGAGGTATGCAATCCGTGTATTGCAAGCATCTCCAAGGATTGGAAGCTTTGTCAAGAAAACATGGAGGGATCCTCTTTGTGAAGATACTGCCAACAACTGTCCATCATCTGTCCAAGCCAGCTTGTCTACGCCTAAAACATTCACAAGGTTTTGGGAGGAAAAAAAAAATCTTCAGCTACTGAAACCAAGCAACAATTATTTTGCTTTAAAATGTAAAAATGGTAGGAATTCATATCTAGGAATATATGTACTAATGTACTCAAACATAACCAATTAACAGAACTCCAAGACCAACTGGAATCACTCAAACCAAACCCATAATGTACTAATTTAGAATTTTCCTAATAGTGAAGAGTTGGCAATAACTGAAGTATTTATGGATACTACAGGAAGAGATAATAGTGGTATCTCATTACCCAAGAACAGAATCTTGTAAGAAAGTTCTGGAAGCCACAGGCACAAATCTTGTGTATCAGGATGATACAGATTAAGTGTCTATATGTCAGTACAGGTGATGCTGAAAAGCACAAAAAAAACCCTAACCACCAAAAAAACCCGTATAGAAGCAGAAGCCAGTTAAGGAATTATTTTAGTAATCCAAATATACTGTATTACAGATTCAAAAAATAAAAACATTAATGAATTGATATTCTGAGAGCTGTACTTCTCTATACTTTGAACAGATAAAATAGAATACATCCCCATTTTTCTGTGTGACACCTAACAAATACAAGCTGGGAAACAATTTATGGTAAGTGCTATATTTACAGTTTTTTTCCTACAACAGTACTTTCATCCATGTAAGAAAAGTCACCATCAAAATTCTGTTTTACCTGATCTGTAATAATTACTGTCCTCACAGAGACTGTTAACATACCTTTGTTTTCATCATCCAAGTTTATTATGGCATACATTTCTCTCAGGTCTGACAGGTCATGAATTTTAATGCTACAACAAAATAAACAGTCATTCTCACCAATTTAAATTTCAGTCATCATGAACTGGAAGAAACCCAACCCAACCAAGACAGCCTAAACAGAGAGAAATTCAAAATGCCTTCTGTTTCTTGAAAAGCAACAGACGCTCATTATTCTCCATCACCCTAAATAGTATATCACTATCACTGTACACAAAGATTTGCTCAGAGAACCAAAATTTGAGGAAAAAGGCACAAAGGCAACTCAAGAGGGCTTGGGAGCAGGAAACACACACACTTAGTCCCTTTTGACCTGTTACAATACAGATTAGGTTAGAAACACATTCCTGATGGACAAACACTGCTTGAAACACAGATGTTAAATCTAGCTTTCAATCCTGCCTCACATAAAAAGGGACAGAATAATGGTTTACTTACGCTGCCATGCTACTCAATATGCTAAAGAACTCCTTAGAGAAATAACACTTATTGTACAACAGCTGAAGTGCTTGAAGTTGCACCATGTTTTGCTCATAGTTGTACCACTCCTGATGTGCAGGTGTCATAAACAGAACTGAGGACAGACAGAACAGTCTGACTCCTACTACCATTCAGCTCTGTTTTTGCTAAAGAAGTCAGGAGTCACAAAAGCAGGGAGTAGCAGACAAGGAGCTAAAGGAGCTACTCCATCATATGCACAATCTATTTTGGGAGAACTCCACACTCTCTATTTTTTTCTTTAATTGCTAACACATTTATACTTTTGTCTAGACTGCAGGCAAGATCAAACACCAGGGAGAAGAATATCAACATACTCAGTACAGTTTTAAATGAACTGTTCTCTTATTGCTAAGCGGATGTTTATGTCCAATCAACAATTTTGTAGTCAAGTATCATAATAGAAAAAGAAAGAATCAAAAGGAATAACCTTTACTGCTGTGCTTGATTACAGTTGCAGAAATTCTGGCCAAAAATTAGTTTCTCCTAACTTTAGGCAGAGAGGTAGTTCCATGGAGCAGCTCCCCTCACCTTCTCTGCATTGACTTCTTCAGGAGCCTTGAAGACTTTGGAAGCCTTGGGGAGCCTAGCTTTAATGCCTAACAGGTACAGTTAAGTGAGATGAATTCCATTCTTCATGTATAAATCTACCACTTACCAATTGTCTCCACACGATGCAGCTTTGTTTAATGACTGTGATATAGCAATGCTGCTTAGATTATCCTTATGATTATGAGCTTGAAAGATTTCTTGACCTATCTCACGAATATGTGTAGAGATTACTACAAAATACCCTCGTGAGAAACCAATCATAATGTAGCCATCACCATACCTGTTGCAAAAAAAACCCAACAATTAGGAAAAGAGATCTGTTTATGCAATATGCAAAATGTATTTTCTTTCAGACTATTGAGATAACTGTCAATGCCTCCCTTTAATAGGAAAAATAAAAAAATTATTTATATACATATAATGCAGAACACCACAGTATAAAACAGATTAAGGAAAAAACAACCAAAGATTTTAAAGGGACAAAATCATGCTTGTGCCCAGAGCTCTCTCTTCTACGTCCTATAATGCCACTTCACTTTCATCAAGCTGCATACATGGCAGTTATGCCAGGAGAAAGATCTCTAGCATCTTTGCTGGAATAAGCACACCATAGGACAGAAACTTTCATTTCAAAGTTCTGGCTGATTGAGTCCCATCAAAGCTATGCTAAAAATAGTAACACCAGTCACTGTGTTCTTAAGGCATACTACTGCAAAAACAGTGGACATACCAAAGCTACAATCTGTATTTGTGAATACATGGTCTGTTTACTTTTCATAGTGTCAAGTAGAAATAATGAGGTTAAGGTAGAAATAGCTACAGCGTGTAAGGATGAATTCAAACAATATTTCATCAGCTTAGTTGCAAAGAAATCACTGCCTGGGAAACAGCCCAGGTATGCCTCGTTAGACATGTAGTCATAAATTAAGATGCATACAGCTACAGGTTTTCTTACACAGTTGTAGTGTAAAAGGATAAACGTCAATTACATATTAACCAAACTGGCATTAAAAGACATGGTGTCATGATTCAAAGATACAGAAAAAGCACAGTTGATTTTTCAGTGCAGAGTTGGAACTTCTGGCTTGGGATTTCTTCAAAGGACAATTATCAATTGCATTACACAGCAGGAAGACTACAAGAACTTTGCACAGCTTGTAAAGCAACAAGCTGGCTGAAGGATACAACTCCACTCCTAGATCTTTTGTTAGTTATCGTTCCAAAGAAAAAACAACCTATAACCCCCTCAGTTTAAGCTACTGTCAAGACAGCAACAGTATCAGTGTTCTAAAGTTGAGCATACCAACAGCAATTGTATTTGAAAGTACTGCTTTTATATAGCCACTGAATTGCTAGGTAAAATAATTACAAAATGTAGACTTGTATTTTGAAAAGAATTATTACAAAGGCAACAATACATCCAAAAAAAATCCAGTGTATATGATTTGATATCCAGCATTTATCAGAACTACGGGGAAAGTCTTGAGCTTGTTAACACCAGAATGCCTCATTAAGTTAGTTCTGCTCACCATCTGTAGGATACAATACTGCCATAAGCCTGCTGAAATTTCAGATCAATCGGGTTATCGGGATCACTCAAATTAAAAAGGAAGAGTGTCTTCTTGCCGACCACCACACTTACCTGCCAATGAAAAGAAAAATTAACTTGGTAAGAATGCTATCACTTTAAAATAGAGCCATACATCTTCACTAAAAGACAAAATTTAGGAATTCTAATAATCCCTAAGAGTCCGATGGATCTTAATTCTGAATCTTTATCAACAGTGGATGAGATTTTCAGGATAGTCCCTTTGTAAGCCAGTGGTTCACAGACATAAATGCAAGCCCAGCAGAAACACATCTAAAATTCAAGACTTTTCCCTACTGAAGTAGAAGTCAACTCCATTTCTTGAGAGGAAAAGGCAGCAGTTCACATGGAGTTACCCTGTTGGGACTACTCTCACTTGAACTACAATGTGGTTTTTGATCCACACAGAATTTTTATCTCTGAGGTTGAGGGGAAGACTGTTGGAGATAACAACACTGTTATCTCAAGTAATTTCATTAGATTTCAAAGACAGAAAGACAATTTCAAAAGAAACAGCCTTCTCAATGTGTATTAAACATGCAGTATTTACAGTCTGATATAATTCTAAGTGACTGCATTTTATTTAAGAGATGTCTGACATCATAGTTGAAGACAGACTGACCTTTGGGTTTTTAGATTATTTTAGAAATTATTTTAGAGCAAGAAGGAGCAACTTGTTTCACCTTATTCTTTGGCACAGATGCTCTGAAGGACTATTTATAAATTTACTTTACTTTATCTTCTGGTCCAACTTTCCTTGTCTGAACAATAGACAATGGCTTATTTCTAAAATAAGAGCTGGAAGAACGAAATACAACCCTGGTATTTTTAAAGTGAGAAAAAAGGCATGTGTTAACCTAAAATTCATTAATCCAGAATTACAAACTCAAATTCTGACCTATAATTCCTAATGTTACCTCAAATATAGAAAGCGCATTTTTTGCCTTTTGAAACAATTTGTTTATAATTCTATTGCACCTTAATGGGAATTCAAGAAGTATTATTTCTTAAATTATTCTACAAAATTACAAAAATTATGTTCTGTTGGAGGGCAGTACTAGTACT
Organism: Agapornis roseicollis; assembly: GCA_002631895.1. Lineage (NCBI taxonomy): Eukaryota > Metazoa > Chordata > Aves > Psittaciformes > Psittacidae > Agapornis > Agapornis roseicollis. The sequence continues at coordinate 37,134 of NDXB01006437.1, read as the reverse complement.
ACTTATTTTGATCCAACTTGCTATTTTGTGTTTGGTTCTTTTGGTTTTAAGTTATAAGTAACTGCCTGGAAGGACCTGTTACTAAGCCAAGCCCTTCTCCATTGAATAACAGATACCTATATATAGACAATATCTAGATAGACAATAAATGCCATGTGGTTTAGAGCTGCTGACAGACCATCCAAGCACAAACACCAAGAACTACAGAACCACAGAATGTTCCCTAACATTGTATAGCAAATCTGGGAGCTGTAATAAAAAACCCTGTGAAGCCTAGGCTAATGTGTGCTCCAGAAAGCAGCAGAAGAAATCAAGTCTTCGGTTCCTGCATTTTCAAAATACCTGTTAATTAGATTTCCCTAGGAAGCAAAGAATATTTCACTCCATGCAAAGAGGCAAAAAACTCCTAAGAGGTCTGTCAAAGCAAACATGGGAAAAAACTGGGGTTTTGACACCTATACTCCATAGATTCTGTGAGAATTTAATGCTGCATAAATGCATAGATCTGGACAAATTCTAACACAGTACCACCTTTCTATTCATGGATTTTCTGTTTTGTCTTACTACTTTACTGCTGATCATTTAATAATTTGCTCTGCTAACAGTTATCATGACCCCATTTTTCTGTACTTCAACACTGACCAACCTGATGGACTTTGAATCATTCAAGAAAGATGACAGAGACAATAAAACTGTAGCCATTTAGGCACAGGCAGGAAAACACACAAGAAGACTGACACCGAGGCTTCTAGTCTAACTGATGATGAGGGTTGCATAAGATGAAAACCTAGAGAACAGTGCTCTGTTCCCAAAACTGACAGCTGAAAATCAGCCCTATGAAAGGCAGCATCTCCACAGTTTTGACAGTCCTGCTCCATTTTCACCTGCCACGTTTCGTATACTGTACTGTATTTATATTGTACATATTTCTTAAAGTCCCTGCACATATCTCCACCTATGATTCTATGATTCTAATATGTTAACTACCTGTCCTGGGTTCAGCTGTAGCAATTATTTTTCTCCTTCTTAGTAGCTGGTGCAGTGCTGTTTTCAACTTTAGTCAGAGAACAACGCTGATAAGACACCCATGTTTTCAGTTGTTGCAAACTAATGTTTACTCTGATCAAGGACTACAAAACTGCCCCATTACCTGTCATATTGCTAACCACTGCACTTCTCATGAACACATCCTTAATGAACAAAGATGTGTGGCTTTACTTTAAAGGAAAGCTTTTGGGTAAAAAAAATCTTCCAACACCAAATTTTAAATAAAGGAGAAACAAACTGCTTCCTGGCCCATACTGGTTGTCAGCAGAAACCCTGAAACATCAGATGAACACTTTTAGCAGTATTTTGTATTGACTTCTTACTGTGCTTTCCCTGGTTGATATTCTTTCATCAGTCTTCATAACTGAGAACTGCATGTCACTGGGATCTGAGTTCACTGAGGTCTGTAAGAAAGAAGCTCAGGTTGAGAAATCAACAGTTAAAGTAGCAAATACCCATGATAAATAACTGCATTATTACTGCATTCTGTACATTCTAGTGCTACGGATAGAGTTATTACTGATTTAGTATCAAAAGTAAGAAAAAAGGTGGAGAAAACACAACTTCCATTTGGTTCATAATAACATGCTATCACAAGTTCTGGGCCCCTCACTGAAAGAAAGACACTGAGGTGCTGGAGTGGGTCCAGAGAAGGGCAATGGAGCTGGTGAAGGGCCTGGAGCACAAATCTTATGAGGAACAGATGAGGGACCTGGCAGATTTTAATCTGGAGAAGGCTCAGGGGGACTCTATCCCTCTCTACAACTGCCTGAAAGGAGGATGGAGCCAGGAGGTGGCTGGTCTCTTCTCCCAGGTAGCAAGTGTTAGGGCAAGAGGAAACAGCCTCAAGCTGTGCCAGAGGAGGTTTAGACTGGAGATTAAGAACAGTTTCTTCTGCAAAGGGTGGTCAGGCATTGGAACAGGCTGCTCAGGACAGATGGAGTCACCATCCCTGGAAGTGTTTACAAACTTTACAGACGAGGCTGTAAAGTAACATGGTTTAGTTGCAGCCTTGGCAGTGCTGGGGAATGGTTGGACTTGATGATCCTGAAGGTCTTCTACAACCTAGCTCATTCTATGACAACAGTCATGTGAGAGCTGTCCAGTGTTGCTACTGCAGAAGTCAACTTAAGACTGCATTCATAGGACTCTCTTGTAAGACACAGAACAGCATCAGGGATGAGAGAAGCATGGTTAAGCAGGACCACAGCAGAATTGCAGAGATGTTAATATCATAAATCAAGTTGCGCAATACACAGGCTCAGATGTTTAGATATGCCTTCATCCTGCATGAGGTTTCATAAAGGCTTCTTGTCCTTGAAAGTAGGAGTATTGAAAAAGCATAAGCTTCCTTTGGTCCCAGCCTTCTCAGGAACCATGAGTATTAATATATACCTTAAAATCAAATGGGGTTTGGTGAGGCACTGGAATGGGTTGCCCAAGGAAGTTGTGTGTGCTCCTTTCCTGGCAGTGTTCAAGGCCAGGTTAGACGAAGCTTTGGGTGGCATGGTTTAGTGTGGGATGTCCCTGCCCATGGCAGGGGGGTTGACACTAGATGATCTTAAGGTCCTTTCCAACCCTAACTATTCTATGATTCTGTAAGTATTACCTGTCTTATAGTATCCCCTTCTTGATTGCTTATAGTAATTATTTTGTCTTCACCACCTAAAGCCAGAAGGTTTTCAGTACTCCAGCAACCACAAGTAATCCGCTTAGTGTGCTTACCTGGAAAAGAAAGAAACCTAAACAACATAAATAAACACAACCATAAAGAAAAGCTGGGATGGAAACATACTCTATTTGGCCACCAAAACACAGATTGTCAGAATGCAAAACAACTTACAGGAGCAATTTCAAACTCGAGAGGGATTTCTTTTGGCTTTTTTTTGTTTGTTTTTTTTTTTTTTTAA
>NDXB01006437.1:10290-34084 GCA_002631895.1 Agapornis roseicollis | reverse complement strand
AAAAAAAATTTAGGAAGTAATCAAGTTTTTTTTTGTTTTTTTTTTTTTTTAAATCTTCTGCTCCCAGAGGAAAGTCTTTTGACCTTATAGGAACTTGCACAGCCCCTGTTCTTCCATTTCCTTGCAGTAAATTTTTGGGGACTGTGCTATATCCTTAATCTTTCTGCCCAGAGGTACTCTAAGCAGGTAAGGAAAACTAATTTAGCAACAAGCACAGCCATGCAAATTTTTTCCAAGAAAGATAAGTCAAATTTCCTATGAGGCAGTATCAGGTGTGTGTATACATATTTTTAACTTACTGTACTATAAAAATATTCGGTAATTACAATAGAACAGAAGGTGCAAGTTGAATACGAATACATTTGTGACTTGCATGTTCATACACAGAACTAAAAAGGAATCTAAGTATATTAGTGAAATTCCACTTTCACATAGGCAAGCTTAATTTCAAGCCAACACATACCAAGAACAGGAATCTTGCGAGACGTCTGTCTATTATATATAAGCAAGTTTCCCTTTAAGGTTCCAACAGCAAGTAAAGTTCCAACTCGAGACCATAGTAGGAAAGACATTGCATCCCTAAAAGAAAGAAAAAAATTGCATGTACCTGCATATAAAAACATTTGCATATTTGGTTTGACATTTATGAAATCACACAGACCAAGCAGAATTTTTAAATTTTGCAAATGTACTCTACAAGTATTAGAATGATTTAAGTGCACACAAAATAGTGAAAGTAATAACAAGTTATATGAGGTAATGTAAGAAGACTTGTACAAATGGAAATGCGCCTGCAAACATTAATAGTCTTGAATGGAATCTCAGGTAATTTAGCCACATGCAGTTTTTATAAACCACTCAGAGATACCATGAAGGTAAGGGAAATTTTTCACTTTCAGCATTATTTTTTTTGTACTTCAATAACCCTATGGATTCAGCCAGCTCCAAGGAAACAGGTCTAGTTCTAGTCAATGTAATAAAAGTCAGAAAGAGACATTTTAACTTTCAGAACTTTGAGTTTCAGATACAGCAAAGCCTATCTGGAATATACTTAAGGATATACTTAAGGATACTATACATCATGCTTTTAAAAAAGCCTCTTAAGCAAAATAATTTTACTCAGAATTTTCTAATCAGTGCAGTTATTTCCATCAATCCCTCTCCCATGTTTTTAAGCTTACTGCAAGCATGCAACAGCAATTTGAAACAAATTTCAGATATTAACTGACACATGAAAAGATCTCCAGTATATATTATGCTTGTGGGTGAGGGGTTTTGTTTGTGCTTTTCTAATTTCAAAAATAAGAGGACACCAGAAAAGCTTGATTATCACACCATTTATATATCTTAGTGCTTACTCTACTTCAGCAATAACATTGTGACAAAAGGATTAGACACATCAGTTGATATATACTCCTGTTCTAGGAGGATTATATATAATCCTGTTTTAGCAGGATTGCCTCCAATAAGCAATTTACAGAAAAATCACAAAGGAACTATAGGGATGCTGGGGAGAGACTCTTCATTAGGGACTGTAGTGACAGGACAAGGGGTAATGGGTTCAAACTAAAACAGGGGAGATTGGATATAAGGAAGAAATTCTTTCCTGTGAGGGTGGTGAGACACTGGAATGGGTTACCCAAGGAAGTTGTGAGTGTTCCATCCCTGGCAGTATTCAAGGCCAGGTTGGACAAAGCTTTGGGTGGCATGGTTTAGTGTGGGGTGTCCCTGCTTATGGGAGGGGGGTTGGAACTAGTTGATCTTAAGGTCCTTTCCAACACTAACTATTCTATGAACTGCAGTAACTGCATACTCTGTTCTGGTAAGTACCTTCTATGCTCTTCTTTGCTTGCATACTAGCAAGTTACTCTTCCCCATAAAATATTTGTTCACACATGAAGAGATCTGTTCCTTCACACAATAAAATTGATATATACATCTTCATAAATTGCTTTCATTATATTAATAGCTATAGTTTAAAACTGATTTATTAAAGAAATACCCGCAAGCCCCTACTTGGGAAAACAAAAAATTGCCGAAGTTGATGTATTTCACCAGAAACGAAAATTATCAATAATAATCATTACATCTGTGCTAATAAGTAGTGTTGCTGATAATAACTAATAAACAGTAACAAATATGTAATGTCTAATGAGTAATCCACAAATACCTGAACAAGATATATATATATAATGCTACATAAAATTCATTAGACAGTAGGAAGAAGTAATCACTTTAAATATTTGTATGTCCACTCATTTGCTTATTTTGAAACTGTTTTCTAACATGCACCTCAAAATTCTACCAACAATCTTCAAAACAGCTCCATTAAATCATGTATAGATTAACAAATCACTGGTTTTTGTGCAAAGCAGCAATTCTTTTACTTTTTCAGGAGTGCAATAACTTGTATAGAAGTTATTTTTGTTTCAGTACAGTTCAAATTCAGTTTCAACATATGCATAAAGGATACCAGGCTGTAACATACAGAAATATCCCATAATCAAATATCCAGTATTTCAAATAAACTTTAAAAAGCACAAGTGTACCTGTTAGTGGAAATATGGAATAATTCCATATTCCAGATATGGGCTTTTCAATCTAAAACCAGAAAAAAAAAACAACCCACCCTCACAGAAATCATCATGCATCCCTCCACCCCCCAAATTTTCCATCTGCAATTAGGGTTTTTCTTAATATAACAGGTAAAACACTGCAATTTTGGTGTCTTTGACTACCACCCCTCAAAAACCCAACAACAACAAAACAAAAAAAGCAAACAAACAAACCAGCACCAAAACTCTGCCAAAAATATAGACAAAGGAAATTTAGAAATGAAGGTTAAATCAGAAGGAATGCTTATTTCAACTCATGTAAATAAAATAGAAGCATCATTCAAAATTAGCTGTTTCCCTACTCAGGTGAATGTCGTAACAAACATGAGACATTAATTTTTACAGGCAGAATGTTAATGTGGAATGCAATAGTTCAGTGGAATAGATTCAAAGAAATTAAAAGTTTAATTGTTAAACCCAGCTTATTTGTTAACCCAGTACTTGATTGTTATGTAAGTTTTGGAACAGTTTTAAGCCTGTGATCAAATTCAGAAAGATAAGGATTTGAACTTTCCAGTAAGATCACCTCAGATATTTCCTCCCACCCTAAAACAGTCTACTTTTTGAATAGCATTTTAGCCACCTTATAAATCCAAGGGCAAAAAATTCTAGCACCAGTAAAATCACTTCCCTTACTTTAAAACTCCTTTTTACTTGTGTGAATACTTTGAAGAAAATGTAATCAGTGCAAATACACAAAAAATATACCCATCCTTGCTGCTATTACATTGAAAGAACAGTGGAAACAGTGAAGAGAAGCTCTCTGGGTACTTCAGCACTGCTGACAATTAAAAAAGAAACAAAACCTCTACCAGACCCAAACCCTCATCCGCCACAAACACTGCAAAATCAGCAAATCATATCAGGAAGAATTCAGCAATGAGCTGTAGTATATTAGCTTAACAATATATGTGTTATGAAGACTCTAATAAAAAGATGATTTCTCCAATACATCCTCCACATCAACAAGCCTTAGTGATCCAAGTCTTCAAATACACATCTTAAAAATAAAATCTTACCTCATTCCACTGTCTACTTGGCTTGTTTTGTTTGTGTTTGCATCCCACAGAAATACTGCACTAGATCTGTCCGTGATTATTGCTAAAGTATCTCCATCTTTGTCCCAGTCCATAGCAACACAGTTACTGAAGAAAAAACAAATAACTTTCATTAATGATGTTAAAATATGTTTGTAAATTCACAGAAATAGCTAGAATTACTCAGCTGAGGTCCCTGTCCTTCCATTTGCCTCTCAAGCAAACCCATGACAGACTGCAGATTTATCTGCAAAGTGTACTTTTATAGCAACCACATCCTTACTCAAATGCCATTGAAAAGACGGGCTGAAAGGAAGGCCACAGAAAAGACACTGCTACCCACATTCTAGTACTTGAAATACTGCCACCTTGATTTTCAAGAAGCAGTGAAAACCTCTTGTAAAGTTCTATTTTGTTACAGGCTATTCAGTTGTTGGGATTATTACTGTCACAGATCAAAAAGCACAATGAACTTGGACAACAAACCCATGCAGAAACAGGAAAAACCTCTACTTGCAAATAGTTGCCAGAATAAAGAGGAGGGCAGACTTACTCACAAGTTTCTAGGGAAGTGGAAACAGTCCTGCTTACAACAAATATTTCAAGCAACATACACAGTAGTGTAAGAACCTATGCCATCTGACACCACTCCTGTCTAGATAAGCAAGTTAATAGGTTAAAAAGTTATATCTCTGAGAAATGTCACTCTCATTACCACTCAAAAAAAACCCGTAATACAAGCAACCTCAGAAGTGTCCTACTGAAACATACATTGCTGTAAACTAATCCAGCACGTCTTCAGTTCCAGTTTCTCCTATCTTTTCAAAATCTCAGCGGTTTACTCTAGAGACTAAGTATGGTGTATTTCCAAAATGCACCCATGAATACTTCACAGGGAATCAGAACATCAAGAGCAGGAATAAGAAGGACAAAAATACAAAAAAAGAAAAAAAAAAAAAAACCAAAACAAAAAAAAAAAGGAAAAAAACAAAATGATAAACAAAAAAAAAAAAAAAAGGAAAAACCACAAAAAAAAAAAAAGAAAAAAAAAAAAAACCAAAACAAAAAAAAAAAGGAAAAAAACAAAATGATAAACAAAAAAAAAAAAAAAAGGAAAAACCACAAAAAAAAAAAAAGAAAAAAAAAAAAAAACCAAAACGAAAAGAACAGGGAAAACCACAGATTGATAAACAGTAAAGAAAACAAATTCTATCAACATGACAGTAAGAAGATGCTTATAATATCAACTAGTATAGCAGAGAGTATTTGACATTCTGAACTCCATTCTTATATAAGGAGAGACCCAGCAGTTAAAAACTGCAGTTGGCTAACAGTTAACCAACAAATAAAGAAGCAAAGTTTGGCCTGAGGGGAAAAAACATACGAACACATTTATTTCTTTTAACTGTGTATTGCAAAAACTGGATTTTATTCCAACAGTAGTAATTAGAGAATGAGAGAGACTGGAAATAAGAACACAAAAGAACAACTTAATCTAGGCAGATTTCCTGGTGGGCCTCAAAACTACCATAAGCAGATGTTAATTATTTCAGTAAGCTTTCATATATGGGTTTATTACACAAGTTCTCTGCCTTGCCATGAGAACACATTATCTTAAAACTGGTCTACATGTTATGTGTTTCCCTGAAGGCAAGGGTCACCCTGTCCATCAATAAGGTAGCACTGTAAGGGTCTACCAGTAAGGCAGACCCCCCCACCATCAACTCACACGATAGTAGAGGATTCCTAGTCCAACATAAGCTCTTATAGAATCATAGAATAGTTAGGGTTGGAAAGGACCTTAACATCATCTAGTTCCAAACACCCTGACATAAGCAGGGACACCTCACACTAAACCATGCCACCCAAGGCTTCATCCAACCTGGCCTTAAACACTGCCAGGGATGGAGCACTCACAACCTCCCTGGGCAACCCATTCCAGTGCCTCGCCACCCTTGCAGGAAAGAATTTCTTCCTTATATCCAGTCTTTACCTCTCCTGTTTAAGTTTCACCCATTACCCCTTGTCCTGTCACTACAGTCCCTAATGAAGAGTCCCTCACCAGCATCTCTATAGTTCCCCCTCCAGATACTGCAAGGCTGCTAGGAGGTCTCCACACAGCCTTCTCTGCTCCAGCCTAAACAGTCCCAACTTTTTCAACCTGTCTTCATACAGGAGATGCTCCAGTCCCCTGATCATCCTCGTGGCCCTCCTCTGGACTTGTTCCAACAGCTCCATGTCCTTTTTTTGTTGAGGACACCAGAACTGCACACAATACTCCAAGTGAGGTCTCATAAGAGCAGAGTAGAAGGGCAGGATCACCTTCAACCTGATGGTCATGCTCCTTTTGATGCAGCCCAGGATGCCATTGGCTTTCTGGGCTGCAAGCGCACACTGCAGTTGGCTCATGTTCATGTTCTCATCGACCACCACCCCCAAGTCCTTCTCTGCAGGGCTGCTCTGAATCTCTTCTCTGCCCAACCTGGAGCTGTGCCTGGGATTGCTCCCACCCAGGTGTAGGACCTTGCACTTGGCATGGTTAAACTTCATGAGGTTGGCATCAGCCCACCTCACAAGCGTGTCAAGGTCCCTCTCAATGGCATTCCTTCCCTCCAGCATATCCACCGAACCACACAGCTTGGTGTCATCAGCAAACTTGCTGAGGGTGCACTCAATCCTTCATGTCAGNCCCTCCAGCATATCCACCGAACCACACAGCTTGGTGTCATCAGCAAACTTGCTGAGGGTGCACTCAATCCCACTGTTCATGTCAGTGACAAAGATGTTGAACAAGACCGGTCCCAGCACCGATCCCTGAGGGACACCACTCGTCACTGGCCTCCAGCCGGACACTGAGCCTTTGACCACAATTCTTCGCGTGTGGCCATCCAGCCAGTTCTTTATCCACCGAGTGCTCCACCTATCAAATGGATGTCTCTCCAATTCAGAGACAAGGATGTTGTGTGGGACAGTGTCAAACGCTTTGCACAAGTCCAGGTAGATGACATCAACTACTCTACCCCTGTTCATCAGTTTTGTAGCCCCATTGTAGAAGGCCACCAAATTGGTCAGGCAGGATTTCACCTTAGTGAAGCCATGCTGGCTGTCACCAAGCACCTCCTTGTTTTTCATGTACCTTAGCATGCCTTCCAGGGGAATCTGCTCCAAGATTTTTCCAGGCACAGAGGTGAAACTGACCGGTCTGTAATTCCCAGGGTCATCCATTTTCCCCTTCTTGAAAATGGGGGTTATATTTCCCGTTTTCCAGTCATTGGGAACATAACCTGACTGCCATGATCTCTCAAATATGATGGCCAGTGGCTTAGCAACTTCATTCACCAGCTCCTTCAGGACCCACAGATGGATTTTATGAGGTCCCACGGACTTGTGCACGTTCAGGTTCTTAAAGATGGTCTTGAACCAGATCCTCTCCTACAGTGGGCCCAAGGTCTTCATTCTCACAGTCCCTGTGTCTGCCTTCCAAGACTTGGGTGGTGTGGTCAGAGCATTTGTCATTGAAGACTGAGGCAAAGAAGTCATTCAGAACCTCAGCCTTTTCCAAATCCAGGGTAGCCAGTTCTCCCATAGCTTCCAGAGGGGACCTAAGTTGTTCCTGGTCTTTTATTTGCAATGTACCTATAGAATCCCTTCTTGTTATCGTTAACATCCCTTGCTAAGTTTAATTCCAACTGGGCCTTAGCTTTCCTTACCTGGTCCTTATCTTCCCGGACAACATCCCTGTATTCATCCCAGGCCGCCTGTCCTTGCTTCCACCTTTTGTAAGCCTCTTTTTTCCTTCTAATTTTTCTCAGCAGGTTCTTATCCATCCAAGGAGGTCTCCTGGCCCGCCTGCTGCACTTCCTTCTAGTTGGGACGCAACACTCCTGAGCTTGTAGCAGGTGATCCTTGAATATCATCCAGCGGTCTTGGGCCCCCTTGCCTCTAGCTCTTCTCAGAGATCACGTACTTACTCTACACAGCTTTCCTTATTTCTGTCAGTTTGCTAGAGAGAAACGGTATTTATCATACTTTGTGCAAAATACAGTGAAGAACAAAGTGTGTGTTACCAAGCAAAATACACCGACACAGCCAGTCCCTAACCAGGATAGCAAGATGATACAGGAACTACAAGCAAGTCCGGTAAAGACAATATTAATAACTGTGTCTCTTGCTTTCCTGCAATGTGGCAACTACCAGGAACTGCAAAAACTCGATTTCTAGAGAGGTCTTGGGGAGCTATGTGATTCTGGCTCTTATCTACCAATGATATGGAAATACGTGACATTCTGAAAACAGAAGTCAGATTTCTAGATTAGAGAGTTCAGATTTAAAGCCTTAGTGGGAGTTCTGCCATGAGTAAGGGCTCCACCTTAACCAAAAAGAATCAGGTTGCTTGGAATAAAATAAAAAAAATAATCAAGAATTTGCACAAAGATTTAATTTAAGTGCAGGCAAAATACTAAAAAGAAATGAGTACATGAATGAAACTATTTCTACATCAGGTAGCAATGGTGCCCAATGAAAGTAGATTTATATAGCAAAATGGTATAATGACCAAAGGTTCATAGGTCAAAACCAGGGAGGTTTCCTCTGGGCCATACCTAGCCTGTTCCTCTGGACTGATTGTTAGCAGCTAGGCTGCATCTTCCAAAGCACATGACTTTTAAATTCCACCTGAAAGGAAGGAATCTAGTTTGTACACTCCCAACACCACTCTCTGTTGTGAACCAAAGTATGATAAACAGGAAGAGCAGTTGAGATTCACTTCAGAAGTACAGTCTGGATCTAGAACAAAATTGCCAATACACAGTATACATTATGCCAGTGACATAAGCAAAAGCACTAAACCAAGAGGGTATCTTTCCTCAGCAAGGCTGTCATGACAAATTACTAGAAAACCAACAGTAGCAAGAATGCAGTTGCTATCAGCATGACATGGAGATATTGTTTACAACCTCATTATGTTCTTTCTTAATATGACAGATCTTTTTCTCACATTTTAACGAAGTAGACTGAGTTGACTACTAATAAGGAGTGCTTTGGGTATAAGAATATGTTTTTCTGACTATCCTTGACAGCTTACTATAAACTCAGCTTTTCCTGTCTCTGACTCTATACATGCTCATCAGTTCGTCATCTTTTCCAGGGGTGTTCACCACAGATAGTATGTCTTCCAAAAAGTTCTCACATTGTACAAACACCTCACCAGAAGAGAAGCATTGTTAAAGAAAACAACAAAGAAAATACTTTAAACCCATCTTAGCACCTACCCTGGTAAGCTGATTTCATTTCTCTTCTGACCGTGACGATCAAAAATTTTCACAGCATGATCACCTCTAAAAAAAGGTGAACACAAAGAATAATTCCCTTTCTTCATCAGTGATTTTTATGGAGAAATGCAATCAATGTTTGTAATCTTACCCTGTTAAAGCGAGGAAATTTCCCAAAGTTTTCTGCCAAGCAAACTGCACAGGGGAACCAGACCAAGCTTTTTCTAATAGGCTGAATACTTGCTGGGAGACAAAAAAGAAGTGGAAAATTACACATCGTACAAATGTAAGCCTATAACAATATTTTCTAGAATGTTAGCAACTCTGAGTAATGTGAAGGGAAAAAAACCCACCACAACAAAAACCCAAACACAAAGCAACTTCCAGGTGGCTGCAATGCCTCAAAGTAGCAAAATTCCACATAAAAATCTTTTGGTTTGTGCTGGAAAACTGAGATTTCTGGTGCTGGGTCTAGTCTGCACTGAGAACTACTGAGACTCCATCACAACTAGTGTTTTTTTTAATTTCTCCTACAGAGTCATAAAGAAACCTCCAAAAGAGTCACACTCTCCCTTCCTGTCCGAAGACCAGAATGTTAAGTTCTCTAAACTTCATGGAAAAGCCTGGGACCAGAAAGCATCCTCACTGTGCAAACCACTGCACGCTCAACACTTGACTCCTTAAAAGATACATAACTATTCTGTTATGCTGAATTCTTGTGTCTTACAAGCTCTCAAACCCATGAAGACTCTTGACTTTCAATCAATAAAGTTTCTCAACTTTCTTTCATGCTGCCTGCACAGATTTTTCTGTAACTTGGGTGTAAGATAAAGCCCAAAGCTTTGTTTCATTTCACAGCTTGCTATCATGACTTTTTCCCCTCTCATGTCACCAGATAAACCCCAACGCCTGGTGTCCACCAAACATACAGCACGCTTACCTGAGTCTCTGCCAAAGGTTCCCATCCTTTTGGGTACACATAAACTGAGGCATTCTTCACACTAGATTTGCATTTTACCCACAACAAGTGTAAAGCTACGAGCACCACACGCCACAAGCACAAAGACCATCTGACAATTATGTTTGATTTTGAAAAAAACTTTAATAAAATCTTTAATAAGCCAACAATAAAGAAAATCATGATGGCAATGCAGGCAAGCTCCAGCTCTTCATGCTTAGTGGACAGGATCGTATAAACTAACCCTCCCCGAGGAGTCTAAATAAGAAACTTTCGTGTTTGCCCCATCCTGTTTAACTGCTGCCCCAGGACGGCTCACTCACCATGGCCACCATTAAGGCACAGCTGGACACCCTACACCCGGCGGTAACGGCTTTGGGCGTCCATGGCAGTGAGGGCCAGCCGGGCCGGAGGCTGCCTCTCCCGCGGCCTGTTCCCGGGGTCCAGGGGCCGGCCGGGCGGTAGGAGCGGCCTTGCCAGCGCTGAGGAAGCTCAGTCCGCCGCGTTAGTCTCCCGCTGGATGGAGGCCGTCACGAGCGGGCAGGCTCCCGCCGCGCTCCTGCCTACGCAGTCACCAAGCACTATCCGCCCGCGGCGGGCCGCGCTCGACGCCCCCGACCCAGATCGCCCAGTGCGGAGCTAAAGCCATGGCCCCACCCGCCTTCACCTCGCCGCTCTCGGCTCTCCTCTTCCCCCGGGCCGAGGCTCCCCCGCAGCCGCCCTACTGCTCACTTACAGCAGCTCAACAGCCTCACCTTCATCGCGCCCACCGACCGCTGCGCAGCACCTCCTGCGCATGCGCCAGTCCCCGAGCCAGACCCCACCCACCCGCCGTTGGCGTCGCCGTCACCCGGAGACAGCTCGCAGCCAACGGGGACCGTCCGGCGCGGGAGCAGCGGTACACGGGCCGCGTGTGTGCCGCTGCGCGCCGGCACGGCGGGCCCGCGGGTACCCAGAGCAGGCGCCAGCCCAAGCAGGCCGCCGTTAAGTTCAGCTCTATTCAGTTGCCAACAGTGCGGGTTTCATCACAAAGGGTCACGGCTTAGTAATTTCTTTTAAAACAATAAATAGTTCACCGAGAGCATTAACACGTTTAAAATTACAAATGTACAAAGATTTTGGGCATCGGACACTTCAAACTTTTGAAAAACATTCAACGAGCTCACATCTTCCCCTTATCGCACGTATTAACCTACTGCTTCGGAAACGTAAGGTACAAGGCACAGAAAAGCAAATACAAAAAGACTTTCTAAGAACATTCAGACTGTTCAAAGCAATTCTGTGTAACAGCATAGGGCTCAACAAAGGCAAACTATAAAATACCTGAAAAATTAAAAATAGGTAACCATTAAATAAGGTAACTGATCTGACACAATCCTGCGAGGCACATATAGCTCTCCTGTCAGATGCGGAACACGCTTCAGTGGTGGCAGGTAAGCACCTTGCAGGATTGGGCCCTTTACATTTTAAAGTAACCTTAGTGGAAAGATAGACAATTGTTTCATCTTACAAAATTATACTTCTAAAATTAGTGCAAAGCCTCATGTAAAAATGTATTTAGTCTGGATGTAATGGAATGCTTCAAAAATCCCAAAGTGCAAATATTAAATTGGTTAACTTCTAATCACACTTCAGAATTCTTCCAATAACTCATGGTTATACATTTTTCCTTAAAAATAGCAAAGTAAATATAAGAATCAAAGTAAAGGAAAAGGTACGATGTTCTGCATCTCATGTAAAAACTCTGACAAATCAAAAAAGTACGCTCCATGGCAAAAATCTGGCAGAAAGTATTAAATAGTAGATTTCTGTTAGCATAATAAAACAATATTTAAAATAAAGCTTTGGTTAAATAAAAAGTTTGCTAAACTAGGAATGATTATAAAAGTGCAAAAGATTCACCAAATACATAACTTCATCTCCAAGGCAGGCATTACGCCTGTATTTATAATGGTTTGCATTGGTTTGTCAGCCTGCATTGTAATTGCTCACATACCTACAGCCAAACATAGCCAAAATATACATGGTCCAATCCTGTAACTTGTTCCACCCAGAGATAGACTCAATTTTATCAGTGGAAGTGTATCCATTTCTAGCATCGTTCCTCTGCATGTTTGGGGGATCCAGGCCCTGGATCTGTAACATTTGGTTATTATAGTGAGTTCACTAATGAGTTTACTCATTTCTCAGCACTTCCTAAACAGAAGTCTTCTGCTGACAACTGTCTGGTTGGAGCTGATTTTCTTACAAATAGAATCCATGTAACATACGGGTAAGAAAACTGATTTTTTAAAAAGTGCTTAATATTGGTCCATAAGAACAACATGTACATGTTAGCTTGAGACCAAACATTTTGCTGTGGTAGATATCCTGCACCTTGTATTTGTTTATTGGTGCACTGGTCATTTGCTTGAAGAGAATGTCACCTTCATAGAGAACATTTACAGTTTTACAGTCACAACACATGCTCCAGCTCTTCCTAAACACAATGGTGCAACCTGGAAGAAAAAAAAATAAAACCAACAAATAATCCATGAGATGAACATAGTAAGCTTTTTTTTTTACTACACCTGAGTGTATTTTGTTAACACTTAAAATAACAGTTGTATAGCTGCAGCAAAGTTACAGTATCACCCACACTTTGTTAATGTAACTTAAAAGAATCACAGGAAATTGGTCCAAAGCTTGGACAGAAAACCATAGAAAAGGTGAAGATATTTCATGTGATATAGTGCAGCACTTCAAAAGCAATACCAAATCCCCAAAATATTAAACAATTCTTTTTGATAATTTCAGTTACTTGGTGTTACAGGAAAAAGAATGCTTTGTTATGGTACAAACTGGACACCTGAGTTACAGCCTGACAACTGAGCAATGGTTGGCAAAACTGCATTTTTCTCTCAATCAGAAAACACCAAACATGACAGGGGCAACGTCACCTTTGTACTTGAGTATTTGAGAAAATCCTGTTATGAATTCTTGAAATCAAAATAATTTTTCTCAGTTTCTCTTCTTTTGTAAACAGAAGTTACTTCTGATAAGATCTTTTTCTGCTGAGATGCTGCCAGACTTAGAAAGTCCAGAAGGTCACCTTAGCTTCTCCTTTAAAATTCCATAGTACTCTGCATGGTGGGTGTGTGGGTGTGTGTCTGAATAGCACAAAGTGCTACAGATACTATTCTGAAGACAAAAAAGGGTGTTTAGACCAACTCCTCTATTTCTTTTTTTTTTCCTCTCCCAGGAACAATAGATTTATGCTGAGCTTTCTGTGGCTCTGACAAACCAGCTGAGAAAATTTCACTCTTTTGAGCTGTGTGTGGATGAAGTGGTGGCAGACTGCTGACATAATAAGAGAGAAGGTACACAGGCACTTCCAAATCCCTCTAAGAAAGGGTTCAAAACTGTCTTACACACTGGGATCACAGGATTCAGTGAGATAGAGAGGGTCAAGGCTAAGGCTACAAAGGTACATACAAATGGTCACCACTCAGACATCATGTGAGATTCATTTAGACGCAATGGTGAGAAGCACTGTTTCTCTCATTTGGTACATTTTTTTTCCCTTTAGCAGGACAAATAATGCCATGGGTTATATTGAGTACTGCCACTGAAGGTCCCAAGCTCTGATGAGCCTCCTAGATGCGTTATGTTTTAAGATCTTGCTGCAGTATGAAGCTGGGGGAAACAGACAACTTTGTTTCCTGTGTTACAAAGATGATGATAGAAAACAGTTCAGATCAGTTTTTGAATTTGTAGTTTGGGGCTATTACTGCAATAGCATATTCAGGATACAATTCAGCTGCCTATACACTGGTGTCTAATGCTATTCTAGATGAGCTTGGACATTCAGCCTGGCCTGCAACTGAATTGCAGAAGGGCCTTGGTCTCCCATAGATTCTGTGCCCTATCTGACAGCTTCTTGGGATGTAGATGCTTTAGGGTATCTCAAATGGCAGTAGATGACAAAGAATAGCCTGCACAGGATGTCCATGTGTGCTCTCTTCCCACAGAGCTGCATGTTCCTCAAACGATAAAAAAGTAACCAAGATTTGAATTGACTGTAATGGTTTCTGATCATGAATTGAAGATTTTTATTTTTTTTGAGCTGAGTGAAGAGAAACAGGAAAAGGCTTCCTGAAAGCTGCACACATTGTACATGGCATTCATGTCTGGAAGGGATTATTTATGAAGGGATGACCAAAAGCTTGAAGAAAATTATAAGCTTGCTGAGAGACACATTAGAGCTAAAACTAATATATGCTTATAATTTACCTTCAGAATAGGAAATCATGCAAACAGAACTGTTTCAGACAGTTTGGGGAACATGTCAATACATTTTATTAACAGCAGCTGAGATTGTCAAAGAAAATAGCTATACTCTTGCCAAATAAAGGAGGACAGCTTATTAGAAGCTGGCAACTGCCTGTTCAAGATAAACAACTTTGGGATGGTAGACAAAATAAAAAAAGACTTAAACCAGACTAGTGAAGAAAATGCTTCTTAGGAGTGTTTGAATTCTCCTTGTAAAAAGAGGCATGCTTGAAGTAACAAGATAAACAGTAGTGTACAGTCTGATCAGAAACTATACCTGTGTCCATTCATTCGTCTGGGGATCATAAGACTCCACTGTATTAAGGTATGTTTGACCATCATATCCTCCAACAGCATACAACTTGT
The DNA here is from genome assembly GCA_002631895.1 of Agapornis roseicollis. NCBI lineage: Eukaryota > Metazoa > Chordata > Aves > Psittaciformes > Psittacidae > Agapornis > Agapornis roseicollis. The sequence continues at coordinate 19,527 of NDXB01006437.1, read as the reverse complement.
CACCAAGGAGACATACTCCCACTGCATCTCTGCTAATGCTCATAGAGGCCACAGCAGTCCATGTATCTGTCTTTGGATCATACCTAAAAGATAGTTTGTGTTATGCTCTAAAACTGTTGCCAAAATTCAATAGAAAAAATACACTGGAGTTGATGCTTTCAAGGTAGTACAAAGCAGGTATTGGGACAGTACAGATTTGGGTGTTAATTTCAGAAGACTTCACCCCCAAATACTCTCTTTGAAAATGTTTCTTTAGTCATCTGGTAACACACGACTAGCTAGGTATCTACTTTGTGCTGCTTTCCATATGGTAATACATATATACACATACAACTGCTCTTACTATATTACTTCTTGTATGTCTAAACGTATCACCCCAGAAGCAGCTCTGCTGCTATATCATAGTAGAGCAAGTACTTGCTCTAAGTGATAACTACTACATATGAAAGCACAAGCTGTTGAAATTGATTGTGGTACTAAAGCCAAATACTTGCCATTTGAATCATATTATGGCTATACAGTATGTTTTTATGTGTATATTTCCTCTGCTTACACTAAAAATAACACAGCTATTTTATGTTGTTTCTACTTACAGCTCTTCCCATCAATACTTTATAGATGAGCACTATTAGAATTACTAGCAGAATACACATTCATCAGGATATTACCTTTCTACACAGTCTGACAGCCTAGATGTTAAGTTTGATGCTGGGGCATCATGACCACCTATTGCATACAAGAACCCATTCCAGGTGGTTACACCTACACCGCCTCTTCTTTTTGACATCTGAGCACAGGGGGTCCATTTGTTTGTATGAGGATCAAAACATTCTACTGACTTAAGACAAGAACTCCCATCTCGACCACCAACTGCATAAAGCCTACAAAATAATAATAGTAATAAAAAAGTAAGTTAATATTCTCTGAACAAGATAAAGGTTCTAGTCATGTATGAAGGACTTTCAAGTTTATTAAAAAAGGAATTAACTTTAATGTTCTGTTGCAAAAATTCAGGTAAGATTTTATATTAATTCTCATTGTCATGATCAATGCATAGTAACAATAATTTACAGAAAATCAGTTATCTCTAACACGGCATTTATGTTCCATCCTATGCATATAGTTACATGTTCAAAGTTAATTCTGTGACTTGACAGACAAAGGCCCTTTTCTAGGAGGGTCAAGGGACAAAAGTCAGTAGTGCACCTGTGCATGCAATAACTGTGCTCTGCCTTATCTTAGGCATTCAAGTATTTTTCTAGACCTGGGCTTAACTTGACAGCGCTAACTGAAGTCCCTCACACCCACTAGGTGGCCCGGTTTGCTCAGACCTAACAAAAAGGCTTTTAACACTTGGTATTAACAAAGGATTTTAATTTTTTGGAAAGGCTAGAAGGAAGAGATTTGCTTTAGGAGCCCTCATCTCTGATGAATCATTAATCAAATAATCAAACTTGATAAACAGTTCATGCACAGAGTTTATGAGTAATCTGTGCTTAGCAGCAGAAATGCTTAGGACTATTATTTGGAAAGGTAGGCCCATGGAAGTCCTTCTAAAACAGAAGCAATGTTTCAAAAGTAAATTCCAGTTTGAGGGATCACCTGAAATATTAATAAAACCTTTTCATTGTGTATGGCACATTATAGTATTGTTAAATAATTAAATTAACATTAGGTACTGCAGATGATGATAGTGTGATCAATGTACAACAGTTTTTATGAAGCACTATTCAAGATGCCCTCATCTTGGGAAACACTATTGTTTGGTTTTTAAATATACTTTGATCAAAAACGTAAATACAAACATCCTGTAAATATGGCTGAACTAGTAGTTGCTAGTAATAATTTTAATACCCTTTAAAAGCAAACAAAGACATTTCCATGGAAGTTCCCATGTTTAATGATACAACTTGTTCATGGTAAGGAATGTACTGAAGGACACAGAAAATTCCTGTTGGAGCTCCAGGAAGTTCACAACCAAAAATCAACCCTTTATACAACATAGCATTTAAATGAAGTCCCCCACCTTGCCTCTCCCCAAAACACAACAGCATTTGCTCACTTATGCACTTGTAATAGCTTGATTCAAATGCCACTTGTACTTTGGGATGCTACAGAGCACTTAAACTTAGTCCAATGGAAGACAGTGAAAGTCACTAAGAACCATGGCTTGCAAACAAAGACTAAAGGAGATGGGAGTTACTCAGTCCTGATGACAGAATACTGAGGGAACCTTTTTAGATACAAAAGGCTGTTGGAAATAGGAAAGAAAAGATGCATTTTCCATGTTCACTTTAGACAGCACAAACGATGAAAATAAATTTCAGCAAAGGTTTTTAAGATTTGACATGACAAGAACTCCACAGATGTATTAACAGTTAAGCAGGTTGCTTGTGGAAGTTATGGCAACTTTATCAGTGGAGGTTAACAACAAAATCACTCTGGCTATGAGTCTGGCTATGAGTGCTTTAGATATAATTGATTCAGCTTTGGGCTACTAGAATTGATTACGGAACTCTTTGCTGCAACTCTGTGCCTGCAACACAAAATGACCTAGTTGTCTGAATATGCTTTGTATGAGGAATTAGGCAAATTTTCACTGAAAAACGGCAGTAGAAATTTCAGATAACACTCCAGACTAGATTAGTTCTGCCAAAGCTCACTGTTCTGGGTTAATGCAATACAACAGTAGTAGTCCTCCATGATTTTACAGTAATTTTGGAAATTGATTATTCCAGCTATCACGGTAAGAGGAAATCACTGGAGTCTCTGTGAAAGAGAAGAACCATTTGCTCTTTTCTGTATTAAGATGTTAACTACTTATTAGCCCATACAGATGGCATGTCATAAGCGATACTGAGGGGCACTGTGATGCTGTGGGGAAGCTTGCTTGACCCAGTCCAGGATCTTTTCTGTGAATGAAGAAACATGGTTCTTTAATGCTATCAACAGGTATCTATCAAGAGAAATTATTAATAGTCATTTAGGATGGTCCTGTAATTACATTAAAATGAAATAGAAAGTAGAAATTGCCTTCACATACTTTCCATTTAATATTGCTACACCAACAGTGCTCCTTGGAGTTGACATACTAGCTACAAAGTTCCACTGTCGAGCCTGTGGATCCCATCTTTCTACTGTATTCAGGTAGCTCCAGCCATCATGTCCTCCTACAGCATACATGGGACCTTCCAACACAGCTACTCCTAAAAAAACCCCAAAAAATCAGACACAAAACACCAATCACTTGTGGGTAAGGGCAAAAAGAGCACATTTTCCTCATGACAGTCCAGTATGCACCACATAATATTTAGAAACAAACAAAAAAAAGAAATTCCCTTCTAGTAGCCAAAGCTGGATATAATCTGAAGGAGAAACGATGTTCAATAAGCAGTTGGCATTAAAATGATGCGTCTGCCTCCCCCCCCCCCCTTAATTTCTGAGTGTTTTTTTACCAATATTAAAACAGATAACTTTTTAGAAATAGGCATTTAGCCTTTACAAGAACTTTACATACCAAGACCATGACGATGAGTGGACATAGGTGGCATTACACTCCAAGTTTTTGTTCTAGGGTTGTAGCACTCTACAGTATTCAATGTTTTCAGGCCATCTCTGCCACCAACAACATACAATTTATCATCTAAGACAGCAACTCCAAACTGTAGCCTTCGTCCATTCATGTTTGCAACAGGAGTCCACATGTTGGTACGAAGTTCATACTTTTCAATGCTTGTAGCTCCTGAATGACAACATATGCAAGTTATTAAAAAGGTCTGAATTATCAGGATAGCTTTTATTTCAGCAATATGCTGATCCCACAAAACACCATGACATCTTGCAGCATGTTCTTAAATCTAGGTATGCAAATAGTCTTTTCTAACTTCCTCAAGAATTAACTGCACCATTATTAAGGACGACTTTCTCAGTGCTTTTCAAGACAAACAGCAGGATTTATAACTCCTTTGCAGAATCAATCAAGCCTATAGAAATACAAATAAAATCTGAAGCTATGTAACATCTACTAAAAGTGCTAATTTTACAAATGAAAGAAAACACTTCCTCTGCCAGAAAAACAAAAAAAAGCGATTTTCTAACCTGCCAGATTCCTTCTAACTATCATTAAATAGTACGGAAGTGTGTATAAGGAAGAAAATCTAAATAGCTGTGACAGAACCATTTAACAATTGGTGAAAGCATTTTTTCTTTACTTTTTATTTTAATGCATGTGCAGGTCACCTTTGTGCCTTGTCATTTTCTTCCTTTTCCAAATTAATTCTCACTTGAGTAAATAAGGATTAGCTTCCACTTGATTCAACATTTCACTCATCAAATCAAGTGTTCCCTTCATGATCCCAAATCAATCTTAATCCTAGCTTCCTGAATGTTTACAGTATTGTCAGAGCTGCATAGGTTTTTATAACCTAATAAGCAGCGCACATTTAAGACATTTCACGTCTTACACTACAGAATCTTTGAATTTCAGAATTAACATGTTGTAAAAGTATCTACCAAATGTTTATTTTTAAAAGAACCAAAACAGCTCATGAAATAATTATTTTTACAAGCAAATACCTTTTGTTGCATCCATTCCTCCAACTGCAAACAACACACCCACTGTAGATTTTCTAGGTTTGGTGCGAGGACTTTGCAACATAGGTCGTCTCTCTGGCAACAGATGGTACTTCATTGCTTCCATAATGAGTTTTTGACATTCAATGTCATCCCTAAAGAGTGCATTATTTTCCATATCTGCAAGAAACTGTGAAAAAGAAAGAAAATTAAACAAGCTGCATCACTGTAAACAACATACATTCACATTTTAAGCTAAGCCATTAAGTACAAAAAAGGAACATCACCTGATCTTAAGGGATGATTTAAGTTTAATGGTCCAAAGAAAGAAAACAAAATCTCCTTGTGTTCCAGTGCCACTATAGGTATGTTCAAAAAATGGAATCAGGCTCCAGGTATGCAAGTCAGTTTAACCTCAGGCCTTAGAATCCATTTAATCCTGAGGTCCATAAAGGCCACTTCAGGCACAGGTTAAATGTTTCAATTTATATTCTGTTCCTCACTCTGACAGTGGCCCAGATCACAGTATATCAATTAATACAAGCCTTTGTTAAAAATGTTAATGTGGTCAAGGCTGTGAACAAATCTGACAACCGTTAAATTTTAAATCTGACAAAATTAAATAAAGTGTACTAATGAAAGTTTTTAAGTTTGAAGATTCTAGAGTCTTTTGTACTCCATGTTTGTCAGGCTGCAGGAAGAATATATTAGTAGGCTGAGTGTCCCAATTGTAATTATTGGAAGTCTAGACAACTTGCATTTTTTTGAGCTGTAAGACATGGCCTGAGTAACAGAGAAAAAAAGCAAATGCCCCACTGGGACTTGGGGCAGTTGTCAGAACAATGAGGAAAAGGCAGATGCCTCTGAACTGCCATCACAAAATCCAAAGAGTTTGTGAACATCTGAAATATGTAATCCACAAACCAGGATACGAAGTCATTGTTGAGCCGTTGAGAGCCAACCGGTAACAGGTACACAAGTTCTGCGAAATTAGTGATCAGGAGTAGTAAAGGGACTTACTATCAAATAGATATGCATAATATGGTATGCATATCCCTGGCTTAAAGCTGCCTGAGAACTGCAAGGTGGTAAATATGACATCCATGACTCCAGAAGAGATACAGGTAAGTACAGACTGCTAAGCCTGAACACCTCCATAACAGAAAATCTAACAGGAAACATAAGTAACATACACAGCAAATAAACAAAACTTTCAAAGCCCTTTACCAGTGACTCTTGAGAAAACTGAGCCTTTTGAGTATTTCTCTAATTGGCTGATCTTATGACTTTATTTAAAATACCAAAAAAAATAATGAAGCATTCTCATGTAAATTGGCAGAGGGAATTTGACTTTCATTCCTGACTTTCAATACTTCCTACTGTTTCTTCTCTTGACACAAAGCACCACTGAGCACTTGTGTCACTTCAGAGGACCACTGTGTGATTATAAAATAGTAAACTAAAAGTTGTTTTTTAACTGCCAGCATGCAATGCAATGGAAGTGCATAGGGTTTGAAAAAAATAACAAAACCAAATCGAAATCTCATTGTATGCACTACTTTTTTTAGACTGGAGGTTGTCATAGTTGCACACATGAAAATGACGTCTTGTACACAACATGACCAATTCAGACCTCCAGTATATTTTTCTGATAGACAAGCAGCATTCAATATTTAAAGCAGTGTCATGTGTGTACATGAGTTTTGCAACAACAAAATGCAGCCAACACTTTCTCCAGTTTCAAACTCCTCCAACCTATGAATAAGTTTTCTTATAGCACAGAATCTCAATTTCTGAAAGCAACTTCGTATCATCTAAAAATGAATGCAATCTAAGGTTGTTTTGGTACTCCCAAAAAACCCTGTAGACACTTTAAACCTACTCCATTACAATTTTCTGCAAATATTCTTCAAAGAACTTGGAACAGACTTACTTATACGAAAGCAAATTTTTCTGAAGTTTTACTACTTACATAGCAACTTGTCTAAATGCATTTCTAACTAAGAATGATGTGTTAGCGTGAAAATACAGTAATGGCAAACTTGATGAAGAGAAAGGTAGTGCAGATAATTAAGTACTAAAGAATTTATGTCTAAAAGGAAGCTGAACTATCTTGTAACTCAGAAACTGCTTAATAATTGTTTTAATTAATTTATCACAGATGGAATAATTACAACCTGACAGCTTAAGAAGCTGCCAAATATTCATCCTTAGCCTTTATAAGAGCAAAAAGACACAAATATTTAGGACACTGCTTGCATTAACCAAAGAGGTAACAGAATGCTATGTACAAAGAGATGCATAAACCCACAACCAATAAAACTAACAATTCATTATGATTTTTTGCTTCCAGTGCTACAGTTTCACAGTATTTCCCCAAAGATTTTATGTTTTGAAGTATCAATCTAATATTCTGTGCATCTCTGCTTGCAACATTATTGATTTCACCAAGTTGTTCAGTTTTCTAATTTAATTTCTTTCAAATAGCTTTAACTCTTCAACCATAAAATTGGAAACCTTTTCATTATATTATGCTTCCTGTCAGATAACCTAAGATCATGCAATCATGAAGCAAAACATGATTCTGAGAATGTTAAGACTGTTTTGGGCACTTCCATTTACTCAATGTACTAATTGTTGCCATATTAAAACCACAGCTTTAAAGCCTTAATTTTTTAAAGTAATAAAAAGGCAACATAAAAATATTTTTAGAAATACGAGTATATATTTGAAGAAGACATGAAGAATTAAAGATAAAATAAATGAAATATGATATTGCTTTTGTATTTCATTCTGCTGTTTTCCTAATCAGTTACTGAGTGGGCATAATTTGATTTCAGTAAACATTTCTGGGATAAATTCTGTACTTTCAGTTTCCAAAGATGTTTCAGTTACAGTCAACTGAGTAAAAGGAATTCAGCAGTAGTTACTTAGTTATCAATTAATTAAATGCTCAACAAAAGAATGATTTCCTCCAGGTAAGCTGGCTTAGATTGTATCATGTATCTAGAAAAAGTGAATTACAAAGCCAAGGTCACAACTGAGAAAATCCTGCCATTGCATATACCATAATCAGTATTAAAATGTTAATACTAAAATGCTTGTTAGTGAATCTTATTATTCATCAAGAGGATACCACATTAGAGGTAATAAACATGTTGAGTATGTGATTTATCACTATGAATGAATCGAACTCAGTTTTTGTTATGTTAATGAATTTTATTTATTATTCAGATTCCATTAAAAAATCCTGTTTTCTTAATTTAATAGAGAATTCTAACTAAACAAACTGAAAACAGTAAAGCAAAATCCTTGCACTCTGCAGTAGGTGTTAAATATTACTAGTGAAAGTCCAGCAAAGAAGGTTAGCACAACAGAAGAAAGGGGGAGAGAGAAGAGGGGAAAATAAATAGTTTAAATTATCAAACTTAGTTTACATGCATTTTATCAGGCAACAAATACAATGCTACACATGACACTAATGACAGCAGTCATTCCTAAAGAACTAGAAAAACTGTAATTCACAACTATCTAGACAAACTCAGTTCAAGTCTTCCTCAACATTGTGCATAAATTTCCAAGTATTGACTGGTAAGAACAAAAATACCCAAGGATGGTTTATCAAGAGTTAAGAGTAGAAAGATCACTCCAAGTAGTTTATTCAAATTGTATTTCCTAAATCTCAAGGATAGCTTGATTATATTATAAGCTTAATTATATGAAGAAAATTCACTGACCCAAGCTGTGCAAATTCCATAAAGAAATGTAAAAAGGATACACCTTCTAGTGACAAAAATATCCACGATAACCATTTTTCTAGGCAACAGAACTGATGTTTTCCTAGTAGCTCCACCCCTTCTTGTGTCCTGACTGACCTCGGGTTAGGATCAGAATACCATGTACTTCAGACAGACACAAACTATCATGTCTACACAACACGCTAAGTTCTTATATGCAGCTCTAAGGATCCAAAGCATTAAGAATGCTTAAGTGTTTATGATTTGTTAGGACCAATATATCGATGCTGTAGACATTATGCCCACTGTAACATGGTATAAACTAGAAAGGAATTGAACAATTTACTTGTGGAGCAAGCAGAGGCAGTCTAATGTAAGCCAAGAGTTTGCTAAGATCTTTCCTTCTCTGTTCCAAATCATGTCGAACCCATGTAAGCAGTGCATTCAGTATGGTTTCTTCATTAGGAATATTCATGTCGTCACTTGCTAAAAGCTTTGCAATTTCAGTGGCTGGCAACAACAGAAACTCCTGGTTTCTAATTACTTCCATGAAGTTTTCCTGAAAAAGAAAAGCATCTTTAAGACAGGTGACATCCTACTTTGAAGACATTTTATTGAATTTACTTCCCTTGCTTTCCCTCCCTTCATGCCACCTCTCACTTGCACCAGTAAATACCACTTGGAAAACTGACCTGGGAGGACAAAGAGAGTAAAATAAAAATGTACTAAGTTATGTTGACCCCATATCATTTCCCCAGCTCTATCACTGATTCCCAGACATATGTGCTGAAATAGCTGAGGGGGAAGTGTATGGACAGAAAGGAGCAATGGGTTGTGGGAGTTATTACTACCTCAGCACTGCAAATTGAAGAAAGATTTTCTGAAGTTAGTTCCTTTTTACTAAAAAAAAAAAAAAAAAAAAAAAAAA